>OY728167.1:575031600-575496060 GCA_963277665.1 Viscum album
AAAATAATTATCATATCAAAACATTCATGTCCATATAAATAAATCCTTAAAATCATTTTGAAAAAATAAACATTGATTAAGTGGTGTTTAGAAAGAAAAATCTTTAAAACATTTAAAATGATGATCTCATTAAATAGACCCTCCCATAAAACCTTAAAAGATTCCTTTTGAAAGTATGTTTATGAAACATGGAAATTTTTAATAAATATGTCCTCGTAGATACACTATGACAAATATGGCTTATAATAGCGCTAAAAACGGCCTTTAACAGTGCTAAAAAACGCTATTAATCTCTGTGAAGATAAAGGGGGTCCCCTTTATCAGTGCTAAAAATAGCACTGATAAAGTTAGTATTTATCAGCGTTATTTTCAGCGCTGATAAATGTATAATATATCAGCGCTATTTTGAGCACTGATAAAAACTACCTTTATCAGCACTCAAAATAGTGCTGATATATTATCCATTTATCAGCGCTTAACTAGTGCTGATAAAGACCAAATATCCTGTCCAAAACCAGAACCTGCACAGAACCTGCCCAACACCTGCACACATTACAACACCTGCACAGAGTCCAAACAACACATGCACACAGCACACACAACACCCACACACAAAGCACAGAAGAACAAAAATGATACATACATTTACTTGAAATCAGGAATAAAAAACAGCACACTTCTATATACATTTCAAACAATGTTTAATTTGTTTACAATTACATTTATCCAACAAACAGTTAAAAAACCATAATGTTCCATCCTTTTTGCATCCATCTGCTCTAAAAAATTGTCGTCCATGGCGGCGGTTTCCGAAAAAATCATTCGAACTGAGGAAAAAGATGTCATATACATTATAAAACAGATATTATGTTAGTAATACAATAATGAAATAAATAATGGGGTTGCTAAATGGAATTATACTGGTGAGGCACAAAACATAAAATAACCAATTAACGAAATTGGTACATGGTTAGGGCTAATCATCTATAATAATAAAATGGCCCAATGTTTAGTAGAACATGGGATATTTAATTATTCGAGTGGGAATAGATAAACATACAGTTTGGTTCTAGGGTTATGATGGTCTCACATTGATGGTTAATGGTTTGTCAAATAATGTGATGAACTTGTGTAAGGTATGAGTTTTGGGGGAAGTATCTCTATATGGTTGAATAATGGATTGTAAGCCACTCAATGAAACTATACAATTAGAAGTGTGTGCATATTGATTCCCACGTTGTTGGAAAATGATTTATTTTACCCTTAGGCCTAATAATTCACCTAATTAATGAGTGGAATTAACAAATTTTCACTATCAACCATTAAAGAAGGTTACCCTCATATATCCCTCATTCCACTCAACAAAAGCATTTACATGCACTCTCCTCCTTCTCCCTTCCCCCATGGGATATCTCCCTTACTTTTGAGATAAATCAAATATTATCAATTACATTAAAAGAGTGGTGGAATATCTTCAACCCTATTATCCTCCTCTATTGGATACCAATGATGGGAATTTTGCAACGACATTAATCCTTGGCTATATAACTATAGTGACGGTTTAATACCATGGCTATATGTCCCCCCATTCCATAAAACATAAGCACCCGTGCCCCATTCCCCAGCACACCCCCTACACACTACCCACCCCCGAGCACACCCCCTACTCCTGCACACTACCCGCCCCCTGAACACCACCTGCCCCCTTCCCCAGCACACCCCTGCCCACTGCACTTCCCCCCTACCCATTGAAAAACCCCCTTCCCACCCCCTACATATTTCAAAATAACTCAGCACACCCCCAACACCTTCCCCCTACCACTTTTCCCCCTTCCCCCTCCCGCAGAAAACCACCCCTGCCCTCTCACCCTGTCCCCTACACATAATAAAGAAAATACCTTGTATGGAAATTTTACTCAATTTACATTATACACATCATATATATCAAAACATTCTCATATACATTCATTCAATGTAAATACACATATATAGACTTTCTACATCTCATAATAAAACGCTCTTTAAAATTCAAAAACACATTAAATCCATTTGAAAACACCCATCACACAACTTTCTCATATCTTCAAACACATTTAAAGGACTTAAGCATGAAAATCCACAAGAAATAAAACTGCATTCATTTTAAAAATAACTTTCAAGTCTATACACACCCCAAATTCCTTTAATAACACATTTTTAACCACACAAACATTTCATATAGTACACTTAGAAAGAAAATACAGCATAACAAAATCATTATATATTGTAAAATTGTGGAATCACCAACATAAAGATTGGAATCTTCTGAAATCTAGTGGAAAACATAAAACCACACCTCCACAATACCTTAATAAGGACTTATTAAACATAAATATTGAATATATTAATGGAAACCCATGTTTAAATTGTGGTATTCCATGAGTTTAACATCCCATAAGGATAGAGGGTCATGATTTAATGTCTTACAGTGATGTAAGACCTGGGTGGATCAAAACACTTATAAAGGTGGACTAGTTAGGTACATCTCTAGGAGGGAGCACCTGGAATGTTTCCCTGATAGATAGATCAAAACGCCCAATGAGGTCTGACCCAAGTGTGGTGCATCCCCTAAAGGTAATTTTTCTCATTTTGAAGACTTATTCAGATGCCACTAAGGGAAATACATGAGGGAAAATAAGCGATGGTGTACCCCAGTGAGGGGGTCACCATGGTTTACCATTGGATGGGATTTAACCTCATGGAGGCTTCCTACGTACCCTATTTAGAATACAAGTGTCAAAACCCATATATTTAAAAGAGTTATATTGTGGGTATTACCCATGGTTAGCTTCCCTTCACATTAGGTATACTCTTGGTTGGATGAGTATGGGTTTTGTGGGGCTTATGCATTGTCAGATTCTCAGGTTCTTCCAAGAGTAGCAATGGGATGAATGGGGCATACGTGCTAAGATGGACCATGTGAATGGCGTGATCCTTGTAAAGAGGCACGAGGCACAAAAAACATGTGGAGCTGTTTGTAAACATTATTTATGGTGGCCATGGGGCTCATCAGACTCCCCATACCTTCTATAAACACCTCAAAACATCACGAGGACCAGATTATACATGATGGTGCATCACAGGGTTGATTCTTTTGATGATGTATTGGTCGTTTGAGCTTGGATTTCATCTCAACCAGCCTTTCCATTACATGAATTATCCTAGGACACATATTTTGGTTCCAAAAAATCCCTCAACGATACTGATTATCTCATGCATCTACCTAGAAATAATTGTGAAAGTCAAACAACAACACATGTTCTCAAATACAAGTTCAAACAAATGAGATACAAAAAATGGATTTTGTTAATCCTCGGTGGTTTTGTCGTTCACCCCATATGCACTTCACACCATCATGCCTTACTTCAATATTTATTTGTTCAAAGATCAATAATATGAATCCGGGGATAGAAAACATTGAGTAATAAATTAATATTTCAATACATCGGAGCATTCTCAGTTCACCAAATAAGTTTGGAGGATAATCAATGATCAAATATAGATAACATAAGTCGTAGGAATTCACCTTCATCCTATTTGTGTACAATCTTCCGTCAGGTATGTTGCCCATTCATTTCTAAACACATTTATATCATATTCTGAAAAATGAGTTTTTGCGACAGTCATGGTAGTATTGAAAATATATAAAAACACAAAGGATTAATAAATATTTTAAATGAACTCATAATTATTTTCAAAAATACCTCATCAGGGATGCTAGTTTGTTGATGAAATACGATCTCTTTCATAAATATACAAACATAATAACCGCAGTCCTTTCCATTTGTTTGTTTTGGACACTAGAGAAACATCGACAATAATAAGTAATTTGTATTGATATGTGTTTGGATAGTGCAATGTTATTATATATACCCGAATACTTTTCCAGTTGTAGATCTTGTAGGTGTGCTCATCCTTATGCCTTGGATTCATTTCATCCATTAGACGATATTGATGCACCACCCTATCATAACAGAATCCTAATTAAAGATAACATAAATTATATAACTAGATGTTTAGTTTTAAAATGTTGGATCTAGTGTATTACAAATTATCAAATACCATCATGCGTGGTCGATTTGTAGGATATCCATGCATTGAATCCAGAAAATAAATCTTTGGAGTATCCAAATTGACTGCAATCAGCATCCAATGCTCCCTAAAAATACAAAAATTAATAAGTAAAGAATGAAATGAAAATATAGTTGATATTATTAAATTGTAGAGTTTCACCCCTACATCGTTGGTATTAAAAAGAGTCTGTCATCCGTAATTGTTGATTCTTGTGACTATTTTAGATAGAAAATATTGAAAAATAAGTAGTTATTTTAATGTAATAGCGATTTAAAGCAACTCAAATTTATATTATGTCATACTTACACATGTTTCCCACACTTTTTGTGTGTTTTCATCTATCAATATCCCCTCTTTATTTACACGATCCTCCTTCCATAGCACATGGCGTGGGATGGATATGGATTTCGATTTAGATTCATCAATCTGTATATAAACAGAGAAACATGGTTATGGTGTTGTTTTATGTCACATACAAGAAGTAGGGTGGATTTAAAAGATGTACCATTTTTTTCTCAAAATCAGCATACCCCATCCTTGCATTACGGTAAGGGTACGCTGGTTCTGTTGCACGTTTTTTATTTTCAGCACTCAGTAGTTGATTCATAAATAAAAAACTGTCAATCAGAGTGATGAATACAAGCAAACGTCAAATAAAGTATTACCCCACACAATGTACCTGAAAATTATGCTCCCCATGACGGTTGCAAAATGCATCCCACACTCCTTGGGATATCAAGTGAGCGTACAGAGGAGGTTGGTGCGGCTTGATTTTCCCTTCTACATATTTAAGATGATATTTCGTTAAAATTGTTCAGAAACCTCTATGAATCCTTCCTGCAACTCTTAATACATATTCCTTGTGCGAGACATGTACTATAAATGCACTCTCCAATGGATGATGAAGAGTAAGTCAATATTTTGGTATTTTATTTTATTTTAATAAATTAAAAAAATGTTATCATAATGTTACCGTAATCTCTTCCCACATTAGTGTCTTCATCCCGGTGACAACATGGTGCCACGAATATACATCAATCGGCACACGTTGCTGAGTGACGATTCCAATGTAGCTACAAATGATGGCTCTGTTGGGGTTAACATGTTGGCCTCGCTTTTTCCATCCCACCTCAAAATTGATGCCTTTTGATTTTGCCTTAAGGATTTTGGCTAACACTATCAAACTACGATGCTCTTGTTTTTTTAGGGCTTAAAGGGTTTCATTTCCTACCATTTCCTCAGAAGTAGCATCAATATCTTCCCCCGGAGCGCTAGCATCGGCAATGGGACCAGCAGCAATATGTTGAGAAACCTGTTGTACCTTAGCACTGGGACCAACAACAACAGGTTGAGAAACCTATTGTTGCTCTGCACTGGGACCACCAGCATCTGGTTGAGAAACCTATTGTTGCTCTGCAGTGGGACCACCAGCTGCTGGTTGAGAGAACTTTTGTGCATTGGGATTGGGTGCATTAGCAGTTGCAGAAGTCATTATCTGCATAATTGGTTTAATACTTAATTTATATTACATAAAAACATCAGCAAACATATAATAACATAACGTAGCACAATGTATGTTAAAATAAACAAATAACCTTATTATTGTACTCTCTTTTTTTTCTTTAAAGGCTGAATAGATTTGACTCCTCTATCGACTATGTCGATTCCTTCATTGTGGTCTCCTCTGACATAAAAAACGCAGTCTACATTTAGACTACTGCGAAATGATTGTGAACTCCCTATAAAAGGGTCAACCTCCGTTGAACTTTCATCTGACCCTTTAGTGGTTTTGGTCGATAACAGAACAATTGACCAATTTCGGTTTTCGGGGTCTGGAACATAAAATACGTGTACTGCCTGTGATGCCATTATAAATGGTTCATCTTTCTCCACTTCCTTACTGAAATCAACATTCATGAATCCTAATTCATCTATTTTAACAGCACTCCTATTATCAACCCACTTTCATTGAAAATTGGCACTTTAAATTTTGTATAATCCAACTCCCATACTCGTTTGATGATGCCAAAGTATAACATATTTGCATAAATAGGATTTTTGTCCTTAGCATCGGAAACATGCATCGCCTCAACCACAAGTGTAACCCCACTATTCTGCATGGTATTGTTTTCATAATGTTAATTAGTATAGAATGTATAACCATTAACTGCATAATCATTGTAAGATAATATGTACAGACATTCTCCTCTGACCAGCCATCGAAGTCATTCTGAATTTGAGTCTGGATTTTCATCAAACTTCTTAAAAATATGGTCTCGAAACCATCCTATAAACTGTCGATTATGTGTATCTGATATTCATTTTTCATCCCTAGAAAGATTCAAACGCCTAATAATTTCTTTGTGGGTTTGAACATATGGGTCAACGTCGAAACTGTTATGCAAAACGTAAAGGTGGGCCTGCTCCCGATCTGTAATATTGATTGTGACAACCTCTCTTCCATAAATTCCTTCACCCTCATGCCGCTCAGTGTGACGAGATTTAGGTAGGCCAACGATTTCCACACTAGACAGGTATTCGGTACAAAATTCAACAGTTTCCTCAACAATATATTGCTTCGCAATACAACCCTCTGGCCAACTTTGGTTTTTGACATATCCTTTCAAAATCTTCATATACCGTTCAATAGGGTAAATCCATATATAATGTACATGACCACATAGTCGAATCTCTCTCACCAAATGATCCATCAAATGAACCATCATATCGAAAAATGTTGGCAGGAAGAACATTTCCAATTCACATAATATGACGGCAATTTCTCTTTCCATAGTTGGCAATTTCGCCAGGTGTATAACTTTGCTGCATATAGCTTTGAAGAAGAAACAGAGATTCGTTAATGTATGGTAGACATTCATGGGAAAAATGCAATGTAAAGCTATAGGAATTAGATCTTGCATCAAAACATGGCAGTCATGTGATTTCAGACCCTTTAATTTTAAATCTCGCATTGACACGATGTTCTTGATATTTGATGAATACCACTCTGGAAACTTTACGTCATTAAAGAAGTTTCAAAACTGATATCTCTCATGCCTGGAAAGAGTGTAAGCAGCAGGAGGAAGAAATGTTCATTTTTCACCCTTCACTGGTGCCAACTCTTCTCGTATTCCCATCTCAACCATGTCCAATCTAGCCTTAATTCCATCCTTTGTTTTTCCAGGTGCATTTAGCCACGTGCCGATGACACTATCACGTACATTTTTTCAACATGCATAACATCAAGAAACATCCTGACATACAGACAATTCCAGTATGGTAATTCAAAAAAAACTGATCTCTTTTTCCAACCGATTTTCGTATGGTTTTTCGAAAACGGTTTACCAAAAGTAGTGTCCAAATCTTTTACTTTATAAAAAAATTGATCACCTTTTAGTGAATACGGCGTTGTACATTCCTCTGAACTTCCATCGAATGATGTCGTCCAAGATCAGTACTTATGTCGTCGGGGTAGAAATCTGCGATGTCCTAGAAACATGGTTTTCGATGAATGTTGAAACCTAATTGAATTTGTACCATGTTCCCAAACGGGACACCCTTGAGATCCTTTAATGCTATATCTTGACAAGTTTCCATAAACAGGAAAACCATTTATCATCCCATAAAACATGGATTTCAAAGTGAAATATTCATTTTTGAGAGCATCATACATTGTAACACCTGAATCCCACAATATTTTCAAATCCTCGATCAATGGGGCCAAATAAACATCAATATCATTACCCGGTTGTTTTGGTCCTGATATAAGCATAGAAAACATGATGTATTTTTGTTTCATGCATAACCACGGTGGTAAATTATAATTTACCAACATAACCGGCCATGTACTGTGACTGATGCTTTGAAAACCAAAAGGATTCACCCCATCTATAGATAACGCCAGACGAAGGTTTCTCAGCTCGTACCCAAATTCAGGATACTCGTGATCAATTCTCTTCCACTGAGGAGAGTCTACAGGGTGACGTAGTTTCCCATTTTTAATTCTTGTATATGCATTTTATGTCAATTGTCCTGCAGTCTCCTCACTTCCATATAGGCATCTAAACCTAGGAATGATTGGAAATTACCATACAACATTCGTAGGACTAGAATCATCTTTCTTGTATTGGGAAGCACCACACTTTGGGCATTCTTTATGTGATTTGTTGTCCTTGAGAAACAATATCCAATCATTCGGGCAAGCATGTATTCTTTCAGAGATCATACCCATCGATCATAGCATTCATTTGGCATCATATGTTCGGATTGGGAGTTCATTATCTTCTGGGAGAATGTCATTCAGGAGAGCAAGTGGTTCCGTAAAACTGGCGTCACTCCACCCGTTGCCTGCTTTCAAATTATACAGCTTCAATACGGCTGACAATGTTGTATATTTAGTGCAAACAGCATACAATAGAGTTTTTCCACAACTCTTTAACTTCTCAAATAATTTTGGGCAATCACGATGTTCATCTTCAATCGTCCTTGTCATTTCCTCAATATGATCTTCGTCATCGTTCACATCTGCAATCACACCCTCCATACGATCGTCTTCACAGTTCACGCTTCTAATCATATCAGATGATCTATAAAATGTCGTGTTCTCTGAGTCACTACCTACATTGGTTTTGTCCCCAGGTTTATTCCAAAATGTATAAATTTGATCTATTCCATGACAGATCAGCTGTTCTTCCAACTCCTCTAGACTAATTTGTCTTGAATAACAACAACGTAAAAACGGACAAAGGATTTGAGAAGGGTCACATGCATGATCTTCTGCAAACTTGATCAACTATTTCATGCCATCTTCATACTCTTTTATCAACCGATTGGCATTCATCCATTCTTTATTAATATTCATCGTCTTTATGGGTTTGATCTCGAGAACTTGCCTAATATTATGTTTTAATTAATCAGGTAGCATTGTTTGGGTTTTATAAAAGAAAATCATGGTACAAATTCCTTTAAAAACATGTGAAATCCATATACATGGTGTGTTCTATAGGGTGAACATTGTGTATGTATAAGATACCTGATTTAATCTGACATATATCAAATTTATTATAAATTAGTCTTACAAAGACTGAATGATGCCTTAGAAAATACATGAAATTTAGAACAAGTATACGTAAAACACATGTCATCCTGGGGTGTTCATTCATAAGTCAAGTATACCTAAATTACCAATTTATATATTCCAATGTTCAACAATAATCAACCAACATTCAATTCATTTAGTGCGAAAACAAGGACCACCAACGGCCACGATTTTCAGTGGGGCGTTTAGCCCGTACATTTCACATTATAACCATAAATATCAGACAGTAATAACATGAAAACAAGAGGAAACTAATAAGTAGCAGGAGAAAACGGTAATAAATATGATGTTATCTCAATGTACCCAAGGTAATGATAATATGTTAGTCAAGATAAAATATGGGTTGGGAGTACACTAATATTTAATTAAAAAAACTACTAAAAACTGATCCAGAAAAGGATCAAATATCCTATTCATCAAGTCGCTTAATACAACCAATGCATTAGTTAAGCCAAAAATCATCGCTAAAAATTCATACAGGACATAACTACTCCTAAAAGCAGTCCATGGTAGGTCCATCGATGTCCAACTCATTTAATGGTATCCTAATGTCAAATCTATCTTGGAAAAGATCATAGAACCTCATAGATGATCAATGTGACTATCAATGCGTGGATGAGGATACATATTCATGACTCTCATCAGGTTCAATCTCCAATAGTCCAACAAAAGAATAAATACCAATCAACCATCTATTTTAGAGAACTATAAAACGCCATGGTAAAGTACTATGCCATATGAAACCATTATATTCTATATCATCAAATTGTAATTCAAACAAGTGATGCTCTTTTGGTGTTATTTTAGAAATTGTGATAGAAAATGAATTTTCTCCAAAAACTATCTAGATTATAAAGTTTAAATCTTTATTAAGAAGTAAATTTTATACCTCATCAGTGAAAACATCCTTAAAATGTACTACCATTGGGGAAAAAGAATCCTACAGCATTCTAGCAACATCTACATTATGCCTGAATATTTGCGCCATGAGAAAATACAATATAGATTGAATTTGTTCCACATGACCAGATAGAAGATTCCTCTCATCCAATTGAAAATAACTCTGTCTATTTTGGAGATAAAAAGGTAACTCTCATATGGGAACAAATGATTTTGGATTGTTATGAAACAAACTAATCCATAACAAAACTAAAATAAAATATTATCATATAATGCATGGGTGGTTCACAAAATAAATGATAACCTCCAATATCTAGAGATCATTCCTTGCAACATGCTATATTCTTGGACTATAAAACCAATAGTGTGTCAATGGTGATAACACTATCCAATCTTTACACCTCCAAGCCTAAAACATTTACAAAAAGAGTGAAAAAAAGGAATGTGATTCTCTTTTATAAAAAATAAAATAAAGGGTAGATGATATAGGAATTCTACCATTGATAGTAGATGATCAAGAATCTACAATAGCCATAGTAGACTACATAACATGCATATGACCAGCCCCTAAACCCTAGGCTGGAGCCAGACTCCCTATATGATATATACTCTTCCTTATACTGTCATTCCTGCATGGTGGTACAACATCCCCTCCCTTGACCAAAACTTCCAGTGGGACTCTAGCTACCTATTATCAAAGGATTGTTTGAGTCCTTCCCATTCTCTAGTTCCATTCATGTTCCCCTATAAAGGCTCTATTTCTGCATGCCCCTAGAAAACCACATTAGGTGGACGAATGTTTTATAAGCATGAAACCTCAATCGCAACACCATACAAACCAAACAATCAAAATTTTACATTTTACAAAGCATCCCTTATTCAATTTTGATTGTTAATTCAGGGGTTATCACAGAAGTTTTATCATCCTGGGGTGTTCATTCATATGTAAAGTATGCGTATATTACCAATTTTTATATTCCAATTCTCAACAAGAACCAACCAACATTCAATTCATTTAGTGCACAAACAAGGACCACCAACAAACACGATTTTCAAAAGGGAGTTTAGCCTGTACATTTCACATTATAACCATCAATATCAAATAGTAATAACATGCGAACAAGAGGAAACCAATGAGTAACAAGAGAAAACTCAATGCGAAGGTGTCGTTAAGAACACGACAGAGGTGCATACGTGGCAGAGGAGAGGCGCACAGTAGAGGAGATTTCCAACTGAAAAGAAAACATTAAATAGGGGAAACACATGAGAATAAAATAATCTAAAACCGAGTACACCATTTACCACATCCCAAAAACCCCAAAAGACAATGCATTCAAATAAATTTAAATTTATTGGTAGAAATCACCATCTGATCACTAATTTTTATTCAAACCATAGGTGCAAACAAATCCAAATAGGAATCAGAAGGATCACATACCTCGAGAAAAGAAATATAACCATAATAGTGATCAGGTATAGAACAATGTGAACTAGATGGAAGTCAGGATGGGGAGTAAGCCATCATGTAATAACTCTACGAAATTGGTGTGTTTGAAAAAGCCTAACATCCTATTAGTATTTGTGGTGTGATATGTTATACTCAACACTCGATGTAAGGGAGTGTGATTTTCCTATATTCTCAACAATTACCTTACCATGTTATGTTATCCTCTATAAAGGTGTATTTTAATTTTATCTAGAATGGGGAATTACCTCCTGAAATGCACTGCGTTGCATTTGTTGTCAATGAGGCATGATGTTGTCATGGAATGAATGGATGTCAAGGAATGTCAAGATGTGAATGACAAAGGATGTGATGGTGATGGTGATGAAGGAGAATGGACATGGTACTAAGATGCATGTCACTTAGGAGATTCACTAAGTGACATAGGATGTTGTGGTTGAAACATTCTCTATGCATATCAGACGATTGTAGAACTGATATTAATGTTTCAATACTTGTATCAAGATGATACTATCTTACACCACTCGAAGAATGGATGATGATGGAGCATCATCATAACATCTGACGATTGTTGAACTGGTCTTTAAGTTCAAATAACTTGTATCAACTAGATACAATGTCATAACAATGTTAGAAGACCATGCATTGTCTTCACAATGCATGAGGAGATGAAGTGATCCATCCACAATCACTAAGTGGATGAAGTGGTGCTAATGAAGTCCATGTACTATTTCTTAGTGCATGATGAATTGAAGATGATCCAACTTGATCTCTAATTAGATCAATGAAGAACATTGAAGAATTATTTGATTCAGGAGCTCGGTTGATGAAGAACCTTCGGGAATTCCATTCCTAAGTGATGAATAAATGTTGAAGATAATTGGAGGAATTCTAATGAAGAAGAAGAAATAAAGAAGAGTAAATGAAGAGGAAGATGGCTTGAAGTGGCATTTGGCATTTTCACTTGGTTGCTTTGTTTTTATACAAAGTCCTAAGTGTTTTACTTAGCAAAAAAGATGCCAACCTCAAGGGCCAGCCTTAAGGGTTCAACCCAAGGCACATGTGGAACTAAGTCACCACGCCCAAGGGGATCCCATGTGGCCAGCCCAAGAAAAGGTCGGGGCCGTGTATAAGCCCCGGGCCACGCAGGGGATCAGGCCTGCGCAGCAGGGGCGCGAGGAGCGCGCCCGTGACAAGCATAGTGGGCGCCAGTGGCGCGCCCGAGTGGCAGGGGTGGGCGCAAGAGTGCGCCCGCAGAGAGAACACAGTGCGGGGCGGCACCGTGGAGGGAGAAGTTCAATCGAGGGATGGATGGCAGCGGATGTTTGATAAACCGCGGAAAATCCGCTCGCCGTTTCGATGTGGGACGCGGAAAAATCACCGGGAGCGCATCCTGGCCGCTCGATTGATCGTGCGCCAAATCTCGGCCGCACATCTAATCCGTCGCAGCCCATTCTGATCGCAGCCGTCCAAATCGTCGATCCAATGGCTCCCCGTCCATCCTCAACCTCAAGCGAGGCCGAAGCCTCCTCGCGTGCCTCCGTCGAACCAGGAGCAACCCGAGCACTGATTTTGAGCTCCCGGCTGTATCTCTCGAAACTGAAGGCTCCCTCGTGCTCGTCTAGCCAAACCGAACCCATCTATGCATAAAAATATACTTGCATGCAACAAATGAGAAAATTCGAGGAAGGCCGAAGGCAAACGAAGTGCCGAGGCCTCGGTGTGTTTGTGTTTTTCATGGGATAGAAGAGACAAAGGCCGTGCATGCGTTCTAAGTCGCATGCACGTGGAGGAGAAAAATAAAGAAGGAGAACCCGTGGTGAACCGAGGAGAAAATCAAGATTTAAAAAATCTTGAAGATCCGAAATCTTCGGGAGATCACGCGGATGGACAAAGGCATTCCTCTGCCTATAAAAGGAGCTCCCGAGCATCATAGCTGTTTGCTGAAAAACATGGAAGACCCGCGAGTGCCTTGCCTCGCGAAGAATTGAGCTGCGTGTCCCCTGTGCGGCAGAGAAGCCCGGATCCATTTTGGCTTCATGAAGTCCCTTTTGCGCATCCCTTGCGCGAAAGAGGTGAAGGGAAGTCCCCTGCACGCACCCCTTGCGCGACAGGAAGGATCCGAGCCGCATACTTGCGCGCTCGAGTCTCTTGCCACCCTCTATGCCCGCACAGTTGCGTGGCAGGAGGAAGGAGCCTGCGGTGTGTGCTCTTGCACCCCTGCGCGCTGGCCACACTCTTGTGCCTTGCGCGGTTGAGAAGAGGAGGAGGCCGCTGCACCCAAGAAACTTGTGTGCCTCCTTTGAAGATTGGGTTCGGGTGAAGTGCATTGCATACCTTGTGTGTGTGTGCTAAAGTGGGGAAGAAGACCCGAGGCTTTACCTCTTGTGTGTGCATAGTAAAGAAGGAAGGCCACCACATCTCTTGTGTGTGTGCAACAAGTGAAGAGGCCGTATCCAATTAGGTGTGCAAGAAGAAGTGGAGGCCTAGACCACACCTTGTGTGTGTGCCAAGTGGGGAAGACCCTACGGGTTGGTTGTGCACACTTGAAGATTAAAAGAGAAAAACAAAGTGTGTGTACAAAGTGGAAAAGAACATATTTTGTGTGTGTGCAAGACAAGAAGAGGAACAAGGACGAAGCCTATGTGTGTGCACCAAGTGAAGACCACACATTTTTTGTGTGTGCAAAGTGAAGGAGGAAGGCTAAAGACTTACCTTAGTGGTGTGTGTGCAAAGGAATAAAAAGGCCGAACCTAGTGTGTGCACTAAGTGAAGTGTATACACTTATAAGAAGTGGAAGACTCTCACACTAAAGTATAACACACATTTATGTGTGTAATCAAAAGGAATTAAGTGTGTGAAAGAAGTGAGAAGGTGTGTGCTAAAAAGGATTACACCCTTTGTGGGTTTATCACACCAAGGAAGAGAAGAAGGGGAGTGCATGCTTGCATGCATGCACATGCACACGTGAACAAAGCCAAAACAGCTTGTGTGCATTTGAATTGTCCAAGACCAAGAGTTCTTGAAGATATTGTGATTCCATGCACTCAGTGCATGAAGTTTAACTGAAGTGAGACTGGACCAGACTGAAGTTAAAGATATCAGTTGTCTGAGTATTCAGTAGTTGGAGAGAGAAGCCAGGTCATCCTGAGAAGAAGGAGATAAATCCTGAGCAAGACGAGAAGACCTGATCAACTCAAGTGATCAGAGGTACAGAGCAAGGCCAGCAGTCTTTATCCCAGACTGCTGAAGATACTTGAAGAAGATTAAAGTGAAGAAGAGTTACTCGTGTGATTCGAGGAGCCAGGAGAAGCCCCCTGTGAGACTAAAGGTGGAAGAAGTCCTCAGTGGGATTCTGGAGAAGGCCAGTGGGACTCTGGTAACACTGTGGGATGCAGTATAAAGACCCTCCTGTGGGACTCAGGAGAGATACAGTGGGACTCTGTATCGACCATTGTAATTCTAACAAGTTATAATGGAGAAACCATGTTGGGGTGTATAACCAACATGGAAAGGACGTAGGCCTTTGGTGCCAAACCTTGTAAATCCTTGTGTCTTGTTCCTTTACATTTACTGCATCACTCAAGGAAAGGCTGAGAGATACAAGAAGAGTGGATCGAGGCTTTAACCAGCCATAGAGGTTTAATTGATAAAGAATCAATTAGTAAAAAGTTTTAAGGGATCACTGATTCACCCCCTCCCCCTCTCAGTGATTCACACTGATCTGAGCACTTCACCTCCCATCCATCAATTTAATTAGGACCATGTGTATAAGTAAGGAATTATTCACATTCATATTTATATTACAAAACATGAAGAAAAACATCTCATAGGTACCATTATCCATGTACAATTTCATTCAGTGAAATGAAATACACAATTATCATTCTGTATAACATGCAGTAGATGGTGTTCCCTTTCAACCCATTATAGATCATTTCAATTAAATTAATTAATTAATTAAATTAAAATAAATCCATCATGTAAAATTCACTCCTCATTATTATTACACATTCAAATATTACCAAGAATGGAAAATTCACTAATAAGGCCCAAAGGGTCTTCAAAATGGGCCATAATCAACATGGAAATTTCCTACATCGTAAATTCCATTATGAATCTAGGCCAAACACCTATGATGTGTCTTCAATTCCATTTATATACCCTTGTATCAAGGGAAACCTCATTTAACAGCATTGACATTAGCTAAATAGGTGTTCAGGGCAGTTAATAATTTGACATTAAAGGGATAATTTGACTTGGCACAGTCAAGGGGTGTCCATAAAAGAGTTCAAGAACATCTAACCCATGAAACAAGATTCAATAAGTGTTTATTGAGGTGAAAATATTAAATAAAGAACTCAATAATATCAATAATCCATTGAATCTTGCAACAACACCTTAAATCAGGATTTCACACGTTCAATTCAAGAGGTAGAAAAAAAATTTACCTGAAAATGAATATCAATAATGGTAGCAGTGGCGGCGGAGGCAGTGCCGGAGGCCAGCGGTGGTGGAAAAGGCGAAGGTGGAAGAGGTGGTAGCGGTCGCGGCAGCGAGGGTGGAGGCGGCAGAGGTAGCGACGGTCGCGGTAGCGGGAGTGGGGCCGGAGGCGGTGGCGACGGCGGAGAAGGAGGAGGATGAGGAGGAGGAAGGAGGAGGACGAGGAGGACGAGGAGGAGGACGAGGAAGAGGTCGCGGCGGCGAGGGGCATGGTTCAGCTTCCACGATAGATTGACCGTGTGCAAGCGAGGATGGCCTGTTACGGTTATTAAATAAAAACCGACAGAACCTTTATCAGCGCTCGTTAAAAGCGATGATAAAGTTATGTTTTATCAGCGCTAAAATAAAAGTGCTGATAAAACATTCATTTATCAGCGCTTTTTAGCAATGAGAGATACCTTTATCAGCAATTTTAGATAGCGCTGATAAAGGCATACCCCTTTATCAATGCTTTCTGTTTAGCGCTAATAAATGGCAGTGCTTCCCTTTCCCTGTTTTGTGGTAGTGATACTTACGTAAAAAAAATCTCGGATAATAATGAGATTGGGAAATTCACGCTTACCTTGTAATCTTCCTTTGTCGAGGGTAGGATAACCTCTTGTATAATGGTGAAATAAAGGTTATTAAATTATACAATAATCATATACATTAATATGATATCATATATGATATCATATATGATCTTTTAACAATGATTTGTTAATAATATTTTAGTATTATTGTCGTTTCGGGCGTTAACTGGTTTCTTTTCCTTTATATGATTTGTTGTGTAAGTTGTGTTTGTTATGTATAGGTTGTATCATATTCATATACAGAATGATATCAAGCCCTTAAATATTATTTTTAATCAATAAATTAAAATTATTCTTGAATGGATACGATGGGGAATGAATCTCATCGTGTCCGTGGAGACGGTAGTCTGTATGTATGCACGAGCGACAATATCATTCTTTTGATATTAAAATAATATATAATTGGATCATATATCATATATACAGAATCATTATCATGTCATATTTATTATTCACATCAATTACACATCATTATTATATCCATCCAAATAATAATGTATTGAATAACAATTACACCACGACGTGGAGACGGTAATTCGTACGTACGCACGTATGGTGACATGTCATTCAAAAGATGGATAGAATACTGAATATGGTTATAACATATTTATAATAACATCATTGTATATAGAATATACTGGAGTTATTAATTTTTAATGTAAATAAAAAAGAAATAAGAATTGGAAGAAGAAAGAAACTTGAAAGAGGGTGGTGAAAACATTACCTCTTCTTCGGGTTCTTCCTTTTGATTTGATCAAAAGGGCTCCTTAGGTTGGATTTCTGAACAAAATAAGGCCTCTAGGTTTAAGGGAGGATAGTTGAGAAGATATTTGGGTAGGGTTTGGCGAATCCAAATGGATTTGATGGTTTGAAATTTTTAGAAGGTGGAGTTCCCTTTTATAAGAGGAGTGAGGGGCACCTTAGGAAAAGAGTGAAATATTATTTTATAATAAAATCATTTCCGGTTTCTAATGTCTCCAAACTAGTTTATTTAGAGGATAATGTGGGATCGGTAGAAAAAAACCCAACAAATAGGTTTTAGATAGGTTTGGGTCACTATATTAACCTTATCTTTTATTTTTAACTCTTAGTTAATTAGTTTTACATTTACCGTGTCTCTTTGTATTTTTATATTATATGATTAATAAACATACTATATACATAAAAGCATACCCCAAGTGGTTAATTAATGATACCCCTATCATTATATAAGTTTTTTGTCCGAAACTTATTTTTTTAGGAATAGAATATCAATTAATAATATAATATTTTTTTAAAAAACTCTTTTATGTCAATTTTGACACTATTTGGTATTTTGTTTTTGATAAAATCACAACATAAGTATTACTTCGAACCCAATTAATTTAATCAACCCTAACATGTCATATTAACCTATAAAATTCTTTTAATTTATTAAAAGTTTCAAATTATATTTATTTGGGTATTTATAATATCAATTATTTTAATATTTCATTATTAAGATAATTACTGTATCATTATTGTGTCATAAATAAATTAATTTATATGGTCTCTAAAATTATAGAAAAATACCATGATGTAGGAAATATTTTTATCTTTCTAATGAAAATAAAACTTATATAACCCCATGTAAAAATTAATTTACTAAAAGATATTGGTTTATTTCATTTTTGCCTTTACTTTAAGTTAATTAAAATAAAGTGTCATTATCCCTCTTAAGTGGCTCCATGGAGTCCCTAAATCGACCCAAAGATTCCCATCATCATCCATGACTCATCCAATAAGGTTAGAATAAGTGTTAAGGTAATTTTGAATTATTATAATATTCTTTAAACCATAAACTACCTTATTTACCTTTAACCGCGATAAATAAAAGTCAAAAGTTACTATTCATAAAAAATTATTTTCATCTTATTGAACAACATTTGACATACTAATAACAACCATTTATGTCAGATTTTTTAAATTCAATTCACAGATTTGGTAAAATTTCATTTTAATGAAAAATTTAGTTTTATAACTACTACTTAGTTGTATTACTATTCCTCAAAAATTGATGTTTTTAAGAAAAATACCAAAAATTTAGTCGAAGATATATTTGATATTCTGAATTAAAAAATGATGTATATTTTAAAGAATTAAAAACATAGATGTCTCATTAATCAATTTAAAATTAATTCTCATTGTCAAAACAAATAGCCGGTTTTTAAGAAACAATATATGTCAAAAGATTGACACTTGTTTATGCCCAATTTCAAATTGAAATTTCTTCCAATGACCAGCATTGGTTTAAATGGTAAAAATATAATATCATTAAACTTTGAAACCATTTAAAAAGATAATATAACCATATAAATAAATTATATTAAAAGGGAGTTTTGAATTAAAATACTGTATTTTTCATTATTCATCAAAAAATGAATTTTATCAGAAAAATACAAAACATTTACCCAAAGAGAATTTTTATGTCCCGATTCTAAAGAAGAATTTTATTTTTTCAAATTGAATATATAAAAGTTTCAAATACTGGATTTAAAAATGGTTCTCCATTAAATGGTTGTAAATTTTTATTTTTTTTAAATACTTCTATTATCTGAAAAAAAATGAATTTGTTCTTATAAAATGTCTATGAAACTCATAATATGGATTAAAAAATTTTAAGGATTATATAAAATTCAAAATTAAGTTAATATTATTCATAACTACATTTTAACACCTTGTTTGTTATGTCGTGATGCGCTTGAACTTAGTGTTCCGTGTAGTGCATGTTATTGCATTACTTTGAAGAAATAACGTACTATGAAATCTTGGGGTGATACGGTAAGTGTGGGCTATATTGCATGCAACTATAATTCCCTTATTCCCAGTGATCTAGTCTGTATCACCTGAGATACAACTCTCTTTTGATATGGAGAACATTCCTTGAAGATCCACATCCACTTATTGTACCTTCTCAACAACTAAAACTCCAGCTGCTATCCTGGAATGGGGTGGAAGATCCCTTTCCCACACTATGATCCTACCTATCTACAACTTCACTACCAATCTATCAATGGGTCTGGAATAAATTTTGTATATGTCCCTAATTTTCTCAGGGCCATAAATTCACTAGTTTTTGGGGGAACTGTCTCTGAAAGTTTCCTGGACTACGACACTAGTTAAAGATCACTTGAGTAAGGCCTTGTGAAATTGGTCCCTATGTCTACGTAATTTTTTCCCAATGCACTGGTTGAAGATATCATTGTGATGATTCCTACTATCAGTGGTTGTACCCCATGATCATCTAGATAGAACCACTTGACCTGCACTTGAATCCCCCTTCAGGTTCCCCTCACCTATGTGGTCTTGATCCACCACCTCAGAAAACTTCTTGATTCAACCAACAAAGGGTTACCTAGGACTAAATCTCACAGTTAAGCCTATATTTAAAACAACTCATTGTAGGGTCTCATCCCCTACCAACATAGGAAAAATAGTTCAAAAATTTGTAAAGAATCTAGCATAGTCCATCCGGGAAATAATCCCTCAATTCAACCTCATGAAATTGGCTACTCTCTGGCACCTCGGCGTATCTGGATAGAAGTGCTCCAGGAACATCTCTAAAAAGTCCTTATATAACATAACTTTAGAAAGTCTAGTCCACCCCAAAATTTACCAACATCACTTCATTAAACCTAGTAGCATATAAACATCCAACATGACCCTCCTCTTAGTAGGATTATCTAAATGGTCAAGTATCATCTCAATCGACTCAACCCAAAACTCATCTCCCTCATGTATATCATCTCTTGTAAAAGTGGGAGGGTGATATAATTGGAACTCCCACATAAGATCAGACATAACCTTCACAAAAAATCAGTGGGCTATTCACATTAATATATGGAATTGAGAAATGTTCTCTTGCAGGTACTCTTTGACTTCCCCACCAAGAAAATTTTGTGCCTCGGGTCCCAATATCGGTAGATCATCTCTAGCCATGACCCCCAGATATCCTCTCATCAAGCATCGTCATGGAGTCATATCTCTATAATTCAGAACATGAACCTTAAGAGAATATTCACAGCATTAATAAATTTATGAAGGACTGAAAGTTCAATAAGGAACAAAAATCCATTTCCCCAAACCTTTCCACATAGTCCATAGAGAGACTCTATCACTACCCTTAACAATCCTACACCAAGGTTATGGTTCAAAAAGGTAAAATCATTATCATTATTGAAGTTTCTCATTTAGAAACCCAATAATTCTCATCTTTAATTGTCATAAAATATTCAATTTCATGTTACGTAATATTTTTATTTCAAATTCACAAGTGAGGAAAAATATTTCAAGTTCTTTAACTTAATCATAACCCATTTTCCCGAGAATTCCTAAAACGATTAATATCACAAAATAATCCTGAGTGCCTAGAGTGATTCATGAAAAATAAACTCTCTTTCCATACCAAGTTATGATTCAAATCTCAATAAATCTTAGAAACAATAATCATATCACACAACATGTCTCTCACCCATTGTGAAATAATATTTAGATGTAACAAAAAATAGAAAGAACAACAATCCAACCCTAAGTACTTGGGTTTTCCTACATTCATTTATTAGCTACTCGAATAAACATTCTCATAACCAAGGCCTGACCCTTCATAGTCTCTTATCTACCTCTCCCAAATATAAAGAAAAAATAAAAAACAAATAAAAATGGTCTTTGATAACAATTTTTAATGTCAAAACCTTGGTGTCGCACACTGATTTGCCAAGCCGATGGGTCACATGACTTCAAGTACGCCTCTTCATAAACCAAATGATGCCGAATAGATGTGAGTGTCAAATATTAGTCATGGGAGAATATACCCTATTTTATTAGAGTAAATAGACCAGCATAAAATGAACAATAATAATTTAATAACATGTAATCATAACCTCAAAGAACCAGTATCACCAGATGTACAAAACTAAAAATACAATATCAAAACTAAAGAACACAATAATCCATTGAATGTACATTTCAAGTGTTTGAATTGAAATAAAAAATAGAGACACAAAAAACACCCCCAAAAAGGTCCCCAATCGGGTCTAGTTCCCTCATCTATACTCCATTTCATATAATACATCTAACACATGACCTTTTCCCTTCTCTTTTCTAGAAATAACAAAGATTATTTAGGTACCATTCAGGAATCCCAAGTAGGGAGTGAGTACAACACTGTAAGCCACCACCATAGGAGTATATAACAATATCCATTCAATAGAATGTGTATGATGTTGTTAAAACAAATTATTATAATGACTAAAAAATGTTATCACATTTTAAATTAATCAATATTTAACCAAATAACCCCTTAAGTTCACATAGACACTTGTACCTCAATCCCTACATCATCTTATGCCAGAGACTGATGTTTTTATGAGGGTATCATATCATATAATTACATTGTAACCATTATTTAATTCATAATTGATTTCATATGTTACCAACCATATATTACACAATATAATTACCATTGTCCAATTCTTTAATTCACAACTAAATGACCATGTTACCATTCATACCACACACATTATAATGACAATGTTCCAATTATTTATTTCACAACTAAATAAAAATGTTACCATTCCTACTAGACACAATAGAATGAACTTGTTTAAATTCGTTATTTTAAAACTACATGACCATGTTACCATTCGTAACCTATAGTAAATTCAATAATTAATTATATGGATAAATAAATTATTAATTAAAAATTTAATCTATCATATAAATACCCTTAATTAATTTCATAATTAATTGAGAATGTCAATAACATTAATTAATTAATCAATATCCGCAAACTAAACATCCCAAAATTCCAGAATTAATTATCTCATTAAAAATCTCAATACATCATAATTAATTCAATAATTAATTATCTATATTCAACAATCTATATATATGATAATTAATTGAAAAATTATTTATCTCAATCAATACCTCAATATCTCATAATTATTTCTAGAATTAATTTCCTAAATCTATAATTCTTGAAATCCCCAATGTCTTATATTTTCAATTAATTAATTCCCAAAATTAATTAACTAAAATAAAAAAATCTATTTCTAAACATAAAATATAAATTTTAAAAATAAATATACTTAATTTATCTTAGTACTATATAATATCAATTAAATACCACCTATCTCGATTAATTGATCAACAACGTCCCATTGTAAATCCCCAAACGTTGAGTAGCATAATGACATAGAATGATATATGAATCTATAACCCTAAAAATAGATTGGATAAATCAAGATACTTATAAACTAGATCATGATATAGTCAAAAAATAATGAACACCCCTTTCTTGAATGTGAAAGGAATGGAAAAACAATGAAAAAAGGGATAAGATCCCCTTATCGGGGGAGGTACAGATCTTCAATTTGGTCTTTGAATCGTGATGAATAGAGGTCTAGAAGGTTTGGAATCTGATTCTTGCTCAAATTTACCCAAGAGATGAAGGTTGAACAGTCTTTGTAGTTTAGCTTGGGCTGTCGAATCCTCAGAGACCTAAGAAGAATCCTATAGACACATACATTCTATGGACTGTTTTTAGCTATGAAGTGGCCAATTTGGGTGGATTTTATATGGGTTTAAAGGATAAATAACATATTTAAGTTAATTCAATTTAAAATAATGAGTTGATCCTAGGTTATCGCTCGGGATGGATTGGACGTATTTCCTTTTTAATGATTTCAATTTCTTATATTTGAGATGGGTTCATTTAAGATGATAAAACAACATCATAACTTACTGGTTTAATGCCTACACCCTTTAATACTAATCACCTATACACTTGAAGGATCAATGTTCTGAGCACTTCAAGGTAAAGGTTCGTATTTGCACATGAAGTGTGTGGCCTTAAATTCAACAAGGACGATGGAGTTTTAAAATCATCAAATAAAAATCTCAATTAAAAGAAGTGATTTGACTTAATGGGGTGATAAATAACATCCAATACAGACCTTTTCTTCTCCCTTTTATCAACCCATAAGTGGGTTATCCCTCCATTTATTATATGGTTTCAATGGAAGCGGTAAGTAGACTCATGAGGGAGGAATTGAAGAAGTAAAGAAAACAATAAAAAGAAAATGATCACTCCACCGTTGTGTGAATAATTTCACAAGGTTTAGTGTGAAAAATTCACATCTTGAACCAACGGTATCAATGTTATATTAATAACAATATAAAAAGATGAAAAGAAGATATTTTATTAAGAAAATAAAGTGAATTGAACAACTAACATGTGAAATACAAAATTGAGACATCAAAATCGAAGCATAACATTACAATTGAACAAAGCACCAAAGATGATAAACTCCTCCACCAACACTGCCTTAAATAGGAATTTTGGGAGCCTTAGGTAGAGACTCCAACAATACAAAGCATTCCACTTGATTATGGTAGGCCTAGGGTGGTGGAAAGCTTGTGGAATTTGGACTTTTCCACTCTTGACCCGAGGTGGCATCCAGCATGCAACCACCGAACAGACGTGCTTGTAAGACCTTCTAGATGCCCGAATCAGAGTGGGACATAGAAGAATACCATGGATACCCGAATGTCTTCTAACCAGATGTAAAATTTCGGCTCATTTGGAGTTGTATATTCAGAGATATGATTATATTAGTGGTATGATTTTTTGGGCCGCAGAATGGGGCCCGGAATTTTATCTCTACGTTGGGCCGCCTAAATGACAACCATGGATGCCAAATTAGCATTGGATACTGAAGTGTGATTTGTTCCACTACCTGTATTCTAGCGTCCCACTAAATTTTGGATTCATTGGGCCTGTATGTTGGGCCCCACAGTCTCATCATTGGGCTGGTGTCCAATCTGACTTCTCCAGAATTGTTTCCTTCATCACAGTATATCAACATCTTCTTCCATGAATTCTCCATTTCTCCCTGAATAAACCATGTTAATATTGAAGTGAACATAAATTTCCCAAAATATTAAATTAAAATATGTATAATTATATTCCTTAAAATCATATTAATCATTGGGTATTTTAAATGATGTTCAAAAATGTACCACATAATAGTGCATTTTAAGAAAGAATTACAATCATAATGTGAAATGATGTTTAAAGTGTAAAATTCCCTAAAATGGTGTTTATAAATAATAAATCATATGAATATTTTATATATTAATAATGAATATTAGCCACATTTAGTGGCTAATCACACCCCCCAACTTGAGTTTTTCTAGTCCCGAGCTAAATATATCTCAACAATATGAAATTCGAATTCACTTTTCCAAAAACATTTTATTACACAATGATCACCAGAAACCCTTATACCAAACTATCATGAAACCCATCAAAATATTTTAATACAAGATATTTTCTTAAGCAGATCCCAATCCCATGCTCATTCTTTTGTTCAAATTCATTTCCATATTTCATTAAATATCAATTAAGTATGAGGATGTGTTTTGGATCACAATAGATATGGGGGTTCATCTTTATTCAAGGGGGAAATGATGGAAGTTCTAGGTGGAATCACATTTCAATATTGAGATGAGTATTCAATTATCTTTATTGTATTTTTTATTGTATTTGTTTTGGTATTTGTTTTTTTTTTTGCAATTTTTCCATGGTAATTGAAGTTGCACTCAAAAGAGTCATCCCCTGTAGCGAAACTTTGCCGATGACTCCCAGGATCAATGACCTTAGGGAACCAAGTGAATCCCACATACTCGGGAATCATCTCGAGTTAACTCAGTCAAAAACAAATTCAAATTACCGAAAATTGAGATAAAATTACTAACTCTGGGCCAGACAACTATGGAGTCACGATCCCCAAGTGCCGAAAGCCACACATTAGGTCATTTCATTTCTCTACGCACAAATTTATTATTATTTTTTATTTTTATTTTTATTTTTTTATTGAATACTCATATTAAAACGAAAATGATCACCAAACCTATGCTATTTATTTGGGGGACCCCATGAACTCAAACTAATACTCCACTATCCAAAGGATGTGCATTATGATTCTTTTTTTATTTGGATGAAAATATAAGCGATTAAATATCACATTGGATAGCCACACTATCCAAAATCTATGTTCATGAAATTATACAGGGATTAAAATCAGAATCAGGGCATGATAAATTATTTGATATTCAGTTTCAAAGTGTGCAATGTGTATTACCATGTTCAAAGATAAAGGAATTTTTCCTTCCATTTACACAAAAAAAAAATTCAAAGCATTCATTTTTTTTACACAAAAGCATTTTTTATTTTATCTCCCCCCCCAACTCAAAATAACATTATCCCTAGTGTTTAAAGAAAAGAAAATTTAGAAGGGGTATAGGTAGAGAATTAAAGTTCAAAAAGGAAATTTAAAATGAGGATCATGGAATGAAGTCACCTGGTGGTTCAAGTTGAAATTCTTGCTTCTCCAATTTAGTCCTTTGATATCCATGTCGCTTGCAGAGTTCCCTAGTGGAAAAAGGAAAACAAACAAACAAAAAAAATAGTATATATATATATAAGTAAAATATAATTATATATATAAAAATTATATAATAAGGAAGCACAAAAAGATCTAGTTCAGTGGTAAGCGCGCGCCCCTGTCTCCCTTCGGTCCCGGGTTTGAATCCCCGCGGCTTCGCCGGTTGTGACGGGGTTTGACCCACGACCAACGACATGCCCCTTTTTATTATTATTATTATATTTATATTTATTTTTTTGTATTTTTATTTTAACCTACAAACACATTAAAATAAAACAAACTGATGATACATTGTCTTCATTTTAAATTTCTGGGCAAGGCATTACTCAAGGATCACACCACATGACACCGATGAATATAGTGCTCACCGTTCACACCCATCCATACTCATAATAGAAGAACATGCCAACAATCTGTTTTTTAAATATCAAAATGATTAATTAATCCTATTTGATGAAAAAAATGATTCTCAAAGATGAAAACAATGGGTTGCCTCCCATGCAGCGCTTTGTTTTAATGTCGCTAGCTCGACTTGAACCCCACAACTTACCCAATACCAACATTAAACATTTTAAGGACCACATGTTTCACCAATTCTACTAGGTTGAGATTGATTCTATGATTATAATTTGTTTCATGCACAAACCTATGTTCCAAAATGAATGGTAAAATCAAAAGAATATCAGAAATGGTTGATCCAGTTTCCTCTATAATCTTTCCTAAGACATCAATGATCATTCCAACTTTTTTGGTTTCAAGAGAAGAATGATTTCCAATTGAAAGGTCATGATTATACCATATGAAGTGATTATTTAGAGGTGAGGGAATTACAATAATTTTGATCTCAGTTTGGATAGGATATTTAGATACAGTTTGATATTTTGAATCCAACACAGTTTCATTTTCCAAATTTCTCAACAAAATTGGTTCCTTTTGAATAGAAGATTCGACCACCAAATTAGAAAGATCAGTTTCAGGAATGGGTATGGACTCAATGTTTTCAATTTCTCTTAATGGTTTACTGATTTGTGTTTTTAAAAAATCATCAATGGAGTTATATTCATGAGACTCAATCCAGATGTCAAATTTCCCTCATGTGAATACAAAAAATAAAATTCCTCTTGATTTTAAAACCCATAAACAATTCCTTGATCCTCTTCATCTTCCCCAAATCCAAAGTTTTTCTCTTTAGTAAACTCATGAGAGGTTTTTGGGAAACTAGAAACTTCACATAAGGTTATGGAAGGGACAGTTTGTGTAGAGATGGGTTCCTCACAATTTTTAATGCTTTGTAGTTATAAACTCAATGATGAAACCTCAAAATTCATTATCTCCATTTGTTGACACAATTTTTCAAGTAATAGATGTGGATTTGTATAGATAAGGGGTTGAGACAGATGGTCTATTCCAGGAGGATAACTATGTTGTTGGAATTCCATAGGAGGATGTTCAAATTGGCTTTGTGGCGATTGAAACTCATTATATTTTGGAATATTTTGTAGAGAATAGGAATTAAAACATTGTGTCTCAATTTTTTGTTGGTTATACCACCAGTATAAATTAGGATGGTCATTATACATCACACATGGGGTTGGGTGATCAAAGTAGGGATAGGTTTCCCATGTTTGGGATTGTTCAAAATTGATTTCCATAGGAGTGAGGGGGTGAGAATAGAGAAGAGGGATGAGAAAAAGGATGATAGTGTATAAGATAACTTACATAGGTCCCTGTAAATGGTTCCAAAATTTGAGTCTCGCTCAAATTTACCCAAGAGACGAAGGTAGAACGGTCCTTGTAGTTTATCTTGTGTTGTCGAATCTTCGGAGACCTAAGAAGAAACCTATAAACACGTACATTCTATGGACCATTTTTGGATATGAAGTGGCCAACATGGGTTGATTTTATATGGGTTTAAAGGATAACTAACATATTTATGTTAATTCAATTTAAAATAATGATTTGATCCTAGGTTATCGCTCGAGATGGATTGGACATATTTCCATTTCAATGATTTCAATTTATTATATTTGAGATGGGTTCATTTAAGAAGATAAAACAACATCATCACTTACTGGTTTAATGCCTACACCCTTTAATACTAATCACCTATACACTTGAAGGATCAATGTCTAGAGCACTTCAAGGTAAAGGTTCATATTAGGACATGAAGTGTGTGGCCTTAAATTCAACATGGACGATGGAGTTCAAAAATCATCAAATAAAAATCTCAATTAAATGAAGTGATTAGACATTAATGGGGTGATAAATAACATCCAATACATCCCTTTTCTACTCCCTTGGGTAAACCCATAAATGGGTTAGCCATCCATTGATGATATGGTTTCAATGGAAGTGGAAAGTAGACTCATGAGGGAGGAATTGAAAAAGTAAAGAAAACAATAAAAAGAAAATGATCACTCCACCATTGTGTGAATAATTTCACAAGTTTTAGTGTGAATAAATTCACACCTTGAAAAAACGGTATCATAGTGATATTAAGAACAATATAAAAAGAGGGAAAAAAGATATTTTATTAAGAAACTAATGTGAATTGAATGACTTACATGTGAAGGACAAACTTGAGACAACAAAATCGCAGGATAACATTACAATTGAACAAAGAAACAAAGATGATAAAATCTTTCACCAAAACTGCCTTAAATAGGAATTTTGGGAGACTTGGGTAGAGCCTCAAATAGTAAAAATCATCCCAATTGATTTTGGTAGGCCTAGGGTGGTGGAAATCTTGTGGAATTTGGACTTTTCCACTCTTGACCCGAGGTGGTATCCAGCTTGCAACCACCGAACAGACGTGCTTGGAAGACCTTCTAGATGGCCGGATAAGAGTGGGCCATAGAGGAAGAAAATGGATCCCCGGATGTCTCATAACCATATGTAAAATTTTGGATCATTTTGAGTTGTAAATTCGGAGATATGATTGGATTAGTGAGATGCTTTTCTGGGCCGCAAAATCTGGCCCAAAATTTTATCTCTAACTTGGGCCGCCTAAATGACAACCATGGATGCCGAATTATCATTGGATACTGGAGAGTGATTTGTTAATCTACATGTATTCTAGCGTCCCACTAAATATCGGATTCATTGGGCATGTATGTTGGGACCCACAGTCCCATCAGTGGGATGGTGTCCTATCTAACTTCTCCAGAATTGTTTCCTTCATCACATAACATCCCCATCTTTTTCCATGAATTTTCCATTGATCCCTGAATCAAACATGTTAATATTGAAGTGTAGATCAATTTACCAAAATATTAATTTAAAATATGTATAATTATATTCCTTAAAATCATATTAATCATTGGGTACTTTAAATTATGTTCAAAAATGTACCACATAATAGTGCATTTTAAGAAAGAATTACAATCATAATGTGAAAATGATGTTCAAAGTGTAAAATTCACTAAAATGGTGTTTATGAATAATAAATCACATGAATATTTTATATATTAATAATGAATATTATCCTCATTTAGTGGCTAATCAGAATCCATCTGGTTGGATCCAAAATTGTGAATGATCATCTAGGGTCAAATACGGTTGAATAGGAGTTACCATGGTGGTTTGAGTGATTTAAAATCTAATTTTTGGGTGATTTAGAAATTCATCTACAGTTAGATCAGTATAGGTACATGATTTCCCCTCACCATGCACTTAATTTTTTACTTATATTATGTGTGAATATTTTCTCCTTAGATGGAACATAGATTGAAAAACTATACGCCATCTGTGAAAATCCTCATTGCCCAGAGTTTCAAGGTTTTCTTGGATGGGGCACACGGTTTGGGAAAATTGTGTCGTGAATGTGCATTTCCCTTATCCATTCTTGTTTTCTCAATTTTACACCCAAAAAAACCCTAAAGTAAAACCAAAAAAAAATTAATCAAAACAATGGAAAATATAAATATAAACAAGCCACAACATCTCTAGATAAGTCTGGGGTTTCACATAGTGAAATTATATGTGAAATAAATTCATGCTCGTAGATTTTTCACAATGTTTATGATAGAAAAATCATTACACTAAACATCCACTAGATCATACATTACTCATAGATCTTCCATGGTTATATTGAGTAGATATGTAAATATAAATTTGGATGATATAACCATGTAATTTTTAAGGAAATAACTTATTTATCACATGTATTTTATATATTTTGTTTTTTGACTTTTAAAGTAAACGAATATTTATTTTTATAAAATGAGTTTTTATTGGTATTTTATACATAAAATATAAATTTCAAAAACATTGTCATTTAATTTTATTAAATTAATTTAACATTATAAAAAATAATTTTAAAATGACCATTTGATGAATTTTTTCCATTTTATTAAATAATTTAAATTTAATGCCAACAGTGAAAAATATAGTTTTTACCAAAACTGTAAATTTTATGAATTTATAAAAATTAAATATTAGTGAATAAAACATATTAATTTATCAAAATTGTTTTCTAGAACTAAAAATATATATTTTATAAATACAATGTCTTATTTAAAAAACCTATGTTTAATATTTTTGGAGCTTAAGTTATATTTTCCAACTAAAACAATTTTTGGTCTATTATTTTAATTAAAGAATATTTTGGTAAACTTTATGTTTGTATTTCTTTGAAATACATATATATATTTTTTATAATAAAACATTTTATATCTTTAAAATAAAATACATGGATAATTTTACACTACATATACATATTATGCTTAAAATTTAACTTTTCCTAAAGACATGTTATTACGTATTATATACCATAATGTTGAAGTTAAATTTTAATACCTATATAAATTTTATTTCATAAATTAGATTTCATACTATTAATCAGTAGGTATAAATTACATAACAAGGACCATTATATTTCTTAGGAATTAAAAGTAAATTACTAATGTAAAAACTATTTTCCATGTTAAAACAAGAAATGGTAAAATTGAAATTTCTAGAACTAAAAGAATTAAAAACATCTTTAAAACATGTGTTAAAATGAATTGATGTTATCTTACTGACATCGAAACATATCCCAATAAATGTTTTTCAATATTTTTCTTTTTTAATTGTGATACAACTACTCAATTTACATTAATTTAAAATATTTAGAAAAATGTCATTCTCATCGCTTAAAAAAGGGGCCTCTCACCATCCCTTCAAGACCACCATAAAATTTTAGGCTTCCTCATTGAATTTTTCCTTTTAAAATTCTCCAATAATATTATTCCTTGTCCTTGAGCCTATGGTCACAATATATTGTCCTAATACCTTCATTTCCTAGGAGTCCTCCAAGGGAAAAGCCAAGTCCTCAATGTGAGTATTTTTTTCTATCTCTCAATTTAGTTCATAATTTAGAAAATTTAATTTACAATTATTGATTAATAACATCTATATTGTATTTATAGTGAATTTTATTATCCCAATGGAAAAAAATTAACCACTTTCTCCTTCTCCATTTAGAAAAATGACACGGTTATTCATGCATTATGCGAACTATCGACATTAGGAAGTGACATGTCCTATTTATCATCACCACCAATATTCACAATTTATAAGTCAATACATAGGAAAATTTGTAATTTATAATATACTAATGGGGATAAAAATTATAATAAATCTGTTTTCCCTCTCACTCATTGACAAATGAAAACATTAATCATGTGTTGTTAAGACTACCTCCTCCATGAAGTAACGTAACTCATTTTTCATCTAGATTTTTTATTTTTTACTAAAATAAATTAAAATATTATTCACCAAAATAAATTTATCTTTCATGATTATAATATAATAATGATATTATACCAAAATAAAGAACTTTCATATTCATAATAATCTATTAACTGTTGTATGTTGATATTTGGGTTAGTATAACCAAATACTTGATCCATGCTATAAAATAATATAATAGATGACTATGAGAAATTAATTAATAATACATAATGAAATGAATAAGTAAATAAATATTTTATTTGGGTTCTATAATGTTAACATTTATATTCTACTCCTTAATTAAGATACAAACATATGTTAGATATAAATCACCAAAACATGCTCATAGAAAATTTCATCTTTAAGAATCGTAACCAAAAATCCAATAGAAAGAAATTATTAAATAAAAATTAATTATAATACCAAAAACCCATAACCATTTATGATCTATAAATGTTGAAATTATGGACGGGAATTAATAATAAAACCTCTAAATTGAAACTATTTCAATATGATGAATATTATTCTCACATAATAATGAAAATAAATAATAAATAACTAATATACATGTAGATAATAATTAAAAATTAGGTTTAGAAAAACTAAATGTATATTATAGTTCATTAAGTTATTTATGTTTCTTATAAAAGATAATAGAGTGCATTCAATTATACTAATAAAAATGTATGGGTTTCTCGTCTCAATTTTCACCCCTTGAGACATGTTTCTTATTATACACCGCATTTTCATTATAATAGAGTTCTTAATACCTATAAAGCATTTTTTGTCATGATTACATTATATTTCATAAATTTTTTATTTTCTATTCCAATTTTTTTCTCTCTTTAGGGTTTGACTCAAAAATTAAAAATATATACTCTTTTGTTGTCTTAAATTCCTTTCCTTGAGATAATTTTGTATTATAAACCTAATTTTTTATATTGTTTATATTATGACTATTTAATTAATTACACCATAAAAACAATTTAATTCATTATATTATGAATTTATTTTCAAGATATAAATATTTAATGATATTTCGATTTAAATGTTACTCATGTTGTAATAGTTTTCCGCACACAAATTATTTCTATATGATTTATAAATATTCTACATGATTATGATATTATAAGAACATTTTTTCACATAAATTTATTTTATATATGGTATTTTCTCATTTTATCTTTGGAGTTTACTTATATTATCAATATCATTTTCATTTATGAGATACCTAATCAAATAAATGTTTTTCATTAGGAATAAAAAATCTTATTATTTCTAATGGTTCATTTCCTAATTTTCCATATTTTCATTTGCTGACAATTATAGACTTTTTAATTGGAAACATAATTATATGTTTTCTAAGTTAACCACAATATTTTTCTTCCCCTATTTTAAAAATAATGTTCTGATACAATTTTTATAATGTGGATTTTTAAAAAATATATTTCAATGTATTGAAAATATTTTACATCCTTTAAAAATGAATTGATTTATATTCCACCCCGTATTTATCTTGATAAACGTTATGTATTTTGAAGTATCTATTTTTCATTTATTTCAAAATAAAATTTTTTCCAACGTTTTTACTTCAACTTTTTGAAAATAATTTTTGAAGGTGACCTATAGCATCGTCTTTTTATGAATATTTTAATAATTGCTGCAATAATATCTCTTTAATTATTTCCTTATGAACAAATATTATCCACCACATTTTTCATTTTATATGAAATTTTATCTCTCAATTTGCATGGGGTATAAAAGAAATTATATTTATCCTATTTTTATAAAAATATAATTTTAAAAAAATTCAAAAGATCAATGATATTTCCTATATACAAAGTTATTTTTCAAAAAACATGAAAAGTGTTTTCTATATTTTCTTTTTTCCTTTGATATATCTTATTATTGATCAAGGATATTCTTCAAATGGTACCATCCAGCTTATTTTTTCAGATGGATTATAACATATTATTTTCTATCATCGAAATGATCTATTATATCATGGGAATTTCCTAGTCATTGAATGTTTATAAATATAATTGTTATTTAAAATCCTTCCTGATGTGAATACCCTATTTTTCATTTACCTGATGAATGTTTCTTCAAATGCATGGAATAAATATAAGAATTGGGAAATTATTGAATGAAAAATATTTCTTTTAACTATAATGTGTTAATACCATATGATCTATTATATTTATTCAGGGGTATTTACCAAGAATGATACTAAATATATTTTGGATATTAATTTATTTTCCAATGGTATATCATGTTAAGATGGAATTATGAATTTTTTTCTTATGTGATTCTATTTTAAAAGTATATAAATCTGATTAAATTTCCATGAAATATCTATGGTGAACAATTTATTTTTTATAGTACACATATGTATGTAATGTGATGGTTAAGGTATAATATCACCCTCAAAATAATTGGTTTATGTTTTTATCACTTGAGATAGTCAGGCATGGTCATAATGGGATTTTTCACATAATCATGGGAATAATTAGTTTGATCACATTTTTATAGGGGGGGAATAATTATTATTTTCACATAAGTGTTGTCCTCCAATGACACGAAGGACTTCATTTTTTATTCATTATTTATAATCCACCATTCAAGGGGTGAGGTGGAACCCTTAAATGTCTCGTAAGCGTAAGTATTACTTGGCCCATAGGCCTTAGAAGAATTCATTTCTCGTATGCTTCAAACATTATGTACAACCGAGAATAACTACTTTGAATTGCTCCTCCCCAGCATATTCATCGTGAAATCAACTCTCCACCTTTGTATGGATATTCGGCTAGGCTTTCCCATGATTGAAAAGGCTTGTCCCGATGGCATGTGCCATGACCTCTCATTCTTGCAATTCGTTTAACTTATGCTATGGTCAAATCTCTTTTCTCATCCTCCTTATGGAGCTTCTTCCTTGTAGGTTGTCTGGTTTTCATCTATACTTAAGTTGGCCTAAATCCCTTAAGGTGGCCAGAAGGCCTTGAGTTGGCCGGAAAGGCCTTACTGACCCAATGGCCTGGGTGGCCCAATGGCCTTAAAGGACTCGGAGACCAAATCGATGGCCCAAAGGCCCAAATATGGGAATAGTCTCGACTGTTATAGTTCTAAAAAGTACCTTGTACAGTACCTGATATAGTACTTCTATAGTGACCCAGAAAATTATGCCTCCGCCTATATTTTATCTCGGGTCTCCTTTTTTATAATGAATTTTTTCCAATTTTTAGGTGTTGTTATAATGCGTCTGTTCATATATATATATGGGACTAATGAGTATTATAATAATATTATCCTTTGAGTATGGTCATTCGATTTCTTAATGTTTTTTATTCAGGTTATAACACCTTTCTATGCTTCCTTTCTTTTTAAGATATGTTATATTCCATGTTTATGACTCTTTTTTTAAGATAATATTTAAAATTATGTTTTTATATGCCTTATTCCATGTTTAATGATATATTATTTGTTGGGTATAAATTTCTTATGTATCCTTGTTATACATATATACTCCACTTATTCATAGTTATGATATTTGATTTTTGTGACTTATGTTTTCTATTTCATAACATCAGAGCTCACCTGTTGATTATATTTCCATTTCCTAGGTTATGAGGATGATTATATCAAGTGATTTTTATAAAAATGGAGTCTAATGAAATGTGGTTATTGGGATGTGTTTGCAAGTGTAATAAAAAAATTTATGTATATAATCTCCAAGAAACAAAAAATTATCGTCCTTAGATTATGTGACTATTTAGTAGATGTATTATCTCAATAAAAAAATTAATGTTATATTTAAGATATGTTTATTTTGGGTCACTTTACCTGGCATAAACCCTATAAAAATCCCTAAGCACCTAACACCTGGTCAATAAAAAAAATTCAAATTTATGAAAAAACACAAAATATATTACGGTAATTGCTTAACTAATGTAAAATGATAATAGATATTGAGAGATTATCTTCCCAGAACCTCCTATAGAAATTGAACATGAAATCCCTATCATTCTCATTCTGTTCCACCAAAATCCTATGAAATTAATATTGAAACCTATCCCAAATCACCCAAAATCAATGAAAGATAAATGAAAATACAAAATAAACAATAATGGAGGAGAAAATTATCCAGAATCACCACCAATATCAGCCAAAACACATCCCCACTCAAGTTGTATTGATGGAGAGAAATGTAGAGGGAGAATGAACAAAGAAAATAACTCATCTAAGACAAAAATCCAAAAAATTGTGAAATATATTTGCTCCTAAAAGTTTGGAAGTTCAACTAATCATGAAAAAAACATATAGTCGTTATTCAAGGTGTGAACCATGTGGTTTAGGGAGTGACTGCCCTTTTTTAGACACAATCAAAGTGTAAGTCTAATGACCCAAACATGCACCTCCATATTTAGTTCTAAAAATGATTTCCATATTTTTTATTAAAGATAACTGAAAAAATACACAAGTATTTATACATCTAAGACCATTTCCAGTCTAGGTTATGGAGAATTAAAAAATACCATCCAATTTATCATAGTTGTTCAAAAATAAAAATAGGATAACAATTTCACTTCACATGAACTAACTCTAAAAGAGAATTCATCCATATTATAATTTTTGTGATACCAGTGAAAATATTTTTAAAACATCGTATTACCATTAAATTTCATAGTAGGGGGTCTAAAACCCATTGAAAAAACATTAATAAAAAATTAATTTAAAAACAATGATAAAAAAAATTATATCAAATACTAATATTTTATTTATAAAATAATTTTCAAAACATTTTAAAAATACATATTATTTAGAAAATTAATTGCAAATAAATAGTTATTTGAAAAAAATTGGATTTAACTTGAAAAATAATTTAAAAAAATTAAATTTTGTGGATTATATTGATACTAAAACGTTCTTATAAACCCCATGTGGTCGAATAGTAGTATCCCTAGTGGGATATCATCTCTATGAGGTCATGGGTTTACTCCTAGTTCCTCCCCATCAGTTAATTTGATATAAATCCCTTATTTAATGTAATAATATTATAAACATTAAAATACTAAAATTATTTTCTATAATAGAATAAGTCCCTTGCATAATTATTTTTAGAAAGATAAATTTTTGAAGTTTAATGAAAATTATAATTTCCATTCCCATTAAGTTTTTCAAAAAATAACTATGTTGGAAGAGTGATAGAAACATAATTTTCCCTCACTAATTTGAGAATTAAAAAATTCAATTTGAAAATAAATAAATGAAATATCTAACTTACACGAAAAAAATTATGAAATAAATCGTCTTTGTGGGAAGAAGATTAAAAATAAACAAATTATTGAAAAAAATAGTTCCCTTACCTTATAAACTCCTATGTAATCACTCAAATATTTCCTCAAAGAAGAAAAAATGGCTAGAAACATATGTCATTAAGGGATATATTAATAGTGAATGAATCTATGTATGCCCAAAGGGATAACCCTCTTTTTAAACCCAAATGATCACATGAAATTATTACGATTAAATTAGTTGTGAAAACACCGGTAAATAAAATAAAAGAAAATCTTCTAAATTCAGTATTTATTATTGTATCTACTTTATAATGACTTCCTTTAATTACAAATATATCATTATACCATAACCACTAGTGCAATAAAAACTCCAAAATTTCCTAATGATATCAATGAAGACTAGTCCAATGAATAAGAGGAAAAAATAATATATCATTAAAGGAAATTTGGTTCAATTTTATCTTCAATCCACGTAAAATAGGTTATACAATGAACATCATAGAACAAATATACGTATGAGAAAATAATATATGGAAAAATAATTCACAGTGGATAACTATTGAAGGAATAAACATCAAGAAAAATTAATTTCGATGTCGATCAGTGATGAAATTTTTTGTAAAGGAATAATAAGAGATAATATTTAGATCAAACATATCTAGGAAGATTTGTTGTGATATATAAATTTGACAGAAAATGTCAAAAAAAATAATTTCAATTAAATAAAAGCATTGAAAAACATAAATTAGGAGGAAGAAAAAATTCAGAACAATGGTAGTTAAGGACTAAATTGTCCACCAAGGGGGAAAAATAAACAAAGACAAAAAATAAGGAAATTAATACACTTAACTTAATCTAATAAAATATATCATCGAAAATATTTGGATACCTAGAGAAAATACACAAAATACCAAACTCTGTTATATCTAAAAATAAATTTGTAGGTGAAGGAAGATGACATCGATGATGAAAAACATGATACATCCCCTTTGCAGTTTTTTTGTATTCTTCTATATATACTCGCATTCAATCCCAACTCCAAACCCACTAAGTATTTGACCTCTATCTCACTCAAATATTGTCGAACGGTTAAATCCCCCAACTGAATATAATCCTTTAGTTCGTACTTTGTCTCGACTCATCAGTCAGCCACCCAGAAAGTGATGGAGCCCAAGGTCAAATCCCTTATCTATGCTTGTCCTCCCGTTTAGAAAATAGAATCCCCATGTTTCATTTTCTACATAGTCATTCCATGCCCTTATATAAATATATAGATATTTTCTTAAACTAAAATATATTCTGATTTTATAAAAACAAATAATTTATTAATTTTCATAATATTAAAATCATAATCTAGTTAGTATAATTTATGATACATTATACAGAAAATTTATATATAGTTTTTTTAATTCAGAAATGTTAATAATAATAGGATTATCATAATATACTTATAATTTATATATATATTTTATAAAATATACTACATAAATTTTGTAATTTAAAATAATATTCATATATATATATATATTTAAAATAATCATAATAACATTTATATATTTTAAAAATTATGTTACCTTAAATTATTCTTATCATTTATATATTTTAAATGTATGTTCATCAATATTTTTTTTAATTTATTTATTTATAATTCTAAATAATTTTATATTAATTGTTAAATTATAATACCATCAATTTATTTATTAAAAAATTCCTAATAAAAATATTTTTCATGTAAATAATTTAATAATTAATGAAACACAATTCTATTAAAACATATTTTAGTTTTTGTTAACTTATCAAGTAATTATCTAAAATTCGATTGTAATTTTTTTTATAAATTCACATTATAATTTATTCACTCATTTATTTATTTTCCTATTTAATAATTTAGTAATCATTTTAATTTTGTTATTAATATTATTATTTATAGATTATAATTAATGTTTATATCAATATAAAAAAAATTCTTTTATTAAAAATCTGTAATTTACATTCTCCCACCCTAAAATGAATTGCGACCCTGTAATGTGTTCAATATACTTAAGAAAACATTGAATTTCCATATATAGAATTAGAATTACTAGACTTCTATATTCTTAGGGGTATTTATGTACCTAAACATTTAGAATAAAACTCTATCACATAAAATTATTTCCTCAATATACATCATCTAATATCAAAAGTTGTCCAAGCCATTCGTTTGATGCCCAATGTAAACACCTAAACCTGGAATTTCAAATTCAGTGCTAAAAATGATGTGTATATTTTTTTCATTATAAAAGAAGAGTAAAAAATTCACAATCCTTAATAAATATGAGGTCCCTTTCCAATCTAGGTTCTGGAGAATTAGAGAATTCCTTATAATTTATTAGATTTGTTCAAAAATAAAAATAAAATAACTATTTCGCTTCATGATCACTAACTCCATAGATGATTTCATTCGTATAATACTTTATATAAAACATGAAAAAAAAAATTTAAATCATGTGAATAGAATTAATTTGCACAACTAGTGGTTTTAAAACATGTGAAAAACACTTTAAGAGAAATATAATTTCAAAAATCTTTCAAAATAATTTATATCAAATATAAATATTATATATATATATTATTTCTCAAAAAAATTAAAAAATTCTTATTATTTTGAACATTCTTTTAAAAAAACTACTTCTATGAAAAACATTTGGATTTATCTTGAAAAATAATCTTAAAATATTAATATTTTTATGGATTTTAATGATACTATATAGATCTTATAAAACCCTTGTGGTTTCTTAGCAGTATCAATTCTAAGAAAACATCATGATGAGACCATGGGTAAACTCCCAATTCCTCTCTATCAACTCATTAGATATAGAAGTTCCAAATTTATTTAGAAAAAAACTTTTTTTAAAGATCCTTATTTCTCAGAAATATCCCATTAAAACCCTTTAAAAATACTAAGAAGAATTTATTGATTTATTTTCAAGAAGTTCATAATTTTACATCTTGAAATCAATTTAAAAATAATTTTTTCCTAAAACACATTAGAGTATGGAGAAATCAATGATTTTAATAAATTCAATGGTATAATTGATAACACACCTCATAATAAAATTAAAAATAAATAGTTTATACAATTCTTGGAATCTTATTTATTTTCATAATGCATGGTCGTGTCAATATGAAAATGAAACATCCATTATTTTAATTCAAACATAATGGTATTATGGTTTAATAAACATTAATTACATGATTATTTATTTTAAAATAATACTCCTAAAATTATAATATGAAAATAATATTTTTTTCATAATAGTAATTATATTTTTTTTTAAATAGTAATAATATTATTATTTCTATTGAAAATAAAATTAATAAAATTATCTTGAAAACATGACACACTTTTGTAAAGAATTAAATTTTGTTAATATACGTGTGAAAAATATTCAAAATATTTTTTGAAACTAATAAAATATAAACATGTACATCCCTTATTTAATTTAATAATCTAATAAAATTTAAAATCATAAAAATATTTTCTATAACATAATAACTCCCATGAGAAATTATTTGAAAAAAACATTAATTTTAGATCTTTAATGAAAATAAGGTTTTCCATATGTTTGTTTTTTTCACAAAATAAGTAGGAAAATAGTTTTCAAAATATAATTTTCCCTTACTAATTTGAGAAATAAAAATCCTAATTTGAGAATAAATAAATAAAAAATATACATTACACATAAATAGTTCTGAAAAAAATCATCTTTGTAAGAATAATTTTAATGATAAAATAAATAATTGAAAAAATAGTTCTCTGACCATATAAACTCTTAATAACTAACTCACAGATTTCTAAAATGTTGAAAAAAATGGATGTAGGAAATGTCTTTAAGGGATGACTTAATAGTGAATTAATCTTGGTATGTTCTAAGGGAGTTCCCTATTTTTATACCTAAATCATCACATGAAATTAATAATATTAAATTTGTTTTGAAAAAACTAGTAAAGAAATGAAACCAATTAGTTATAGTCAACATATATGAAAGTATCCACTTTATAGAGACTTCCTTTAATTAGAAATAGATTGTTGAGCCATAAATAGTCGTGTAAACCAAAATCAAAAATTTCATTTTAATATCACCAAAGACTAATCCAATGAATATGAAGAAAAAAGTGTATGACATTAAATAAATTTTTTTTACATTCTATCTTCAGTCCATGCAAAACAATGGACAAAATGAACCTCAGATATAAAATATACATATGAAAAAAGTAAAAATGAAAAAAAAAATTCATCTTGGATAACAATGAAAGGAAGAAACATCCATAAAAATTACTACAGATGTCGATCAGTGGTACAATTTGATATAAACAATGAATAAGAGATACGATTTAGATCGATATTCTCTTTGATGTTATGTTTTCACAAATAAATTAGGCCAAAATTTTTGAAAAACAAAATTTCAATTAAATGTATGAAATAAAAAACAGATAACAAGAGGAGGAAAAAATATAAAAAATTATACTTGTGTGCTTAAATCATTAACTTAGGGAGAAAATTAGTAGAATACGATAAATAGGGAAATTTATAAACTAAAAATTATATAATTGATAAGATCTTAAATAACATTTTAATTCCTGGAAAATTAAATACACAAAACCCCATCCTCTAATAGATATAAAAATCTATTTTTAGGAGAAGGAAGATGATGTTGATAATGAAAAACATCTCACTTCCCCTTCATGGTATAGATCTGGGATTTTTTTCTCACTGGATTTTGATCCCAACTAAAACTGTACTTCGTATTCGACCTCAAATATTCTTAGACTGTGTCTGATAGTAAAATCCCCCAACTAAGCTCAGTCCCTCAGTCTTCAATCAACTTCAACTCCTCGCTTGTCTACCATGAACGTGATAGATCCCTCGGTCGAAGACCTTATCAGTTCTTGACCTGCCCTTTAGAAAATCTATAACACCCCAGTATTTTATTTTATGTATCTTTTTAATGTTAATCTTTTCAAAATCATATGTTACACGAAAAAAACTTCATAAATGAATAGTGAAATATTATTATAAACTAGCTGTTAAATTGGAGGGAATTAATTCTATTCACAAAATTATGATATTTATATATTATATATTTAGTAAAAAAATTTGCATTCATCCAAATTATTTTATAGTCATAAGATAATAATAAATCCAATTTTATGCCTTAAAATGATATATTTTACTAAATCCAATTTTCCAACTTTTTATGCCACACTTTATTAATTCACGTTTTTGAAACTTTTATAAATTATATTTGAAAAAATAAACTTCTTATTTGAAATTAAAATATTAAATTCTACTTTGATTTATTTTTTAGTATTTGTTTGATAATTTTCATTATTAGATGAATAGTGAAAATATACTAATTTTTAATTAAAAATAGCTTTCTGTCTAAATAATTTACAGTGTCAAATTATATTTTTGATTGGTTTTTAATTATAGTTAGATAAATTTTTTATCAATTAATCTTATTTAGTTCATTGAAATAAATTAATCTTTTACAACCTGACCCATATTGGGGATCATGTAACAACTATCAAAAGCCCACCTCCATAGGCCAGAGGGTTGCAATAAGCATTGAAGTCATAACTAACTCAAAGAGGCCTTTGCCTAATTACATGTATAGGCACACACATATCCAACTCAATTCCAAAGAGTAGAGGTAATGTAATCAATGATGAATCACATTATATAAAATAAATCAAATGTGCATAAACATCTAGACATTGAAACATTATGGTATTGTGAAATGATTGAAAAAATAGATAAATACATTAACAGCTAGAAATATGTCCCTAACAAACAAAACTATAAAAGTAAATAGTTTAAAGAGATCACATCTACTGAATCCCAATATACGACCACCATATGCGGTCCGAGCACCAAGTATCCCAAAGCTTATCTATAGTCACGGTCAACCTCTCTCTCCTCTTCATAAGACACAACACATGTGGGAAATCCCTATGCATGTTTCAGTATATACATACCCAGTATAATTTCAAAAAGTTGAGGGGGAGTTGTAAGAGATAAAAGAGGAAAATAAAAAAAGTAGATACACAAGGTACATTGAATGAGTACAGCTCAACCCAAAAAAGTAAAGGTATTCTCATCCAAGAACAAGGGTCCAAACACAGTGAGTATATGAACTACATGTCTAACTTTTTATACCAATAGTAGGAGAGTAAACTCATCCAGCCACGAGAAGCTGGACATAGAAAGCACATGGCCCACCCTGCGTCTCTTTGCCTCTCTTGGAAGGTGTGTAACCAAACCAATGAAGTGGGTAAAGAATAAGAATGAATATATACACACACTCTGTCAATGAGTCCCAAATGAGAGAGTAAAGGTATCTCTATATCACAACTCAGCCAAAGAAGAATAGTGTACGATAGTTTCAATACTCCAACAACGTTATCCCACATCCCATGTATCTGTCTAGTACACAAAATTCTAATGAAATCATTCATCGCAACCTAATACTCTCCATATTGGGATGAACTAGATGGTCGGCACAGTTTTCTGTCACGTCACAAAAATTTATCTCGGTGGGGAAAGCATCCATATTCTTCGTGAATCCAAATCCAAATTAAACCATGTCTCTTCACTGTGTAATACAGTCGAGGGGAAACATTTTCTAGACAGGGGACCCATGACTTGATATAAAATGAGGTTTCTACTCTATTAATACATGGAGGTACTATGCATTTCCCACCTACAGGGATCAACTCCAATGGTCGATGAACCATTCCTAGCCCAGCTGGAGGGTTCCACTCTAAGTCATCAGGGACCCATGTCTTGATACTGTGGAAGGGTTCCACTCCGGAACTCAAGGACCCATTTCCAAACCATCTAGAGGGTTCCACTCTAATAGTCATTGAGGACACATGCCCAGCCTATATATATGGTTCTACTCAATAGTCTGTATGGACCCATTCTCATCCTGGTTGGAGGGTTCCATTCTAGAGTCCATTGAGAACCCATGACCATCCTAGCTGGAGGGTTCCACTTTAGAGTAAGCACCAGGTGATCCTGCCGTATCACTACCATCATCGGGGTCACCTCAAAAGGATGCATTACTTGTGAAAAGTCATGTTTATTTAACTGAGTTTAAATTAAAATGGATTTAGAAAAAATTCAGTTTATCGAAGGGTTGGTTTTTAAACTAAGCTCCAGAACTTAATATCGAGTGTTGGAACACTTAAAAGTGTTTTTTTCTAGACTTGGGAAATACCTGATAATTTTCAGGGATGTCCCAATGAGACTCTAGATCATCGGATCTTGAAAATTCCTCATTAATGAATCTACACAAGATGCATACAGTTACGGGTCAACCCATGCAGCTTACCTAATCTAATATTTTATTTATTTTAATTAAATAAAATTAAATGGGAGATTTGTGTTTAAATATATGAATGTGTTAATAATAATAATGTAATTATTATTATGGTGTCATAATTGTCTTTTATGTTAAATGATTTTTAATTTCAAGATTAATAGGGTGGAGAATTTATGTTAAAAGATTATAATTTCATGATTAATGGGGTGTAAAACTTATTTGAATTCAATTGGGGAGTTTTGGGTCTTTTCAAAGAATTTTTTATAAAAGAATGTGTTAATAATAATAATAATGTGGATGTTATTATTATTATTGTTGTTGTGTTTAATTATTTAAATTCAAGGTTAAAAATGAATTTAATTATGTAATGTTGAAACATCGAATTAAATGATGGTTTATTGGCAAATTGCATGTTGAGACATAAATAATTAATTGGGTGAATTATTTGTTGAACGTTACTTTTTTCACGGTTAAATTAATTTGAGTATTTATTTAATTAAATGGAGTGTGAGAATATTTAATTAAATAATATTTAAATGGATAAATTATTTATTTAATGTGAGGAAATAATTTATTTAAATAATACTAGTTGGAAAATTATTTAATTAAATTTATTTTAAAGATTTTAATAAAATAATGGGGTTTTTATTTTAATTAAAATAGGGAAAAGAGAATTTAATTAAAATAATTTTTAAAGGAGGTGTTGGGGTTTATCAAAGGAACATTTTTTTAAAACAATGGCTAAATGGAGTCAATTGTGGAGTTCAAGTTTGAAAAATAAATGTTTTGATTAATGAAAATAATAAATAGGGACTTTAGGGTTTCTCAAAGAAACATATTAAATTGGGAGTTATGGTTTTAATAAATGAATTTTTGAATATTATTAATAATGATGATATTATTATTATTATTATGGTTGTTTTATTACTAATAATAATAATAATAATAATAATAATTTTGGAGAGTTTTGGGTTTTATCAATGAATCTTTTTATTAAATTATAATAATGGTTATTATTAAGACAGTTCCATTTAATTAAATTGAGGTTGAGAAATTTAATTAAATGAGATTAGAAGGAGAATTTTTATTTTATTAAATTCATGGTCAAGAAGAATTTAATTAATTTATGTGAAACTGGGAATTTATTTAATTAAATTATGATTAGATAATTTAATTAAATAACAACGATTTGGAGTTTTATTAATATAATTTGTTGAAGAGAATTTAATTAAATGAGGTAAGATAGATATTGCAATTAATTAAATTTGGTGGAGGAGAATTTAATTAAATATAATTTAAGGGGGGGGTAGGGGTTTATCTAAGTGTTTTTTAAATAAATTAATAATAATAATATAATGGGTATTATTATCATTATTAATATATTAATTGTTATTTTTTAAAAAATTAAAATTAAAATTTATTTAAAAGTGAAAGAGAGGTAAATGTTCACAGCCGACTAGGTACAACCCCTTCTCCTATCATGGGGGGCACACCACCCACTCCTCTGGGATACCTCTCCGCACACCAGATCACGGTGGTCCCTACACAGAAGTTTTCTATCTCATCGAGGTAAGTCCTTATCCGCAAGTTTCGTTCTATGCATAGACCGTCTTGACTCTCATTCACCCGGGTTCCGTTAGGTCAAAACTCTTGCATCATGATTGATCTGTATTCTTTGGTCATCTAGCTCTAGGATGGTGCAGAAGGTGTCTTGGGAACTGTTGGTCCATGTTTCAAATACCGCCACCGAAGGAGAAGCGGTTCAGCTTGGGTTGGTTCACCACTGTCATGTTCTGGTAAGTTTCATACCCTTGTTAATGGGTTTCGAACCCCATTTTTAGGTTCTCTTTGTTTAAATGAGTTCCAGATAATTTTTTGGGTGTGCATTGGTCCTCTTAGAACTAATCATTGGTGATGGTTTTGTTCGAGGGTGATGAAATCATTACCATGTATGCACACACATTATCGTGGAAGTGCATGTTCACGAGCGGGTTGCGATTTGAGTTAGAAAGCATTGGCTCGGCCTATTTCATGAGGTAGAGTTCTCAAGCTTGTTTTAAATAAATAAAATGAAATAGTTGTTTATTTACTACTTTTGATAAATTTTACTTCAAGGCTGGATTGAATTTTTATTGGAATTAAATGATTTATTAAATTACAATGTCACGTTTTTGTAATAAAACCCCTCCACCTGAGGTGTGAATAATGATAGGGTATACTCATTATATTTCTTGAATGTATTTCATGTGATTAAATTAACTATGAATTAATTAATGAGTGTGGATAATTAAATTATAGAGTAATTATTAAGATGTGAATTTGGAAATAGTAGCTTTTATTTAATATTGGAAATTTTGAATACGTGATAATTAATAGACATGATAATTATCAAAATTTGAATTGAAATTTTAGAGTAATTAATGGGGAGATTAATTATTACACATTAATTTTGAGAATGGTTAATCAATTTCTGAATTGGTTAATGTGATGTGATTAAATTAAATAATTGTTGAATTAATCAATTGGGATGCATTAATCAAATTTATTAATTAATTAAATGATTTTGACGATTGTAGAATTAATAATATATTTAATTGTGTGAACTAATTATGTTTATTCAAGTTGTAATTATGAATGATAGATAAGGATAATTAGTTGGTAAATTAATTACAAATGTAAATGAATGATAAATTTGGATAATTAAATGTTGAGTCAATTATCAACTTGTACTTTTCTGAACTAGAATAATTAATTGGTTAATAAATTATTTAATGTTGAAATTTTAAATAGTTAATTGATTGGGTAATTAAATTGTGGGAATTTAATGTTTTTCATTAGTTATTAAACTAATTAACGGACTTGATTAATCAATTTATGAATTAATTAATGAATGGGAATTTGGGTGTCTGACATGGAGTTCTTCACCAGTGAGATTAGGTGCATGAAAATGAATTCTATACGTGAATATATATATATATATATATATATATATATATATCATGGGTTTAGGATGTCATTTATAGCACCCTGTGAGTGTTTGGAGCATCATTCTATATCTCACAACTCGTTTATCAAACATACATACATATATATATATATATATATATATTATTGGAAAAATGCATTGTGAGACATGGACTGATTATCCAAATACTAAAGGGGTGTTATACATGGCGCTCTACACCTAGCTTGAATGAAAATATTCTTTTTTAGGATAGGGACTGATGCTCCAAATACCCATGGGTTTTGATACAAGGACTGGTGCTCCAAATACTCATAAGGTTGCTAGACATGACGTTCTACACCCATAAATTGACATTGGACAATGGCTCCAATTGTTCACACAAGAATTTAATTAAATGGATAATGAAAGCTGATGTGATATGATTATTTGTGAATTAAATATTAGAAATGGTTCAGACTCTGGCATGGTCATGATATGTGTTGAGATACATGTGTCAAGGGGACACGAGGATTTATGCGGTTAAATAAAGAATATCAAAATTTGTGTTAAATAGTTTATTTATGCATTATATATATATATATATATATATATATAGATACTGTTCATACTCTTATTTTTAGCTATGATCTGAAGAAGGTATCTTCATCATGTGTCCCTTAGGAATATGGATGAGTTGTAGTTTATTTATTCAATATTTTAGTTACTTCTTTATACCTATGCAATGTTTATTTATATTACATTGTTGAGATTGAGCTAGACACCGGTGGTGCTGGCCTACTCATATTTATATCTCACACCCTACTTGGGTAGGCATTGCACTAGGGTACTCTAGTAGATCTTACTAGTTCGTTGGGACATGGAACTTTCTTGTTTTTTGTTGGCTTACATGGAGCTGTGAGAGAAGGACCGAGATGGATCTCGAGATTCTCATGGAGATTGCCTATAGGGCATAGATTATAATTTTCTTTCAAATTAACTGTATTGTAAAGTGTATTTTATTTTTTACTTATTTCTTTTTTGTATCATTATAATTTCATCCATGCATCTACATTATAAATTGGTGTTTCCCACTTTTGTTCACGTTGTATAAAAAACTATCTTCCACTGCTTTATCATTTATTAGACTACTTACTCTATATATTTCCATTGTATATTATTGAACTCAGATATGAGGGTATATTATCTCCAATGACTATCCATAGTACCTCGCTGCTAGTCTTCGGTCTCTTCCATATGGGGAGACATGCTTGAGGTCATATGGCTACTAATCTGGACACCGGTTTATGGGTGGGTCGGATCGGGATATTATAAAGTGGTATCAAAGGGTTTAGGATGGTCTTTACTTTTTTTGTCTTAATATTTTTGGGATGGTATATAGGAGACTAGTAATGTGTCGGTGCTTTGGTTAATAGTTGTGATTGGGACTGATCACCCCATGTATGGGAAATAACGAAGTTTCCGGGGATGGGAATTGATGTTTGTAGAATTTAAGGTTTCAATTTATGTGATTTCACCTAGAGTGACTAGTGTATTTTCAACATCTTATTGATTTGTATAATATTGAAAAAACAATTGTCTTGGCCTGATATGGAAGGAAAGTTTCATGCATACATCATATTATGAACCTAGAGATTCACATTCCATGCATAAAATCTATCCCATGTAGTTAGATTAGTAGGATGCCTACTAATATGGATTGTGATCCTTGAATATGTGTCATTCCTTGTACTTATTTATAATGAATTTTTAGATAGCATGTTTCAGTGAAAAATTTAACCTACTTGGGTATCTATGTGCCATGCTACCTCTATGATTAGAATGTCTTATAAATTTTCCGTGCTTCTGTGTTATTACATACTATTGTGTTGATTCTTAAGATAACATGATAGAGATGTTTTGATGTGTAAAAAGGATTGGAAAAGTTAAAATGTTAAATGAATGTTGATTATGATAAATAGAATCCAAATTTCAGCGATATGGTGTATGGTCTCCTTATTGATTGGTAGGTGCCCACCCACATGACTAAACCACATAATCATATTATTTTTTAAAATGGTTATGAATTTAAAACTAATATGTTTTGATTGTGAAGAACCATTGTGGGGTTTATTTTTAAGAACCCAGAGTGATTAAATGGGACCTTTGGATGTCTCCTTTTTGGTAAAAAGAACATAGATTCTAAATTTCCTGTTTATATTTGAATAACACTTAATTTTTAATGATTATAGTGGACTTTTGTGATAGCATGACTATTTTTCCGTAGGGTGTTGTTTTGAAATCCAAGTGACTTGTTATGAAATAGTACTTGTGTGTTTGTTGAAATTCATTCAAATGTTAAAATTTTGAAATGATTTAATTAAATTGGATAAAATGAAAAAGGGTATTTTGACCTCATGATTTTGTTTTTATACGACCATGATAGAGGGACGATGCTTATGTTTCGTAAAGGGTAACCTATGGCAGGTAGTGTCTAGAGAATGTTTTGGGCATTTAGGTAAGCTTCTCCCACTACTCAGGATGAATTTTTGGGACTCGTGTGTTTTGACACATTGACAGGCTTATGTTACGACTTTTATGATCAGAGTTTGATGTGGTGAAATTGGTTCGAGGAACGTCTCACACATGCGTTAATGTGTTTTGAAAAATCATGATGGTAAGCAGTTGATCTTTTATTTCGACATCAAGGAAAATCCTATGGTGGGTAGTGTCGCATCGATTTCAGTAAACGTGTCGGTAGATGTTGCCATTTTTTTAACATAGTTGTATGGTAGTAGTTCGACTGATCATTGTAGTGAACTTTCTGTTCACTTAGTACACTCCACCGAATGAGATGAGCATTTCCCCTATCTTAACCTTTTCATAGGAGACACTAATATAGAGTCAGTCTTACACCGTTCTAAAGTTTTAAAAGTTATTGTCCTTAATGAGTGGTTATTATCTAGGTTGTATGTGGGATGTGTGGTTTCTTTGGGTTATGCCATCATTCATGTTGGGGAACGTTAGTTTTTTTAAATATCATTGTGATGGGTTGATGTGGGAATGTCAGAAGAGGTCGGGTAAGGACTTTGATGTATATGAAGTTGGCAATGTAAAAATTTTATAAGTCACATTTCTAGTTTAGGTGTTAGTGTGGGTTTTGGGACCATAATATCTTTCTAGGATATCATGCGCAACTAGTTTTTGTTGGAAGATCAAGATTCGACCTTTTATATTAACGAATTCCCTCTAATGGCCTCAAATGTAAGATCTGTTTAGTGATATTTGGATTAGGATTTAAATATTTAAGGTTTGGAATTATGTTTTTGTTATTAGTGCATTTGGAATTTGGAAATATAGCATCTTTGATGAAATGAAACTTCTCGACCTTGGTTGGTGAGAAGATGTTGCATTAGTTCAGGATGAATTATCGGGGATGAGAAGTATTTAATGTGGGTAGATTGTAAAATCCCATGTTTTTTAACTGTGTTTAAATTATGATGGATTTCAAACTTTTCCAGTTTACTGATGGGTTGGCTTTTAAACTGAGCTCCAGAACATAATCATGGGTGTTGGAACACTTAAAAGTACCGTTTTTTGACATATGCGAATACCCAATAATTATCACGGTTTTCCCGAAGAGTCTTTAGAGAACTAGATCTAGAAAATTCCACTTTAATGGATCTGCATGGGCATCGCATGGTTGTGGTCCAACCCATGCAGCTTACCCAGTTTAATATTTTATTTATTTTTATTAAATAATATTAAATGGGATATTTGTGCTTAAAGAAAATAATTTTTGAATAATAATAATTATATTATTATTATTATGGTGTCATAAATTTTCTGAATGTAAAAATATTTTTAATTGCAAGATTAATGGGGTGTAACTTATTTTTTAAATTCTTTAGATTTCATGATTAATGGGTTGTAACACTTATGGGAATTTAATTGGGGAGCTTCGAGGCTTCTCAATGAATTTTTAACAAATGAATATGTTAATAATAATAATAATTTCTATATTATTTTTATTATTTTTATTATTAATTAATTAAACTCAAGGATAAAAACGAATTCAATTAATTAATGTTTAAATGTCAACTTAAATGATTGTTTATTAGAAAACTGTAAGTTGAGTCTAGAATAATTAATTGGGTTAATTAATTATTGACTGTTATTTTTTAAGGGTTAACTTGATTTGAGTATTTATTTAATTAAATTGATTGGAAAATGATTTAATTAAATAATATTGAAATGAATAAATTATTTATTTAAATTGAGGAAATAATTTATTTAAATAATACTAGTTGGAGAATTATTTAATTAAATTGTGTTTCAGGATTTTAAATAAATAACACGGTTTTTATTTTAACTAAAATAGGAAAAATAAAATTTAATTAAAATAATGTTTAAATGAGGTGTTGGGGTTTTTCAAAGGAGAATTTTTTAAACGTTGACTAAATGGAGTTAATTGGGGAGTTGTGGTTTGGAAAAGAAACATTTTGTTTCATGAAAATAATAAATAGGGACTTTGGGGTATCTCAAAGAAACATATTAAATTGGGAGATATGGTATTAATAAATGAATGTTTGAATATTAATAATAATGATGAGATTATTATTATTAATTTTATGGTTGATTTATGATTAATAATAATATTAATAATAATATTTTAATAGAGTTTTGGGGTTTTCCAAAGAATATTTTTATTAAATGATAATAATGGTTGTTATTAGGAAAATTTCATTTAATTAAATTGAGGTTGAGAAATTGATTTATACGAGCTGAGATTGAGAATTTTTATTTAATTAAATTCTAGGTCATAAATAATTTAATTAATTGATGCGAAACGAGGAATTTATTTAATTAAATTTTGATGCGAAAATTTAATTAAATAACAACAAGATAGAGTTTTATTAATTAAATTCATTGAAGATAAATTAATTAAATGAGGTATGATGGAGATTTTATTTATTTAAATTCATTTAAGGAGAATTTAATTGAATTTAATTTAAGGTGTGTTGGGGTTTATCTAAGTGGTGTGTAAATCATTTAATAATAATAATAATATAATGGGGATTATTATTATTATTATTACTATTATTATATTAGTTATTATTTTTTTAAAAATTAATATTTTAATTTATTTAAGGGAGAAAGAGAGGGAGAGGCACAAATTAGAATAGGTTCACCCCTTTATCCCCCCATGGGGGGGCGCACCACCCACTCCTCTCAGCCCCTTCTCTGCATAATGGATCGCAGTGGTTTCATCACGGAAGCTCTATATCTCATCAGGGTAAGTAATTATATGCATGTTCCGTTCTTCGCATAGACCATCTGGGCTCTCCTTCACCCTATTTCTATTAGGAAAAAACCCTGTAATCGGGTTTGATATTTCTTCTTTTGTACTCTAGTTCTAGGATGGTGTGAAAGGTGTCTTGGGACCCGTCGGTCCATGTTCCAACGACCGCCGCTGAAGGCGAAGCTGTTCGGCATGGATTGGTTCACGGCTATCATGATCATGAAAGTTTAATATACCTGTTAATGGGTTTATCACCTCTTTATTAAGTTCTCTCTATTTATATGGATTCCGGGTTAATTTTTGGGTGTGTGTTGGTCCCCGCCGCACTAATCTTGGGTGGCAGTTTTGTTTTAGGGTGATGAAATCATTTCCATGTTCCCACATTATTGTGGAAGAGCGTGTACACTAGTGGGTTGTAGTTTGATTTAGAAATCATTGGCTTAGCCAATTTCTTGATATAGTTTTCTCAACCTTGTTTTAAATAAATAAAACACAATATTTTTTTATTTACTACTTTCCATAAATTTTACTGCAAGGCTATGTTGAATTTTTATTGGCATTAAATGATTTATTAAATTACAATGTCATGTTTTTGTAATAAAACCCCTCCATCCGAGATGCATATAATGAGCGGATATACTCATAAAATGTCTTCAATAGATTGAAAGTGATTAAATTTAGTGTGAATTAATTAATGAGTGTGGATAATTAAGGGATGGATTAATTATTAGGATGTGAATTTGAAAATAGTTGCTTTGATTTAATATTACAAATTGTGAATAGGGATAATTAATTTACATGGTAATAAACAAAATATGAATTGAAATTTTAGAATAATTAATGGGGATATTAATTATTAAAAATTAATTTTGAGAATGTTTAATCAATTTATGAATTGGTTAATGATATGTGATTAAATTAATTAATGAATTAATTAATTAATAGGCATGCATTCATAAAATTTAAGAATTAATCAAATGATTGTGATGATTGGAGAATTAATAAGATAAATAATTGTGAGAATTAATTATGTTTGGTCAAGATGTAAATATGAATGATAGATAAGGATAATTAGTTGGAAAATTCATTTCCAATGTAAATGAATGAGAAGGTGGCATAATTAAATGTTCAATTAATTATCATGTTGTACATTTGTGAACCTGAATAATTAATTGGTTAATTAATTATTAAATGTGGTGATTTTAAAGGGTAAATTGATTGGGGAATTAAATAGCGGGAAATCGATGTTGTTAATCAGCTATTGAACTAATTAACGGACTTGATTTTTCAATTTATAAATTCATTAATGAACATGATTTTGGGTGTTAGACATGGCGTTCTTCACTAGTGAGATTAGGTGCTAGACATGAAATTATAAATGTGATATATATATATATATATATCTGTGTGTGTCTGTGTTTTAAATTGGTTTTAAGATAGGGACTGATGCTCCAAACAGTCATAGGGTGCTAGAAATGACATCCTAAACTGATGATATATATATATATATATATATGATTGATAGACGGTTTGTGAGATAGGTACTGATGCTTCAAATACTCATGGGGTTCTAGACATGTATTTCTACACCTAGCTTGCATGCAAATATTCTTTTATGGGACATGGACTAATGATCCAAATACCCATGGGTTGTGAGACAAGGACTACTGCTCCAAATACTCACGAGGTTTCTAGACATGACGTTCTACACACATTAATTTACATTGGACTGTGGTTCCAATTGGTCGTACATGAATTTAATTAAATTGGTAATTAAATCTGATGTGATATGTTGATTTGTGAATTGAATATGAGGAGTGGTTTAGACTCCGGCACAACTGAGATAGGTGTTGAGATACGGGTTTCTATGGGACATGGGGATTTATGCAGTTAAATATATAATATCAAATAATGTGTTAAATTGTTTATTTAGGCATTGTATATATATATATATATATTCCCTGTTCGGACACATAGTTCTTTCTACGATCTGATGCAGGTATCTCTGTCAGGTGTCCCTTGGGAACCTGAAGGTGTTGAAGTTTATTTATTCAATTTTCTGTTACTTTGATATACATGCCCATTGTTTATTTATATTTCATTGCAGAGATTGAGATAGACATTGGTGGTGTCATCCTACTGATATTTATATCTCAGACCCTACTCAGGCCGCTATTTGATTGGGCAACCGATTAGATCTTACTTGTTCGCAGGGCCTTGGAACATGCTTGTTTTTGTTGGCTTACATGGAGCTAGAAGAAAAGGACCAAGATGGATCTCAAGATGCTAGTAGAGATAGACTATAGGTATTAGATGTTTTTTTTATTTTTAGTGTACTATATTATAAAGAATATTTTATTGTTAACTGATTTCTTTTTTTTATCACTAGCATGTCATGCATGTGTCTACTGTATAATATGGTGTTTTCCACTTCTGTTCAATTTCATAAATATCTTACTTCCTTTTCTTTATCATTTATTAGACTAATTCCGCTATTTATTTCCATGGTATATAATTGAACTCTGATATTAGTGTATAGTCTCCCAACTTACTATCAATAGACCCTCGCTGCTAATCTGCAGCCTCTGGTGTGTGGGGAGATGCCCCTGAGGTCATGTGGTGACCGATCTGGCCACCAGTTCAGGGGTTATCCATATTGGGATGTTACACGTGGAAAATTTCACATCATTTCTCAAAAACCTCAACTGAGGGAACCATAATGTTTAATTTCGAAAAAAAATTAGTCTAGACTTCTTGTAGGTCAAAATCAGAGTAAAAACGAAATAGATATGGAAATTTGATGTTTTCTCAGAAGAGATCATGGGTTACACTGCATGTGAGAGGACCCACATGGTGTGTGGTCCTGCTTCACCGCATGGTCACATCCATAGCTAGCATAGGAATCAATCCCATGTAATCATCAATGTTATGCATGTGTACTACATGGAAGGTACTTGATAACCGGGAACAAGGTCATGTGCTACATATTGTATCTCTATAATTGAGGACATGGGAGTGTACCAGACCTTGTGTACCTCTACATAGGTTCTCTTCTGTTTGACCTATAACATGGTTTTTCCAAGCAGGATAGCATAAACAACATGTAATCAATGGTTACACTTCGTGTAACCCTTAAATTTTCTTTGCAAACCTAGTGATGTCACTGATGGGGCTACACACTATGTGTTCTTCATTGAACACAGCATGTAGTCGGGATTTCACAATAAACACCAAACTTTCAGATCTGATCTTTACACCTTGATTCATTCCTTTTTTCTTGATATTTGATGTTAATCTCATGATAAACTCAAGGATCTAGCTGGAAAAGCGATTTCGGGACACCACTCGCTAGAAAATCACCCATGTTCTTCATGTGGGTTTCTTCGTTTCAACCACATGCCACCACAACTTAAATGAATTATTTATTGATATAAAACCTCTAACTTAATCAATATCTATACTCAATATTACCTTATATATGCTCGATTCATCCTTTAATTCCCATTTCATCGTTTTGTCCTGAATATGGGGGTCTGATCGAGCTTAGTACCACCAGGAAAAGTCGAATTGGGGTGGTGGTGATTCACTCAGTGAAGAACCTGAAAAAAAGTGGGGGAAATCGCAATAAAAATGGTCAAATGATAAATTCCAAGATTTCTTGGCTGATTGATCAAGAAAGGTGATTACTGAATTAGAAAACAATTGATAAAATAAGTAATTTTTTTCTTGGGAAAATGAAAAGTCTGAAATTGACACAAATCCAAGAAAAAGGATGGATCTGTTCATTCATTTTTTCAAAAGAGTGAAACCCCACATTTAATGAGTCCTACCTTAATTTTAGAATGATCTATAATGAAGAATGTGTTCACAAATAATTTAGATGAATTTGTTTCATTTTATGCATCCTAATCCGCTCGATTGTGTAGTTTTTCAATGTTTGACATGATCCTCCGAAGGATGGAGAAAGATAGATCATTCCATAAATTACAGAAATTTAGATTCTAACCCTAAAAAGGTTATTTAGGGTGATACATTTACAAAATTATCTATTGTTCTGATAATAAACTGATTAATTATTGAATTTATTTTTTCATTCACTAAATGCACCTCTAATGAGAGAGGGGTCTGAACGTCCAATGGTGACTCATTTTATGTTTCTCCTAGGATGAAAACCAAATTCCAGACACAATAATTGTCTCTGATTTATTATTTGATCAAGCATTAATGATTTATACCATTTTATTTATGATGTTGTTCACAAGAAATATTAAATATAATTAATATTTTTATAAAATTAATTCTGGGCACACCGGTCCTCGGAATTCCACGTCATCTCATCACCTAACTCTGGATATATATAAATATATTTCAAATTCTTAAATTGAAAATAACTGATTCTCTACATGATTTCCTCCTCTATGGTTTTAGTAACTAAAAAGACAAGATAATGAAAATAATATGGGATACTGAGCCATCACTTGGATCTCTTGCTCAATATAACTCCTTGTATGTTCTCATGCTAACAAAACAAGTGGACCAATGGAGTGGTCCATCCAGACATGGTCTATTCATGTATATCCTCGATCACCACTGGGTGCTCGACAAAAATAGTTCCATCCTTGAGGTCCATCTCACACCATTCAATGATGTTCATAGGCTCATTCACATATCTCATTCATTATGACATGTGGAAGGCATCGTGCACCTACTCGAGCTGTGGGGGTATGAAAAGGGAGTAAGAAACCTCACCAATCCTCTACATGGTCTTGAAAGGCCCGATGAACCTTGGTGATAGCTTGCCTCCCCACCCGAACCTCTATAATCCTTGTCGTGGGGAGACTTTCATGAAAATTTGGTATCCCTACTCGAACTCCAAAGGCTAATAACAGTGAACTTCATAATATTCATGTCTTCTCTAGGCCTTACTCATCCTCTCATGGATGACTATGACTTTCTCCATTATTGCCCGCACCAACTCTAGGCCCACAAGAGATGTCCCACCTATATCTTTCTAGCAAAAGGGAGACCCGAAGGGTCTCACGTATAATTCCTGAAATCATTACATGCCAGTCATAGAGTGTTATATATTTTTGTATCAAAAATCTACTAATGGAAGGTGATACTTCTAGCATTAACTAAATTTCAACACTCACACCCTCATCCTATCCTCCAACACTGAGATAGATCATTCAGTATTCCCATCCATCTGGGGGTGAAAGGTTATATTGATATGGAATTAGGTATGGAATTCCTCCGGTAGGAAAATCCAAAATCATGAATTAAATTATGCATCATGATAATAGACAATCATTGAGGGTACCCTGTGAAGGTGAATGATATCACGTATATTCAACTACTCCAAACTCACTACATAATTGTGCTCCCTAATGGAAAGGAATTTTTCTGACATAGTGAGTTTCTCAACTATCACCCAAATGTCATCATGGAACATTGTTTTGAGTGGATGACTTGTGATGAATTCTATGTATATTTTATCCCATTTCCACCCTAGGATCTCAAGCGGCTGAAACAAAGCTGTCATAACCTAGTGCTCCGCATTCACCTACTGAAAAGATAGGCACCAAGAGAAAAACTCAGAAATGATTCATCTCATGTCGGACCACTAAAAATTATTCTAAAGGTATCTATAAATATTCCCCATAAAGGGTTTAACAGCTAGGGGAGAGGTGTATAAATCCCGCATCACCTCCTACCACAATGTGACTGGAACCACTGTACACCCATGGAATAAGATGACATGATTCCCTCCTTAAAAATATCCATCTTATTTATTAGTTGTCGATATATAATCAAATAAGACCTTTCATTTGAGGTCTCTCAATTAATACTCTCATGCACGCTTGAGGAGGGAAGGAGTAAACACCATTGAATGCAAAAAAATTCTACCCTCCTTCTCAACCAGGGTTAGTCATAGGGAAGCTAACTCTTCCAAAGCCACCTTCACTATGGGAGAATGTGACTTCTTAATAAGGGGTTATAATACAATGTTTCCCTTTCCTGTAGTATTATCTATCTAAAATATGAAGTTCTAAAGGGACTCTATCAAGCCTCATTTCTTTGGGTTTAGGTCTCTCTACATGAAGACGTAACTAAGACTCTGGTGGTCTAAGTAATCCACAAAGTGCTCTCCAAAAAGATAGTACAATCACATCCTCGGGGAGAATAATAGCAATGGAAAATATCTATTGTGAATTTTTTTAGATCATATTTTGATGTATCCACTTCCTCAATCCATATTTGATAATTTCCTTCTGATGCATCAACGCGCAACTGTTCCCATCTCCTAAGGCATCGCTACACACTACGAACTTAACACCTTCCTCTGGCAGTCTCAACACTAGAGAACTCATTAGCCTATGATTTAACTCCTCAAATTACCTCTATCACTAGTCAAACCAAGTAAAAAGATACCATTTCTACGTCAGGGTGGTGAAATGGGTAGTAATTTTGGAGAAGTCTTCCAAAAATCCCATATATTACTCTGAAAATAGAGAAATCTATACACCTATAACACATTCTTGGGATCCACCCGAGCAATAATTACATCAATCATCACTTGATACTTGGATAAACCATGATTATAAATGATATCCCCTAGAAATTCAACCTCATGTATCCAGAACTAGCACTTCGAGAGCTTCCTATGAAGTTGGTGATATCGAAGCAAGTTAATAACCATCCTCAAGTGCTCTTCATGATCCTCATCTATTTCAGATTAGATGATTATTTCATTGATTAAGAAAACAAAAACCTGGTCCAAGTATGGCAGGATGACCTATTACATCAAATCCATATACATGAAGGGAGAATTCGTCACACCAAAGGGCGTCACTGAGAACTCATAGTGTTCGTACCGACATCAAAAATCCAACATTCGAATATCCTACTCACAAAACTACAAATAGTGGTAGTCAAACCAGATATCAATTGTGGAGAACCATATTGTACCTCATAAATGGTCAAAGAGGTTTTCAGTCCTTGGTAAAGGTTGACTTTTCTTTATCATGACCCGGTTCAAGAGATGATAATCCACACAAAGTCGAAAGCTCTTGTCCACCTTTTTCATGAACAACACTGGAATTGCCCAGGGGGAAATAATAGGTTTGAAGAAACCTTTCCCATGAAGGTCCTCAAACAAAAATCGTATCTCCTAGATCCTGGTAGGTTCCATATGTTATTCTAAAAAAGATATCATAGTGTTTTTGGGAACAAAATCAATATAAAACAACTTCTCCCACATCAAAGGTAGTCAAAGAATATCTTCGGGGATAAATTCCATATAATCCTCCCCAACTAAAAGAACCTAGATTCTTGAGGAGAATCTACACCATGGAAGATACTCTCCAACTAATGGGTGATGAGCTGCAACCTCCGAGTCCATGAACCCACATTTCCTACAATGAGACCTCTCCCACTAGATAAAGGGAATATTGTCCCATCAGTGGATGTGCATATGTATTTTGTACAGTGAAAACCAATCTAGGATCAGATTATGTAAATCTAATACATTCCCAAAATGAAATTCATAGGTTCCATCATGATGACAAAAAGGTCCCACATGACCCTCTCCCCTCTAAGTGATAGTTTACATAGCCTACAGAAGAAATATACATAATAAATATTCCTTGGTGGCACCTCAAGACAGTGTTGTTGTGTTAGAACATCAAATGGGATCTTCAACACTCAAACAAGGAGTCGATATATTACGAAATGATTGTAAAATGTTTCTACTAACCCTGAAAATGATTAGAAAAAAAAAAGATCATACATCAAAACACATCGTTCATTTTAGGGTCATAAGCTTCCAAATCCTACATCTGTCCACGACCACAGTCATTAGCACCCTGATCCTGATGTTGTTCGTATTATAGTTGTGTTAGATAGATCTCATAGCAGCATCCACCACCCATATCTCATCATGATCCTCTTCCATCTCTACCTCCATGCGGACCATACTATCCATGCTTGGGAGATCCCTTCTCACAAAACTACCTCTGCCATAGCAATACATCCTCTATCTACCTATGATTATTTGCAAAATTGTTTGGGAAGTCTCATGCCAGGAGACTACACCAATCAAATGTAAAAGCAAACTCATATTTGGGTGTCCTTGCCTCTCCATGCTTCCTTTGACCATGCGCCTGAGTCTTATCATTGAAGGACCTCATACAGTGAGATCCTCGAAACTAGAATCTTCTAGATGATATAGACAACTCAACATTATGGAACCAACTAATATCTATAGTTTTCTATCATCCCTCTTATAGAAATATCTCTATAATTAGTTCCATCTCCAACACCCTGAAATAGGTGGCGATGCATATGTGCACAATGTGAGCTCAGATCTCTCTACGAAGTCACTTCTAAAACTTTTGTTCTTAGAACTAGTCATCTTGGATCATGTCTAGGGAGTAATATGTAATGTTTGTGGACCTCATTTCATAAAAATTTATGATCATCCCTCCAAACTTCAGATCCAGAAGCTCCTGGATCAGGACTGGTCATAAGAATTAGCGGTAGTACTCCTCACGGAACAGCTACTGGGAGTCATCCCATGAGTGTGTCAACTCACCATGCATCTGCATAACAAGGATCCACCAATGCCTAGTTTATCTTATAGAAAAGTCTATATTATAGTTCCACCACATAATCAATAGGGGTTTGAGCACTCACAATGATGTATACCACTGTCTTATGAAAATACTCTTCTGTTTATGGATTTGGCTCACCGTGGAACCTCAGCGGTTTCCGATGATAGAATTCATGGAATGCGCTAAGCCTATACACATCCTCATTCTAATATTCTAGGATGATCCTTTACTCAACATGTGGAGTCATTGTTACCTTCCCACCTAGATTAAGAAGATCATGGGATGGTCCCTGAACTTTGGCCTCATCACTCATAGGATCGTTGTCCAGAACCAGAGCTAGTATCCTTGAAGGTTTTCTTCGTAAAGACATACTAAAAATTATCAAGGAGTACCAAGCTTAGATGAGAATATATATATATATATATATATATAATAATAATGGGTAGATGACTTACGAGGGATAGTTAAAGAATTAATCCAATATAAATCAAGTACCTTTATCCCTGCAAAAAATATCTCGCTATGCCGAGTCAACAATCTGGTTTCCAGGGTCTTAGTGAATGGATACATTGGTCGCTACACCATCACTAGACTCCCTGGACTAAGAGCCACACTCGAGACACTTTGACATTATTTACCTAAACCCAACCAATCATATAAATGTGATATGTCTGATCAACATCCCAAAGAATGAACTTTCTCTAATACCAATTTATCATGACCTGACCAATGCTTGGGCTTGAGTCACAATGCCCCCAAGCCCATATCCATAAAATAGTTGTTGGAAACAATCACTGAAGGAATAACTATCTTGGTATGTCCTTTTCTTAAGTTCATGTTCACACACAGACAACTCAATTAAAAATTGAATAGTGAAAAAAATTAAATATTCAGAACATCTATAAAATAAACCAAACATTCTTAAGCCTCTAGACAGTACAAAAGTACGGTAGTCTGAATTGAAAGGAAAAAGGGTAAAAATACATTCCCCACCAAGAATATGTACCAACGTGAAAAACAAGAATAATAAATAGATGAAAGAGATCCCAACTCCTGAATCCTAAGCTACGACAACCGTACCTGGTCCAAGCACCCAATATCCATTATCTTATCTTTTTCATGATCAACCTATTCTTCATCTTCATAAGACGTGACATGTGTGGGAAATTATCATTCATGGGTGAGTATATAAATATCCAATAGAACACTAAAAATCTGAGGGTGGATCAGTATGAGATATGAGAGTGAAGTAATGATAGGAGATACACATGGTACAATAAAATAGTACAGATGAACCCAACATGGAGTGAAAGTAATCTTTTACAAGAACAAGGGGATAAACATGGTGAGTAGAGGAACAACCCATAAAGACATTTCTAGCTATAGTAGGAGAGTATAATCATCCAAACATGAGAATATAGACATGGAAATCACATGGTATACCTCACACAGCTTTTCCTATTTTAGAAGAAGAGTAAAAAACCCAAGGAGTGGGTATAAACAAAGGATGATTATATATATACATATACTCAGTCAAAGAGGATCAAATTAGAGAGTAAGGGGACCTCCATCTCACAGCTCATCCCAAGAAGAAGACAATCCAACTATTCTAAAAGTCCAACAATGATTCTGAGAATCCCACACATCTGCCTTGAAAACACAAGTATAAGGAAATCATTCACCATACCCTAATACTATCCACATTGGGAGAAACTAACTCGCCCACACATTTTTAGGTTGCATTACAAAAATGCATCTTAGTGGGGAATGAAACCCTCTTCCCCATTAGTTAAATGCTATATCAAACAATTTCTCATCACTATACCACACAGTCAGGAGGCCATAATTTCAATATATAAGACCCATGACCCGATACAATAGGAGGGTTCCACTATGGTAATTGAGGGATTACTCTTACCCAGACCAGCTTGAGGGTTCCACTTTGATGGTTGAGGACCCATGCCCAGCCTAGCATGAGGGTTCCACATTAACTCAGAGAGGATCCATACAATAATATCATAGGAGGGTTCAACTCGAGAAGTCGAGGACCCATTACCATCCCACCTACAGGAATCCACTCTAATAGTCATTAAGGAAACATACCCAGCCCAGCTGGAGGGTTCCACTAGGGAGTCAGTAGAGGACCCATTTCTAGTCTGACTGGAGGGTTCTAATCTAGAATCCATCGAGGACCCATGCCCCGCCCAACTGGTGGGTTCTAATCAAGAGTAAGCATCTAGTGATAAAACTTGATCACTATCATCATCTGGTTCACCTCAAAAGGTTTCGTTCTTGGAAAATATCACATCATATCTCAAAAAACACAAAAAGGGAACCATCATATTATACACAGAAAAACACTAAGCATAGAATTATCATAGGCCAAAATGTGACTTGAAATGAAAGATATAAGAATGTTTGATGTTTTCTCAAAAAAATCTCAAGGGGAACACATCAAGTGACGGGACCCACATAGTATGTGGCCCCTCTCCACTGCTTGGAAATTTACGCATATGGAGCATGGATCCATTCCATGTAGTCATACATTCCATGTAGGTATACAACATAGCCTGTCTTGGCTAACTGGGACCAGCGATATGTGTTTCATGTTGTGTTCATGTACTGGAGTACACTTCTGGGTACCAGGCACCGTGTACCTCCACACGGGTTCCTGATTGTGTGACCCATCACCTAGGTTTTCCAAGTGGGATATGGTACATTGCATGTAAGGGAGGGTAACATGACATGTCACCCTCAACTTTTCAGAAACCCTAGCGTTGTCGCTGAGGGTGCTACACACTGTGTGTTCTTCATTGAACAAAGTGTGTAATCGCGATTTCACCAGAAATCCCAAATTACCAGATCCAATCCTTATTCATCAATTCAGGAATTTCTACTTCAAATTCAGTGCTAAAATTGAAATAAACTCAGGTATCTGGCTATAAAATGTGATTTTAGGTTCCCACATACCGGAAAATCACCTCTGTTCTTCATGGGGTTTCTTTGTTTAAAATACATGCCACTTCACCTTACAAAATTATTTTTTTGATCTTAATCCACCAAATAAATCTTGTATCTCTAGAATATTTCCAGATCTATGCTCAATTCATCATTTACGTCATGTTTCATCGATTCATAGTGAATCGGGGGGTCTGATCGAGATCAGTACCACCAAGAAAAAGTCGAACTGGGACCACATGGATCCAACATATAAATAAAATGATGAAATGAGTAAGAAAACACATAATAACAATTTTCAAATTGTCATAGCCATGAATTATTGGTCGATCAATCATGAACTGGGATTCCAGAGTTAGAAAATAATAATTAAACAATGTAATTTTTTACTTAGGCACATGAAAAGTATATAACAGGCACATATCCATGAAAATTGATAAAAATGATCAATAATTTAATCAAATGGGATAAAAAACATATAATGAGTCCTACCTCAATTTTAGATTGATCGATGACAATGAAAGAATTCACCAATGATTTAGGGGGAGTCGTTGTGTTCGATGTGTCCTGATCCACTTGATTCAGGAGTTTCTTCATAATTTTTTAAGATATACTAAAGGAAAAATGTAGAAATTTCTCACAAGAGATTAAATAAATAATGTGGATAACCCTGGAAAGGTTTTTTGGGCTGTTACATTTATAGAATTATCAGTATCACTAAAAATAATCTTATTAATTCATTAAATGCACTGCTAATGAGGGAGGGGTCTAAACATCCTGTGCTAACTCAATTTTATTCTTTCCTAGGGTAAAAACCATGTTTTCCAATCAACCATGGTCTCAAATTTATTAACTCTTATATCATTTAAGATTTATTAAGTTTTCTTTTAGAAGATACATATGCACAATGTAAATCATCCTTAATATTTTAATAAAACTGATTCTGGGAACACCCAGCCTCGGAATAGTTTTCCATCTCAGAACCTAGATATAGAAATATATATGTGTGTATATATATATATATATATTAAAAAAATTATATGAAAATAAATTGGTCTCTATATTCGAATTTAATTTTTATATAAAAACAATTCAATCTTTTGAACATTTTTACATTAAAAATTATCTTTTATCTTTCAATCAGCGAGATTAATTTTAAATTAATTACTACATCTTATGTTTTTTTATTTTGAAAAATTTACTCCATATTTTGAATCAGTGGGTCAAAATTATTTAAATAAATTCATTTTATTTCTGGAAATTATAAATAGTAACTTTAGTATTTTTTTTAAACACAGTTAAAGGTAAATCTAGTAATTATGTTTTAAAATAATATTATAAATATTAAATATTTACCCTAACACTTGTACTAATTTAATTGGATGAGTTATTTTCGACCAAAATACTAATTTTTCCAATTTTATGGCCTCTGGGAGACACTTTAATGACTATAATAATATTTTATTATATTATTTTAAAGAAAGTCCAATAAGACATACTCATGTTTTTAATAAGTATTACATTTTTATATGTGGTAATTCATATGATATATTTCAATATAAATAGTCATTTTAAATATAAAATGTTTATATTCCTCATGGTAACATATTTTAAATTTTTTAGAAATAAAAAATTGTATTAATGGCTTTCATAATGATGATTTTGTAATTGTTTAATTAATATAAATAAAAAAATAAATTATATTGAAAACATTAAATAAATAAAATTTGAGATAATTAATTTCATCAATGAATTTTAGATATTAACTATAGATATTAGGGTTGTGTTAAAGGTTTCATTTTTAATATATCATTTTTATGATATTTTATCAAATTCATGTAGTGAATACTATCAAATTAAAATTAATTATATTATAAAATAAATAATATTATATTAAATGATATAAAATCCATAAAAATATAATATTTTTCCAAATGATTTGAATAAGGTTACGTATTTCATTAATGAAACATTTATGGATTGTTTATAATTTTATAGTAATTATATTAACCCTTAAGACATAAAAATACATGTTTTCATGGTAAGAGTTTAAGGGATTTAATTACGATTAAATCCAAAAGAAACGGGAAATAATATAACCTATACTTGCCTAAAAATTATTTTATGAGATTATTTGTACCCATAATCTTATTGTATTAGAAATAACTCACTTTTAATCTATTTTTAATTGAAAATTATTTTATATTTGTCTAGTATTTTGAGAGTTTCCAAAAGTTCCCCTTACCGAAATTACAAAATGGAACCTCCTCCATCAATTCCTCACACGACATTGAGAATTTTTTCTAATTAAAATCAAAAACAAATAGTTATCCAACATCCCTACCCTCATTATAGAATCCTCCCATTGGTAATAAATCCAACAAAATGATGTATTTTGGTATAAATGAACAATACATACTTGAAAATGAGGTAACATTATTAAACGATAACTTTTGTTTTTTTATCAAACCATTCTATTATTATTATTTCATTTTTATATAAAAACCTTTTTATCCTACATATAATGATACATTTATATTATACTATTTATACCTACACTTTCACAGATGTACATTTAATGTGTAACGAACTAACCATTCGTGTGTAAAGCGGACTACCGCCTCAGGAAACGATGATTTTTCACTATTCCTTTACCACCACTCATGGTGGGATATATGATGGAAAAAATATTTTTATTTATTATATATGATATTTATAATTTATATATACATCCTCAATTATTATACAGAACATACTTTCATTTGTTCCATTTTGTGAGGATACGATAACATCGTTTGTGGATGTGTGGACTATTGTCTCCTAAAAGCAATGTGATTCATTCACCCTATACATTGAATGTATTAGAAGATGTTATTGATAAAATAATGATAACTATATGAATAAATATGATATTTTAGTGATTATATACATATATATATAACTTACTATTTAAATATGATAAATAAATTTATGTAGTGTTCATGTGTACATAGGGAATACCGTCTCCATAAACGACACATTTCATTTCCTATATCCAAATATTATGGAATATTACAAATAAATATATACTAAATATATATATATATGATAATTTAATCATGTTTCACATTATTTATATCATTAAAACATGATCTATGAAGTAGGAACAAGCAACGAGTCAAAACATACTCGAAAAACTATGCAATTAACACCCAAAAGAGTGAAAATAATGGAAGATTGGAAATAAATAGGTAATGAGATATTATAAGAGGTTAATATATTATATTATAAATATTATTATTCTTTATTTATAATCTAATAAAATTCTTATAACCATTATAAATGAGGATAATGTATGTTCACCCAAAAATAAATTCAAGGTATGGGATTTCATCCCAATTTTCATTCCATTGAGACTTATTCATTAAAATAACTCAATTAACATTAATGTGGTGTATATAATTCCCATTTTTCATTTAATATCATGATTCAGTCATAATTCACTTTGTTTAATGTTTCACATTAGTTTTATCACCAAAGGGGTTTATGATGAAAATTACCAGGTGGTAAAAGTTATCTATATAGTCTCACCTTCTTTTGTGAATGTTAAATATCTCTTAAAAAATATCTATATTTTCATTATATAAATTAGAAATTTAATTTAATACAAAAATTATTATGTGATGTATTTTATTAATTCCATAACTATATATCATTTTTCAAAACGGTTTTTACTTTGATAATTCTTTAATTATATAGGGAAATATTGATAAATATGTATTCTTAATTTAAAAAGATATTAGATAAGGCACATTGTTTATTAATTAAATAAAATATTTGATATTATAGGATTGTTTTATACTGGAAGAAATAGGCATTTCTAGGTTATTGATATCCCATCAATGCATGAGTAGTCTCATGGGAAGAATCATTTGGCCAAATAATAGTTTTTTAAACTGTCTTGTGAGTATATCTTTTTGGTATAGTGGTTCATGTTCTACATAAATGACCTCCAACATTAAATCATTGAATTCATTAAAATTATATTTAGTTATTATCTATATTATTTTTGAAATAAATAAAAATCAATCGATGCATTAAATTTTCAGACTATTGATAAAATGGAATGTGTCTCGATTATTAACCTTCTCATGTTAATTTATACTCACTAATTCTTGATATATTCTACTATAAATAACCCTTTATAATCATTTCAGATAAAAATTAATGGTTTCACTTTACTTATGTTATAAAGAATAGTTATTTGAATGAGTTTTCAAGGATGTAGTTTATTAGAATTTGTTATTTATTATGTTTTATCTTCCTTTACTAATGAAAAATGTGTCTCATGTATGTATCTGGTTTCCAAAACTAATAAACTAATGGGTCCTTTGGTATATAAATATTGTATATATTCTATTGTATCAATTTAATGCATAGGTTCTGGGCTTCTAGGGTTAGGGGGTTACATTTGGTATTATAGAATGTTTAGTAGAATCCTTAGAAATGTGATTTAGGATATATAGATTAGAGAATATAACCCTATGATAGACGCTGAGGATAATTATAGAATAACATCCCAAAGAAATCATGTATCTAATTTTGATATAAAAATTCACATAAAATTTTCAATTTTTTTTCAAGTCTCTTACTAGCTTTGGGATTATACATTATTTTTCATAGTATTATGATCGAATCTAGTGTATCCCATCATTTAGAAATGATATCTTGAAAGAAGAATGGTATCAATACTTATGGAAAATATAGGGGTTTCCCTTATAAGATACTCGATATAGATAGTATTAGAATTGAGAATGTTATGAAGATATTAGATTATATTAGTCAGGTTATAAAAATAACCTTTAAAAGATGGAGAAACCTATTACACAATGAGAATTTCTGATGCTGGAATTCTTTGTGTGATAGGGGACCATATCATACTGTGGGACTACTGATCCATTGGTGCATGTGAAATAGAATACGTCTTTGAAGAAGATATTTATGTAATTAGGATGGAGTGAAAAGAAAATGGTTACACTTTCAGTGTATTTTCTCAATGGTGATGCTGACCAATGGTGGTATTTGATCTACAATACTAGGGAGGAAGGGGAAATTGAAATCATGGAATAAAACCCTTTTAAAGACACATTATTGGACAAGTATTTCTATCTTGGGGAAAATAGAGATGATAATAAATTTCATTAGTTTAAATCAAATATATGAAGAATGTTTTTTGATTTATTAAGTCGCCTTTATAATGTTGAAAAGGTTTTGTACCGTTTTCATATGCAACATAGAATCCAAGATTGACCATTTTTTGAAATTACTTAAGCCAATTCTCTAAAGGGAGCTATTGTCTCAAACTCTTTCTTCAAATGATGAAATAGTTTTATGTTCTATCAGGATAGAGAAATAATTATAAAATATCTATTGATTTGAAGGGATTCTAGATAAGAAGAGGATGATAGAGAAAATGATGGATAAATGGAAAAAGGGAAAGAAGGATTTTCCAACATGTGACAACTGGGGAAAGAATCACCCTAGTTACGAATTGACGGGAACACGAGTTTTTTATAAGTGAGGAGATAGAGGTCACCATTCTAAATGTTGCAAAGGGAAGAATAAAAATGATATTATTCATTGTTATAGAAGCAATGATATGGGGAACAATTCAAACGAATTCCCCAAGAATGAAGAGGATATACCTCAGAAGAAGCCATGTGATCATGTTCAATCTTATTCTATTTATATAGATGAAGTGGAATGATTGATTTTATCCTATAACTAGATCCTTTAATAATATTGTAAAAGTATGTTAATTAAGTTATTCTAATTATAATTATTACATAATGTATACGGATTGTACTAAAATACGTTTTCATCAAGGATTTTGATGATTTTATTGATTGTTACTCATACCCAGGAATTGTGATTCAATAACAAGTTGAACTTTTTGGAAAACACATGGGTGAGGGAAAATAAGACATCATATGTTTCTTTGGATACGATAATGACATTTGGAAGAAGATGTGATTTATATGGATATAGTAAATTGGTCTCTTCTAACTACATTATAAATTATTCTAAAATATTGAATCATAATCTAGTGGAATGACTAATGATTTATGAAATAGTTTAATTTGATCTTTAGTCATGGTTATAGGTTAATATATTACTTCACAATATGATGCATCTTATTCTAGGAGATGTAGTATAAATAGTTCAAGGTGAAATGAAAAAAAAAGATTCTATTTATAAAAATGTATATTTAAATATATTCATATAGAGTTAATGAATTTCTCAACTCTAGGAAAATGGTATGGAAACCAAAAAAATTTCAAATTATCATCATTTTTTATAATATCAATGACCTTTTTCATTACTCTGGTTTATGAATTTGTGGTCCTTGATTTCTAGCTCAACATCTTCTATATAATTCTCCATTAGTACTTTATAATTTTATTTTTCTCCCATTTCCATGTTTTAACTAAAATTATTATATTATAAATCCTTGTTTTATGGTATCCTTTTCATTTCCCTTTACCTTTTATTATGAGTGTTTTTTTTAATCTCATTTTTGATACAGGTTTCCAACAAAGGAATTTTAAATTATTAACATGATATTTTTGAAGTGAAATTTCAAATTTTGATGGTGAAATTTATTGTAGTAGGGGATAATGTAACATCCCAATTTTATGGTATGTCTATTTTTAATTTTAAACTTCTCGAATACTTATGTTGAATGCAACACCCAGCTTAAACGACAATTGAAAAATTATTAAAACTCATACATTAAATTAGTTGGAATGAATATTATTAACCAAATTATTATATTTATATATTATATATTAAATGAAATGTTTTTACATTCAAACCAATTAATTTATAGGTATAAGATAAGAATAAATCCAATTTTACATATAAAAAGGCTATAGCTTTCCAAAGGTAGTTTTTACACCTTTTGATGGCACACTTATTTTAAATCTGTGTTTTAATAGTTTTATAAATTTTATTTGATAAAATATAATTATTATTTGAAAGAGGAATATCAAAATTTACTTTTATTGATTTTTTTAACTTTTTTGATAAGTTTCATGTTTTGATGAACAATGAAAAAAATTTGATTTTTAATTGGAAATAGATTTTTCATCTAAATATTTTCTAATATAAAATAATAAATATTATTGGTTCTAAAGTAAAATTAAATCAAGATTTTATAATTTAATCATATTAGGTAATTTTAATCAATTTGACATTGAATTTTTATATAAAAACATTTAATTCTTTCTAACATTTTCACTTTTAAAAATACTCGTTATCTCCTTCTGTCACTGGGATTAATATTAAATTAATTACTAAAAATCATGTCGTATTATTTTCAAAAAATGTATTCCATATTTTTAATCATTGAGTCCAAATTATTTTAATAGGTTTCTTTTAGTTTTATACATTATGAAGAGTAACTTTAGTAATTGTTTTATAATCAAGGTTAAAGGTAAATAGAGTAATTAATAGTAAAATAAATATTATTAATATTAGAAAATTACCCTAAAACTTGTACTAATTTTATTTTATGAGTTATGTTCGAGAAAAATCATTACTGGGATAATTTTATGTCCCCTTTGAGCCACTTTTATGACTTTAATAGTTTATTAGTATATTATTCTTTGGAAAGTCCAATATGTCATACTCATGTTTTAAATAATTATTAAATTTTTTATATGTGTTTATTCAGAATATTTATTATTGAATATAAATAGTAATTTGAAATATAATTTTTTTATCATTGTCATAGTAATTTATTTTTAATTTTTATGAGATAAATCATTACATTAATGTATCATACAATCATGATGAAGAAATTGTTTAATTAATTGAACTAACAAATAAATAATAAAAAATAATAATAAAATAGATATAATTTAACATAATTAATTTCATCCATGAATTTTATAAATTAACTAGACATATTAGGATTGTATTAAATTTTTTGAATGATATAATGTTGATATGCTATTTTAAAAAATTCATGTAATAAATACTGTCATAATTGACCATAATTATATTTTAAAATAAATAATATTTTATTAAATGATATAAAATTATTAAAAATATAAAATTAGGAAAAATTATTTGGATAACGTTAAATATTTCACCAATTTTCCATTTATGCTTCATGTTTAATTTTTTAGTAAATATATTAACCCTAAAGGAATGAAAACAGATGTTGTCACGGTAAGTGTTAAAAGACTAAAAAAGGGTTAAATCCCAATGATAAGGGTAATAATATGACCTAAACATGTCTAAAATTATTAACTCATAGTACTTTGACCCATAATCATCTATCTTAGAAATAACTAAATTTTTATCCATTTGGAATTGAAATATAATTTCTTTTAATTTAATATATTAGAGATTCCAAAAGTCCCTCTAGCCTCAATTATAAAGGGGCACATCTTCCCTAATTTCCCCACACCACTTTGATCCTTCTATTTCATTAAAAACCATCATTAATAAGCTTCAAAATTCACTCCCCTCGACATTTAAGACTCTCATTTGTCAAAAATCTAACCAAGTAAGCCTTTTCATATAAATGAAAATGAGGTACCTAAAAAAAATATAAAATTATTTAATGATTGATTTCATTTTATTTCTTTCACAAAAAATTTTTTATGGAGGTAAACACCTATTTTATTAAAATAAAGTAATAAAATAAAGTTGCTGAAAATATTTTAGGAAAAAAATGCAAAACAAAAATTAGTAACTACTTAGCGATCTTTTTCAACAGTCATGCACCTATCTTGTTTTCTTCTTCCTGAAGCGCATTCCCATCAACTATTTGAAGATTTAACCCCTAGCCTCTCGATATCCCCCTACTTCAATGAAGAGATTTAAGCCTTTGTTAAACTGTCTCTACAGTAGTGCTTTCTGAATCAGAGTTACCGTCTTGTTATTTCTTGCATTTTTTCAGGGGAGGTGACTTTTTCCACCAGAATTACCTTTCCTTCAATGGTCATTGATTCATCCGGATCCATAATCTCCTGGTTCTTTTAATATCAGGATATGTCAGAGATGAATCCTCATTCTCATTGTCACTTATAATATTCATAGATAAAGAGTCGGTGTTACCTGCAATCGAATGCTCAACCACATCTGAAGTGGAAACTAGGGGGTTTTCCTTATTTTAGAAAACCAGTTGAAATCATTCAATATTCACAGTAGACTTTGATGGTTTAGAAAAGACCAATGAATCAGATTCAACAATGTGTTTACCTTTTCAGTTACCTATAGCATTCAAACTTTCCTGTGAGAGCTGGTGATCTACCTCTAACAAGACTTATTATTCATTAATTTGATCATCCATTAATTCATAAAATTTTTAACACAAAAAATATTGAGTGTGATACAATATATCACCTTTTATTGTGTTATAAGTATCTGTGATGTGAACATTCTCCTCTTTGGAAATGATAGCAGCCCAATATTTCGTCTTGTTTTCAGAGGTGGATGAATTTAGGTGGCCCCCATTTCCAGGAATAACACCCTTTCCCTATGTCATCTTCTAAAATCCCATTATATCATCACTATTACAAGGATTCTATATCTCATGAAGAACATATGTTTTCTAAGAAAGAGTTTTTCTCTTTTTGAGACACTTTCTTAGGCCATGGCCAAACAAATCCCAAAAGCTGCAACCTATTGCGCGCCTATAGGTAGATGGATCATGACCAATAACATTAAATTCCTTACATAATTTTGGCATTTTTTTCATAAATGATCTTCAGCTCAATAATATATTCATTATTTGTAATCATTACCCTGTCAACAAGAGTGGAACCCAGTTCAACCTCAACCAATAATATTGAAAGGTTCCCAAAACGAGAAACTTCAGTTTCCTTGTAAATTTTGATTTGGATACCAATGGATAGGGAAATAACATACAAGATTTTAGGGTCCCATGGATTCCAATTTAAACCAAAAACTTGTACCTAGATTTGAGTAGTGGAGTTACCAACCTCAAATGGATTGAATTTTTTATCTCATTCATAGAAATGAATAATCCCATGTTTGAGCACTATTGAACTAAATCCCCAGGCTCGTACTTTAAATTATTCCAAAGGGAATAGAATATATAAATATCCTCTTCCTAGTGATACACACATCCAGGATGAAAACCCCCAAATTGAATTTTTTTTCCTTGCGATCAACCATTTTGAGAGGCCGAGAGACCTTAGGCAGAAATAAGAGATAAATAATTGAGAACTCACTCTTTTTTAGTCGCTTAGATACCATGGCAGGATCAGGATTGATTTGTTCAATACTCCCTTTTCTTAGAATAGAAGGATCACTAACTCTTCTGAAGCTTGAAAAAGATTGATTAATTGAAGAACCCTCATCCTCAACACCAGGGGTGAAGATTTATTGAGCCGTTTGATGAGGAGTCTCAGGCCCAAAAGCCTTTGTTTTAGTATCCTCCACTTAAATCGAATAACTCTGCACATACTCATGTTGTAAATTAGGTCTTGTAGGTGCATTAGAAGGATCTATTGTGGTTTGACCCACAATATGAGCAGAAGGATATTTCACACCTTCACATGGAGGTCCAGATATCTAAGTTTCATCATGAGAAACGAAATCCATTTTCTTCCCTTCTCCAACTCATGCACACCGAGAATCACCCATCACATGAGATTCAGACGAAACAGCTACAGTCGCAAAGACCTCATTTTGCTCTGCCTAGGTCTCATCCATGAAGCTCAAATTCCTTACAGCTTTACCCACATTTTCAACAGTTGTACTCCACCCACCCACACGCTATGATCTAGGTCTCTATGGCGCATCCTGTGATGTGGGTTTCTTGATCGTCCATCCCTCATCCTCAACTCCTGTTCACTGAGAACCATCTTCCATGGGAGACGTATTCTATAAAGCAATAACAGAAACCTCTAGGTCCTTATGCTTTTCAGCCCTGATTCTATCTGAGGAGCCTGACACCAGAGGATTCCTGGAGAAATAAAGAGCAATCATGAAGCGAAACCGTAGATTACATCACCATGGGGGAGTCCGACCTAAACCCTATCTTGCAATTTCATATTCTTTCACAAAAAAAATTAATTATTATTATTACATTATTCTATAATAAACTCACTATCATTAATAAATAGAGATTTTTTTATTATTAGGGTTCTGCCTAAACTTACACACACTTTCATCTAATGGGTAACGAACATACCATTCAAGTGTATGGTGGACTACCACCTCACAAAACGATGATTTTTTGTTTTTTCCTTTACCACCTCTTATTGTGGGAATTATTGTGAACATAATATTTTTATATGTTATATATTATATATCTAATATATTTATTCTTATATAATTTTTATATAACATGTACCTTCGTGTGTTCCATTTTTGGGGGATACAATAAGATCATTTGTGATGGTGCGGGCTACCGCCTCCTCAAAGCGATGTGATTCGTTAATGTTGTACATGGAAAGTATTAGGAGAATTTATTGAAAAAACATGTGGAATATATGATATAAATATTATACTAGAATTATAATATGCATACACATATATATATAAATATCACTTAATTTTGAAATACGATAATGAAATGGAAGTAATGTTTATTTGTATTTAGGGCATGATGTCTCCATGAATGGCGCATTTCATTTACTATCTCCAAATATTATGAACTATAATTAGTACACATATACTGAAAATATATGATAATTGAAACATGGTTAAAATTATGGCTATGATGAAATAATTATCTAAGTAATAGGAACAACAAGTAACAAGTCAAAAGATACTCAAAAAACTAGGCAATTAACACCCAAAATAGTGAAAATAATGGAAGATTGAAAATAAATGGGTAATTAGATATTATAAGATGTTAATATATGTTATTATAAATATTAGTATGCTTATATTATAATTTAAAAACATGGTTAAACTGATTATAAATTACGTTAATGTATGTTCATCCAAAAGTAAACATAGGGTAATGGATTTAGACTCAATTTACATTCCATTAAGACTTTTTTATTGTTATGAACCAATTAGCATTAACGTGGTGTATATACTAGCCATTTTTCATTTAATACCATGTTTTACTCGTAACTAATTTTAATTTTTGTTTCAAAGTGTGTTGTTTCACCCAAGTGGTTTAGTTTGAAAATTACCAAGTAGTAAAAGTTATATTTGTTGTCTCGCCTTCTTTTGTGAATGATAGGTTTCTATTAAACAATCACTTTACTGTAACAATTTTCATTGGAATATTCCTTATATATCTAAATTCTTGTGTGATGGATATTATTATTTACTAACCCTTATACAATTTTAACACATGGTGTTTACTTTGATAGTTATTTTATTATCTAGGAAAATATTGATAAATGTGTATTCTTTATTCAATATAGATATTTGATAAGAGCAATTTTTTATTAATTAAATTTTTTATTTGATATATGAGGAATATTTTGGACTTGATGACACTCGGGGCCCTGGTTATAGAGAGCCCCTCAATGTATCTATAGTCACATGGGATGAATCGACTGTCCAAATCAGAGTAGTTTAAATTGTCTTGTGAATAAATCTAGATGGTATAGTGGTTCATGTTTGAGATACATGAAATACAATATAAAAATATTTCTTTTATTCAGAATTCATTCCAGTTATTATCAAGAGAATTTCACTACGAAAAAAATATGTGGATGCATTTCATTTTTAGAGTGTGGATTGAAAGGATCGTGTCTCAGTTATTTACCTTTCCCTGTTGATTTATTCCAATTAATTAATGATATATTTTAATGAACTTAACACTTGGTAAGACTTTCAACTCACCCTTATATTGTTTCCTTTCCCTAGTTTACGAAAAATATATCTTTGACTGTGTTTTCAAGGATACATTTTAATAGTATTTGTTATGTAATATCATTTATCTTCTTTTTCCAATGTAAAATTGGTATCATGTTTGCATCTAGTTTCCAAAACTGCTAAACTGATTGTTCCTTAAGATTCTAATCTTGTATATATGTCAATGTATTAATTTAATTTCCTTGCTCTGGGATTTTGGGTTTGGGGCATTAAAAAATTTAAACCCTTGGTTTTGTTTTCCACATAATGAGGTCTTCCTTATTATATGAATATCTATATATATTTTTAACTAATAAATATTATGATTTTATTAAAGAAATAATTTAATAATTTTCATAATTCAAAAATACTAATATAGTTACAATAATTTATTATAAAATATATTGATAATTTATGTAATATTTGTAATTCAGAAAGATTAATAATAATAGGATTATCATGATATACTTATAATTTCAATATTTTATAATAAAATATATTAGAAAATTTTTATAATTCAAAATAATATTTATATATATATATTTATAATTATCATAATATAATTTCTATATTTTATAAATTATGTTTTATTTAATTATTATTATCATTTATATGTTTTAAATGTGACATTATCTATGTTTTTAAACTTCATATAAGTATAAAATTTTAATTACAACTATAATGGTTCTATAAAAATAACTTCTAATGTTACATAATAAAATTAATTTATATTAATTTTAGTATATATAACTGTAAATAATTTTATTTTAAGTGTTAAATTATAATTCCTTTAATTTAATTATTATAAACATATATTTTATAATCGAAATATTATTTCATGACAAAAATTTAATAATTAATGAAACTCAGTTATATTAAACATATTTTAGCTGTTGGTAACTTGTTGAGTAATTAAATAAATTTTTTCATTAAAAATTTTATTTAATAAATTTTCATTTTAATTTATTCATTTATATATTAATATTTTCAATAGGTAAATTAATATTGTATTATTATTTTGTTTTATTAATATTATTATTATTATAATTTAAATATGTTTATATCAAAAAACTAATAATAAAATAAATAACCCCTTTATTAAAACAATTGATGTTATTATGAACCCCTAGTCATTTATGTGAAATTCTCAAGGAAGTGGGGTTCCCACCTCGGACAACCCCATTCATGGTGTGAACCACAGTTCATGGAATGACTTGCTACATGTTACTAAATTTTAGTCCTTTGTCATCTTGACCCATAAACCGTCGATATTTTTAGATCCCGAGGAATCCATTGATTCTCGAAGCACATAAAAAACAACTTTTAAGGACATCCAAATAGTGTGAATCTTATTCCAAGTACCAATTATCAAAAATAACCACTCACCAAACCAAAAATTAAAATTACATTTGGAATTCCTAGCTCTTAGAAACATGGGTCATTACAAGTGGATAATCCATTATCTAAAAGGTTTGGAATCGCTTGCACTATGTTCTAGAATGGATGAACTGTTATATGTGTATGTTGATGAATAAATTGGATGTGATGTGGATACATATATAAGTTCCACCAGTTTTGTGTTTACCTATGGAGGAATTTCTATAAGTTATATTGATAAACTCTAATCATTAGTTTCACTTTTATCCAAAGAAGTATAGTATGTTTCTGAAAGAAAAGTTTTAAAGGAGATGATGTGATTGTAGGATTTGTTATATGAACTCAAAAAAAATTGGGGTATAATGATATTTTATGAAATCCTGAGTTTGATCCATATAATGAAGAATCATTGGATTCACTTAAGATAAAAAATTCATTTGATGTTTCACTTCATCCCAAAGATTATAGAAGAATTATTATTGGAGATATAAAATATAAAAGGAAATTGAAATCGAGTATATCTAAAAACAATGGTTATAGTGCATGAAATTAATAGGATAATCTATTCCTTAGTGGGATATGGGTGATCAATAATAATGGGATGAGACTTGGTGAATATTGTTATGGAATAAAGGATGTAAAATTCTTTAGTGGTATAAAGGACTTAGTGGTGGATGCAAGAAAATAATTCTTATTTTTTATATTATAAGGAAAATGTTTTGAGAAATTTTTTCATAATTATTTAAAATATTTGATGGGGTGCTTTTTAATGTCACTGGACTAGGACCAAATTAATTAATAATAGTGAAAGTAATTATTTTCAAATTTTTAAGCTAAAATGGAAGAGGAAGATAGAGTATAAAGAAATGAAATATGTTAACTTGATATGTATGATGGGATTATGGAATAATTTAGGACCTTTATACATGTGACTTTATTAATACATAATAATAAATCAACATGATTCTAGGTGGTTATGTAATAGTAAGTAGATATCTTTTACTATTTACTAGGAATTATAAGTTGAGGTAGTTATGGTAGAGGGAAACTATAGTTTAATTTGATGAGATGGATTTTTATCCTTGATGATTATGTAGTAGTGGAGTTTAGCACAAATATAATAAGGTGCCGCCACTATGTTAAACATCATGGACTAGTTTATAAATAGACTAATGGGATCACTTGCTCAATATACATGTAATTTGTCTCTTTATCTCTTATTATAATGAAGATAAGTAGTGTTTCTACTTAGGAATATTATTATGTTCCAAAAAAATCCTTCTATTTTTATGTGTTTTTATGCTTTTTTATGCCTCCACATGTGTGCATATTTTTTATGCTATGTGGTATAAAGGTTATTCAACTTAATATGTTGGTGTTCGGTTCACTCATTAGGGAATTGAAGTTAGATGTTATTTGATTATGAATTTGTTCATCCTATTCCATGAGTAATATTCTATAATGGTCTTACATTTTTTAGTTCCTCAACATAATATTCCACTCAAACCATAACACTTATATTTTCTAATCATTTATGATATAATCGAGTCATCTATCTATATATACTACAAGATTCTTATAGGTTCTAAATGTGGGTTTTACCTTTTAAAACATTTAAACCAATCATGAGAGAATATTTTATAATCATAATAAAATCACTACAGATCATTCATCAACATGTTTTAGTTATAAATTAATACCTGTTATAATAAACCATACATAATGATATTTGGTTTCATTAATAATCTGGTTCCCACCCAACATCATTAATATTTTTAATATTTTTTTCATAATGTTCTTGTAATATCAAACATATAACTTTGAATATAAAATAGTCTTTATTTCTAAAGATCACATCCCATCCTCATATTCAATTATCTAAGAAAAATAATCCTTCTTAGGACACATAAGAATAGAAACCCCAAAATGATAAAATTTGATCATTCTATTTTTAGTAATTTTCTATTCATATGTATTAGTTGTTTATAATGTTGGGATGTTATTATCCTATTTTTAAACGTATTATATATCCTTTTATATTTATTATTATCTATAATTATAACCCATTATTTAGTCCTATCACTTATATTCAGAACCTCACCCTCATATTTTACACTATTTTTTAATTTAAAATCCCAAAAAATCAATGATGATTTGGATTTCTCATGGGTAAGTGACTTTTTACCATACATCATGTTTTTAAGACTAAAATATAATGTGACAACCCCATTTTCTGGTATTATAGACTTTTATATTGAATTTTTATGTTAATGGTGTATTGGTTTTGTTATAGGAAGATTTTGAGACAACATTAGTAGGGGAATGAAGTTTTGGTTGTCTGGAAATTATTATGCCTTGGTGGAGATTGCGGTGATGTTCCTGGAATTGTGTGTTTGTTTTTTGTGGGTTTGGTGAGCCAACCATGTGATAAAATCTTCATGATGATATAGGTATCACCATTTTGGTGAGTACTGGGCTTGGGGGAGTCTTCATGTGGAAAATTGGTATAGATCGATTATTGTAGTGCTAGTTGTGGTGGTGTTTTGATTTGGTGTGGTCGAGTGTTGTGATCAAGTTGAAAATAGTGATAGGGATTATATAATGTCAGGGTCCTTGACATAGTGGGGGGTTGAAATGTCTTGGTATTATCCACAATCTCATGTTCCAAGCCACGGTGTTCATCAAACATATATTAAATTGGATAAATTATAATTAAATTTTATTGTAGAGATATGTGTTATAAATGGGAAGTTGTGTGTGTTGTTTTATGGGGTTAATAATTTGATTTTTGACTTGGTTAACTCTAGATAATACCTCATTCATTATATCCACACTTGAGTTATCAAAACTAACACTTCATGAGGAGATATTTGGAATTTCTATCATACTAAATATTTCTCTATTGGGCTATACTGAAAACGTGTGGTTGGGGTAGGTGGATTCTCACCCACCCTCTATTCGTTAATATCTTTATGTTTATATCACTGAAATTAAATACATCTTTTTCACAGAATAAAATAATTGGTGAAACCTTTTTTGAATATTATCTTATATTATTTAGAGTTTTAAAAATAATATATTTTTTTGATTCCCATAACTTATTGGTAAAAATATCTATTTGGTAACTTGGTCTAAAAACTATGGATTTTTCAAGTGATTAATTTGGTGGGATTTTTCCGTCAGTTCATGATGTATTGTATAGGTACTTTTTGATTTGAACATGTATGAGGGTGCTACATTTAGGTTCATTTGTGGGTTTTAGGGTGTATTCATGATTCATTGTATGAGTCCTTGATGATATATACATGGTTACCAGTGTTCAATTTAGGTGCATGTGAAATTGCACCACCAAGTTATAACTTGGGCCTGATGATAGTGTATGCTCATGAGTTAGTCCATTCAGGGGCTTCCTCTTTGGAACGGGATTCATTGTATGGGTGTGCGTATACATGGAATGTGTGGGTGATTTTTTATGAGGGTTATTTCATAGAAATAATTGATTATATTGTAAATTAGGATTTTTTTGAGTAATATATACGGTTTCTTTACTTATTTATTATATTATACTTATATCATGTTATATATAAATTATAAGTTAATTTTTCTTCATTAAGTGAAATGTGTGGGAAGTATTTGGATGATTTTATATCAGGCCTTCAAAATAACCCTCCATATATTCATTATATTGTATATTAAAATGTTTTTTGACATGATATATTTAAGGGGACACCTATTATATTTCCATATGATAGAATTTATATTGTGGTATTTAGTGGAAGAGTTGGGAGCTTAGATATATAAGTCTTATAGATAATGGGACCCTACGGTTGTAGAACAATTTTCATTCATTGATTCATGGAATTTCAATCACACATAGTCATATTATTTTTGTATACACTATGAAATTGATCAATTTTATATTTCATGCATGAGTGTTTTGTGTTTTATTATTCTTGTATCATGTTATAAATATTTTCTTTGAGTTTTATATAGAAATATTTTATGTATATTAGGGTAAATCATCCCACATGATTTATTTCTACCATTGGAATTTATTTCTAGACATTGTTGTCAGGAGGAAGAACCTAAGGTTATTGTTATTTTGAGCATGCCCAATCTAATGGGTTAGGATCTAGATATTACAAAATTTTATCAGTTTGGTATGGTCCCTTAGATGGGATAGTTGGAATGGATATAATATGTGTTAGGAAATCAAATAGGGAGTATAAAAAGATTTATATATTCTATTTGTACTAAAATTCATGTTACCATGGTGTTCCAGATATGAAGAGTGTCAAACACTTTTAGGTGTGTTCTCACCACATCATTAGGGATTTTACCATTGAGATTAATGTATCATTAATTAGTGTAGATATTTACCACAATGAATCCATAAATAACATTTTTAATATATCTTATTCATTGGAAATGATGACATGATAATTTTTTTTCGTGGAAGTGGTTGGTTTTTCATTGGGATAAAACCAAGAATTTTTATGAAATAGTTTCCAAAACATGGTAAATATTGTTTGGATTTGCGTTCTCGGAGGACTCTTGCAAGAATTGTGTTATTTTTATATCTTCCTTATAATTTAATATTTAAATGATCAAAATTATGATGTTGAAATAAAACATAAATAGGTAATGTATAAAATGAGAAGTTCTTTATTAAATGGTAATTAGAATCCATGCTATTTTAAGATAATTTTAACAATTTCATAACAAGTACTAAAAGCATACGTACATTTTTTTAAAAGGTTGGGGCCGAAGCCTAATTTATTATTAAATCAAAGAAAATACCTCTTTTAACTGGGTAGAGGGAGACCCATTACATAGCTCGAAGGCCCAGTGGGCATTTAGCCCATTACATGGCCCGTAGGCCCATTTTCATGTCCCAAAGCCCATTCTGTGAATAGTACTGCTACAGTACCCTGCACTGCTACAGTACTTCACAGTACCCGCCGCTGCTACAGTACTTCGCCGCCGCTACAGTGCCCTGCCGCTGCTATAGTGCCCTCCATTGCTACAGTATGCTCCAGTACTGCTACAGTAACCTGCGCCCAATGGGTTTTGAACCCCCATTTTTCATGTAGATTTAAGGGGTACTTACACTAAGCCAAACCCCAACTACTAAAAGCATACGTACATGTTTCATATCCCAGTGTCATAATTATTAAAGGATTATTTATCCTATAGAAAACCTTTAAACATGTAGGAGTTATTTTTATTTCACATTGTATAGTAATATAATGGTTACATGCCATTTGTTGATTTAAATTTATTGATTTGAATGTTGTTTTATGATAACTATTATTAGATAAAAATCATGTTTGGAGTTTTTTTATATAATTTAAAAACATAATAAAGAATTTAATGTTTTTATAAGTTCATTCTATGTACATAATTAGTGAATAATGTCTACTATAATGACTATAATAACATGTAAAATGATGTTTGTTTAATTGAATAGCCTTATATAATTATTAATCTGTTTTTTATTCATACATTTATATCATTATTTGTTAAGAGAGGATACTAAAGGATATAACATGTTAATGGTAGATGATAAAATATTTTTTCATTAATTGAGGAATCATGGTCATTAATATATTATTTTGGTAAAATATATAAACCAAGAAGATGAATTAATGAAATGTGGTAGTATTGTACTTCTCACACAAACATGCATTCCTTTTGGTAGAAAATAATTTTACATGTCTAAGATTTTCATAACATGAAGTAACTAGTATTTGTATTAAATAGGTTTTTTTATCAAGCCGAACTAATGAATTTGGTACAATTTCTTTTATATAATATAAGTAGTTCATATTATTCATGTATTGCATATTAGTGGGTAAATGATATTTTAGTGGTGTTAATGTGAAAGAGTTAATATGAATATGTTTCTGTTGATAATGTTATTTTTTTTAAAAGGAATTCACTGGATGTTTTTAAAATATTTTATTAATTTAAAGTAGCTATTATAAAATCATTGTAGAGACCCAAAATTTCCATGGAATTTTTTTTCTTAAATACATGGAAATTTTACAAGTCCGCAAAAATTTACGGAGCCTGATTCCGAGGCCCGGTGTGCCCAGAATCTATTTCTGAAGTTTTGTTCGGGTACGTTCAGAAAACGTATGAGCGTGTTTTTCTAACTTTTGATATAGTTCTCGAAATCTAAATATGAGGGCACCGTTGAATTCGCAGTGCCAATATTCGCTTAAGAAGACTTTTACCTCGATGAAAGATGGTTAGGAATAATAGTTAGTTTTGGGGTTTTAATAAAATAATTTAAATAAAAATAAAGTGTGACTTTATTTTTATTCTTGGTGGTTAAAACCTCTAAGAGGAGGTCAGAGGTGGGGGCCACTACACCATAACCTTCCATGAGAGGTTATGGTGGTGGGGCCGACCCGAGGCCTAAACTCATCTTCATGTGTAGTTAATGTTGTGGGAACCACTCGGGACCACTTAAACCCTAGGACTCCCCTCATTACTGAAGGGTAGCCTCTTGATCCCCTCTACACTAAATGGTTCCAACCCAGACCATTTAATTAATTAAGTCACATCAATAAATTAATGCCTCCTTTTGAATTTCTTGCCAATGAAATAATAGATACTAAAATCTATTATTTGGCGTGTCTTTTCACTTTGGTCTTTTGGAAAGGAGATCTTGGAAGAAGAAGAACTCACAATTGAAGACTGAAGAATGCTTAATCCGCCAATGATGGACACCATTCTCCTTCTTGGACCGAAAAAAAGGAGGGAGCGTCGTCCATGAAGAACGCCGACGATGCCATCCTCGACTTCTTCATTTCTGACGTCAATGAATCGGCGTCCGCCTTTCCTCAACATCGTCAACGAACAACAAACCCGAGGTAGGGGATTAAAGTTAGAATTTGTTTCCATTCTACAACATTCAATCATGGGTTAAGTTTAGCCGAATGTTATCACCATAATGCGGAGGTTGCAGGCCGCACAAACACAACCTAACCCCCTATATTTTCTTCCTCTCTTGTTGACGGCGGTGGTGGAGCAACGACGGCCAACGTTGGGCCGATCGTAAAGGAAACTGGTGGCGTAGGGCCACCTGCTCGCGGGAAGGGCGCGGTGCCATCGCGCCATGCAGAGGTACATGCCGCAGCCCCTAGCCACGGTGCAGCACACGGGTGGCCGCTAGGCCGCAAGAGGGGAGAGACACCATCGCGCCATGCATAGGAAGAATTTGAGGCCAAGCCGGGCCATGGCGGTGGAGGAAGGGCATCCGGCTGGGCTGGCTGTCGGTGGAGGAGAGCGGCTGGCTGCTCAGCCAGCCGGGAGGAGAGGGACCCCGCTAGGTCCCATGTGACGTGGACCAGTGCCACCTGGTGCCAGTTTGACTCCCACCCAAACGGCTAATCCATTTGGGTTTTCCATGGGGTGTGCAACCTCTCCCTAGACGCGGCTAAGGCAGACCACTTGTGGGCTGTCGGGCCGCAGGGTAGCCGGGCCGACCGGGCCGCCGGGCCGACCGGGCTGACTGGGATGACCGGGCCATTGGGCCGGACCCATCATGGGTCGAACCCAACATGGGCCAAGCCTCCTTCGCGGGCTGGGCCGCCCCCTTTGGCTGGTTCGGACCCGCGGACTGGGTCGGACCCCAATTCAGACCCATTTTGGTCTATTTTCACCTTTTCACCCATAACATGGGCTACGGGTGTCCGATCGACGAACCGTCTACGTTGACGAAAATATTTGAGTGAGATAGTTCTGTTTGAATACCCCACATGATGTTCGGACATACTTGGGGTATGGCTGGCTTGGATTGAACCTAAAATCCAACCGGGCCCCCAGAACAGAAATGCCAATAAGTCACAGACTGGGCGTCCGATTGATGAACCGTCTGTGTCGTTGAGACCCCTTTGAAGAGGCGGACCATTGAGATACTTATTCATGGGACTTGGTGGAAGTTGATGTGTGGATATTTGGCTTTAGGAGAGTACCCTCCTGGAATCAAGAGTTCTTTGTGGAAACCTTGCGGCTGGTTGTACACTGATGACTGTTCCTGGATCATGTGTCGGTCTGACAGTTCTAACTTATGTTCCTAGATCATGTGTTGGTATGACGGAATAGTTGGACCTGGATAATTTGTTGGTCCATCACCTCTAATGAATGTTCCTAGATCATGTGTTGGTCCTACGGAATAGCTAGTCCTGGATCATGTGTTGGTCCGACAGCATAGATGATTCAGTAGCTACATCTTATCATTTCTATCTCTCTACAAAAGTTATATAACTGTGTGAGCTGAGTCAGGGACATTTGTGTTTTCTTCATGAATGATATTGGTTACATGATAACTTAGGTATATGTATGGGAATATACCTAAGAAATGGATATCCGTTGATTTCATACTTTGTGGTTTATCCTTGTTGGATATTGTGAGACCTTGAGGGTCTCGGGGTCCATACTGAGTATCGTTATACTCACCACTGCACGGGCTATGCCTTCACCTCATTGTGTTGGTTACAGATGATAGACAAATCTAACTGAGGATTAGAGTAGAAGAACTGGATGGTACCCAGAGGTGAACTTACGACGAGTCGGTTCACGGAGGAGACTGATGGACGTGGAGTGCTGAGGAGGCTATTTGTACCTACCTTTCAGGTAGGAATCCTCGAGGGATGACCCGGTAACTGCTTAACCTTTTCTTCAATTGTACTTGTTATTCAGTTGTACTTGTACTTTCCTGTTGGGCTTTTATTTTCTCCCCCTTTTTACATTATATCACTTCTTTTGTATATAGATTAACTTGGTGATTACTTCCATATCATACTCTATTGTGTGTGTTTGTAGTTTTTAAAGTCAATTCCTTCCTAGTTTTAGTGATTTACGCCTTTGGTGCTAGTCACCATCCCCTGGCCTATGGAAGGAGGGCTTTTGGTAGTCACGATACGGGCCTCGGAGGATGGGCCGTGACAAATTGGTATCAGAGGAGTCGGTTCTACCGTAGAACATAGGACTCTGATCATTCTTTCTAAGAAGAAATAATGTTAAAAGTACTGAGTGTGGTTTTCTGCTTATGGAGTCCAGTGTTTGTGCGGCGACCGACGTATCCATACAACATGACCCTACATTCTGATTTCCGACTAATTGCACGAAAACACTGATTGCATGTGTGTTTCCCAGAGTTTTATTTTTGATCTCTTTGAGTCAGCTCACCTGGTATAACTTATTGACTGGGGCGCAACTGTAACTTTTCAGGATGCCTCCACACAGACAGCCAAATAGGGTTCTGAGAGTTGTACGAGATGACAGCCCAATGAGCGACGAGGCCTCGGTGCAGGGCCCTATCACAGTGGTGGCACAAGCGGTACCACTACCCGTTGGGCCACCGATACCACCAGCCCCAGCAGTAGAGAGTGCACGCCGCCTGAGAGCGTTTCATGAGTTCCAGCACTAGAGGCTGCTCACGTTCAGGGGCGAGACAGACCTACAGGAAACTGAGGATTGGTTGGAGGATGTGGTGAGAGTCTTCAGACTAGTAGGGACACCAGCCGGCCTTATGGTGATCCTTTCTGCGAGTCTTCTTCAGGTAGCAGCATGCAGATGGTAGAGCCTCATGCTCCAGGTGCATGATGAGAAGACATTACTCTGGGCAGACTTTGAGACCCTGTTCCGGGCGGAGTTTGTCCCAAACACCCTACATGCACTGTGGATACAGGAGCTAATGCATCTACAGCTGGGTAGCATGATGGTGGCACAGTATTCAGCGAGGTTTACCGACCACTCATGCTACTCCACAGATATGGTACGAGACCCATTCTTCAGGGCCTGGACCTTCGAGCAGGGGCTCAGATGGGAGATCAGAGCATCGATTATCTCACTCAGTATCCCAACATAGGCAAGAGTGTTAGAGAGAGTCCTCCATGTGGAGAGTTTCCTTGCTGAGAAGTCACCAGAAGCGAGACCCAAAACATGTCGAAATGCATCGGAGTCTTCTGCAGCTGGCAGTAGACAGATGTCACAGGAGTCCAAAAAGACAAGTCCATATGGTGGATGACCTCAAGATACGGGTTCGGTTGTGCTGGGCACATGAGACAAAGCCAGTCATGCCAGGTGCGGGCAATGTTACACATGCAGCAGGTAGGGTCACATGGCTTCTGACTGTCTGACCCTCCATAAAGAAGATCAGCATACGGTCGAAGGACCGCCCAGACAGAGACATAGATTTGATCGAGGCAGCCTTCATAGAGCAGGCGGACGTTGCAGAGGAGCAGGCCATGCATTTAGCGGTGGATGACGTTTTTAGGTGTTTCCACCACCACAACTAGGAGGTCCACCCCAACCGTAGGGAGCGGGTGGATAGGGGAGAGCTTAGCTTCAGGCAGCTGAGGCCTACGATCACGGTGATCCAGAGATGATACGAGATACAATCTGTGTCTATTCCACTATAGTTGCAGTTCTTATAGACATAGGTTTCAGTCATTCTTTCATGCCACTTCCCTCTTTCGGAGCTCGGAGATTCCGAAGGAGCTATTAGTTCGATCCTTACAGCTAGACACTCCTACAGGAGCTAATTCAATGATTACGCACTGGTTTCGGCAGTGCGAGCTTACACTAGGAGGCTAGAGATTTAGCTGGGATCTCCTAGTAGCGGCATCAAGGCCTTACGACGTCATCTTGGGTATGGATAGGTTATTTATAGTCCTTGCTCAGATCGAATGTATTAGGCGCAAAGTGTGGTGTGTCCGCACGGATGGCACCAGGTTTAGCTTCACCGGTGAGAAGGTAGCCTTTGCAACACATGACAAACTTAATCAGAGGAGGGTGCAGCCGATCACTCATCATTTGGTCTGCCTTACCCTCAGAGCATTTGATGTGCAGAGTCTGAGCTATCCTATAGTGGTGGACCAGTATGCGGATGTTTTCCCTGAAGATGTTCTAGTACTACCACCTCGCTGAGAGGTGGAATTCTACATTGACATGTACCTCGGGTGACACCAATATCTACACCAACATATTGGATGGCTCCTGCTGAGCATCGTGAGCTTCGGGTACAGCTGGAGGACTTGCAGAGGAAGGAATTCATCTGGACCAGTGTTTCTTCTTGGGCAGCCCTGATTCTGTTCTCCAAGAAGGAAGATGGGAGCTTGAGGCTTTGTTTCGACTACCTTTTCTTGAACCAGGTGACCATGAAGATCAATTACCAACTCCCTAGTATTGAATACCTCTTTGATCAGCTGAAGGGAGCACAATGGTTCTTGAAGATAGACCTCAGATCATGCTATCACCGACTCAGATTTTGAGATGATGATGTGAAGAAGATGACCTTTCGAAGTTGGTACGGACACTACGAGTTCTTGGTTATTACCTTCAGCATAACCAATGCTCCAGCATTGTTCATAATTCTCATGAACAATATATTCTAGCCTTACTGTGATCGCTTTGTTGTAGTCTTCATCGACGACATACTGATCTACTCAAATACTGAGTAAGAGCATGCCTACCATTTGCAGGTAGTACTGGACACACTCCGAGAGAACCAGCCTTATGGTAAGCTCTCTAAATGACAGTTTTTGATTTGATAGGTTCGCATCTTGGGATATGTCATCTCGGAGGCTGTATTTGTTGTGGATCCAGTGAAGATTGAGGCGGTACTTTTTGGGAGCCACCCAGGACTATGATGGAGGTACGAAGTTCCTGGGTTTGGCTGTATACTGTTAGAGGGTTTTCCTAGACTTCTCAAGAGTTTCTGCACCACTATCATCCATGAAGAAGAAGGGGAACCCCTTAGTGTGGACGGACAGAAGCCAACAGAGCTTTCGGGAGCTGAGGCAGAGGCTGACTAGTTCCCCCAACTGGAGGCTTCTAGAGGAAGGCGTATGGTACATAGTTTACTGTGACACATTAGGGACTGGAATCAGATGTGTCCTAATTCAGGAGCAAGGAGTGATCATGTATGGTTCTCACTAGTTGACACACCATGAAAAAAATTATGTAACCCTTGACATAGAGTTAGCAGCAATGGTCTTATCCCTGAGAATGTGGTGGCACTAACTGATGGGAGAATGTTTTACCGTGAACTCTGATCACAAGAGTCTAAGGTATATCTTCTCTCAATAGGACTTGAACCTGAGATAGAGGTTATGGATTGAGTTCTTCCAGGACTATGACTTCGAGATAGTCTATACTCTTTAGAAGGGGAATGTTGTTGCAAATGCACTAAGTAGAAGATCTGTTATATAGATGCTAGGAGAGGTGATAGGGAAGCTTGCTATCTTACAGATATCCTTTATGGATAGAGACGGAGAAGCCTTTCTACATTCTCTTACAGTCACTCCCCCACTCCTTCAGCAAGTCAAGAATTCACAGCATGGGGATGCTGACTGCGAGACACGACGTGCTCAGATATCCATTGGACATGCACCTGATAGATTTTATGAAGGTGGGGAGAACAACATCCTCTTCAGCGGATATACTATGGTGATAGTTCCACTTCAGGAGGAAGTGTTGATGGAGTTCCAAAATTCCCCTCTTTCGGTACATCTAGGTGTGGAGAAGATGTATCAGGACCTCAGATGACAGCACTGGTGGCCAGTAATGAAGAAGGTGGTAGAGGAGTTTGTCTCTAGATGCCTCATTTGTCAGCAAGTCAAGGTAGAGCACCAGGTACCAGTAGTCCTAGTTCATCCTTTAGAGGTCCCATAGAGGAAGTGTGATGGGATATCCATGGACTTCTTGATGGGTCTTCCACGTTCATCCAGGAGTCACAACTCAATTTGGGTGATCGTCGATTGACTCACCAAGTCGGCCCACATCCTACGAATTAGAGATCATGGTTCAGTAGAGAACTTGGGATGCCTCTACATGCAGGATATTTTACGGCTACATGGAGTACCTTCTTCTATTGTCTCCTATCGTGACGCACGCTTTACTTCCCGGATATTGAAGGGGTTGCAGGAGGCTTTAGGGACGCAGCTACGTATGAGCACCTCCATCCATCCACAGAAGGACGGCCATACTGAGAGGACCATTCAAACCCTCGAGGACATGCCACGTGCTTGTTTCCTCGACTTCGGTCGTAGATGGGAGGACCACTTAACTTTGGTGGAGTTTTCCTACAACAATAGATATCACCCCACCATAGGTATGGCACATGTTGAGGATTTATACGAGTGACCATTCAGATCAACCTTGTGCTGGTTAGACCCAGGGGAGTCAGCACTCGTGGGACCAGAGATGGTACGAGCTACCACGGAGAAGGTGCAGATCAGCCCGGAGCGGATGAAGACTTCCCAAAGCATGCATAAGTCATATGCTGACAGGAGACGGAGGCCTCTGGAGTTCGAGGATGGCGACCACATCTTTCTACGGGTCTCACCTCGATTAGGTCTGCGGAGATTTGGCCAAGGCAGAAAGTTATCTCTAAGATTCATTGGAGCATTCTAGGTCCTCAGTAGAGTGGGTGAGGTAGCTTAACACTTAGCTCTTACACCTCAGTTGCATCAGGTTCATGACATCTTCCACGTATCTCAGTGGAGGAGATATGTGCACGACCCTTCACACATCATTGACCATGGAGATCTGGACGTCGAAGATGGGGGGACTTTTACAAATGTTCCAGTGGAGATTAAGGATCGATAGGAGTGGGTCCTACATGGATGGTTGATAGCTTTGGTGCACATTCACTGGAAACACGAGAACCTCTAGGAGATCACATGGGAGCGGGAGGCTTAGATGCGTGCTCAGTACCCCCATCCGTTCCCATAGTTCGAGTTGTATCTTATAGGGACGTAAAGCCCTAAGGTGGGGAGAGTTTATGGACCCGAAATTTCCATGGGAAATTTTTTTTTCTTAAATACATAGGAATTTTACGAGTCCTAAAAAATTTAAGGCGATTGATTCCAAGGCCTGGTGTGCTCGGAATAATTTTCTAAAGTTTTCTTCAGGTACATTCAGTAAAAGTATGAGTGGATTTTTTATAACTTTTGAACCGGTGCTCGGAATAAAAATCTAAGGGCACCGTTGAACTCACAGTGTCGTTCTTCGCTTAAGAAGACTTTTACCTCGATGGTAGATGGTCGGTAATAAAAGTTAGTTTTGGTGTTTTAATGAAATAATTTAAATAAAAATAAAGTGTGACATTATTTTTATTCTTGGTGGTTAAAACCTCCAAGAAAAAGTTAGAGGTGGGGGCCACCACACCATAACCTCCCAAGAGTGGTTATAGTGGTGGGGCCCACCTATGGCCTAAACCACTCTTCATGTTGAGTTAATGCGGTGGGGACCACCCGGGACCACTTAAACCCTAGTAATCCCCTCATTAAAGAAGGAGAGTCTCTTGATCTCCTCTACAATTAATGGTGCCAACCCACCCCATTTAATTATTTAATCCACCTCAATAAATTAATACCTCTTTTTGAATTTCATTCCAATGAAAAAATAGATATTATAATCTATTATTTGGAACATATTTTCACTTGGGTCTTTTAAAGAGGAGAGCTTGGAAGAAGAAGAACTCACCATCGAAGAACGAAGAATGCTTCATCCGCCAACGACAGACACCTTCCTCCTTCTTAAACTGAAACAAAGGAGTGTGCGCCATTCATAAAGAACGACGACGACGCCATCCTCGGATTCTTCATTTCTGACGTCAACGAATCAAAGTCCGCCTTTCCTCAACATCGTTAACGAACAACGAACCTGAGGTATGGGATTCAATTTTGAATTTGTTACCGTTCTACAACGTTCAATATTAGGTTATGTTTAGCTGATTTTTATAACTATAATGTGAAGAGTGCGGGCCAAACGAACATGACCTGACCCCCTCCCTTTTCTTCCTCACTTGTTGACGACGGTGGTAGAGCAATGATGGCCAGCTTTCGGCCGACCACGAAAGAAACCAGCGGCGCAGGGCCGCCAGGTCACTGGAAGGGCGCAATTCCATCGCGTTGTGCGGAGGAACAGGACATGGCCCCTGGCCGCAATGAAGCACATAGGTGGCCACCAGGCCACTGGAGTGGAGTGGCGTCATAGAGTCATGTAGAGGAAGAAGTCGTGGCCATGGAAGGCTGTGACTGTGGAGCAAGGGTGGCCGGATTGGCCAGCCGCCGGTGGAGCGGAGCATCTGGCTGCTCGGCTAGCCGGGAGGAGGGGGACGCCGCTTGGTCCTACATAACGTCAACCAGCACCACCTAGCTCCGGTTTGACTAACACCCTAATGTCTATGAAGTTTGGGTTTTCTAGGAGCAAGCGGCCTCCCCCCTGGACACGGCTAAGACAGACCCCCCGCGGGCCGCCGGGTCACCGGGCCGGACCCAGCGCGCGACGCACCCAGTGTGGGTCAGGACGCCTTCATGGGCCAGGACGCCCCCTCATGCTGGTTCGGACCCGTGGACATGGTCGGACTCACAGACTAGGTTGGACCCCAATCTGGACCCGTTTTGGCCTGTTTTCACCTTTTCACCCATTACTTGGGCTACGAGTGTCCGATCGACAAACTGTCTGCAGCGACGGAAAGCTTGTTGTGAGACGATTCTTTTGGAATACCCCAATTGAGGATTGGACATAGTTGGGGTATGATCGGGTTGGATTGAACCTAAAATCCACCAGGGCCCCCCGGAATAGAAATTTCAATAACTCACAGACCGGGCATCCGATTGATGCACCGTCAGTTGGGTTGAGACCCCTATGACGAGGCAGACTAGTGAGATAATTCTTTGTGGGACTTGGTGGAAGTTGACATGTTAAAACTTGGATTTAGGAGTAGACCCTTACGGAATCAAGAGTGCTTTGTGGAAACCTTTTGGCTAGCTGTAAACTTATGACTGTTCATGGATCATGTGTTGGTCTGACAGTTCTAACTTCTGTTCCTGGATCACGTGTTGGTCCGACAGAATAGCTGGAACTGGATCATGTGTTGGTCCTACATCTCTAATGACTTTTCCTGGATCATGTTTTGGTCTACCAGAATAGTTAGTCCTGGATCATGTGTTGGTCCAACAGCTTAGATTATTCAGTAGCTACATTTGATCATCTCTATCACTCTAAAAAAGTTATATACCTGTGTGAGCTGAGTCAGTGACATATGTGTTTTCCTCATGATTGAGATGGGTTACTTGATAACGTAGGTATATGTATGGGCATATACCTATGTAACGACTATCCGTTGATTTCTTACTTTATGGTTTATCCTTGTTAGATATTGTGAGACCTTGAGGGTCTCGAGGTCCCTACTGAGTATCGTTATACTCACCCCTGTATGAGATATTCCCGCACCTCGTTGTGTTGGTTGTAGACGACAGAAATAGCTGACTGAGGTTCAAAGTAGCATAACTGGACGGTACCAGAAGGTGGACCATATGACCAGTCGGTAAACGGAGGAGACTGATGGATGTGGAGTGCTGAGGAGGATATCTGTACCTACCCTTCAGGTAGGAACCCCTGGAGGATGACCCAGTAGCTGCTTTACCTTTTCTTTAGTTGTACTTTTTATTAATTAGTACTTGTACTTTCCTATTGGGCATGTATTTTCAGCCCCTTTTTTCTTTCCAACACTTCTTCTGTATACAGCGTAACTTGGTTTTTACTTCCAACTTGTACTCTATTGTGTTTGTTTCCAGTTTTTAAAGGCAATGCCTTCCCAGTTTTTGGGATTTACCCTTTGGTGATGGTCTCCAGCCCCTGGCCTATGGAAGGCGGGCATGGGGTAGTCACGATACGGGCCCCAGAGGATGGGTTATGACAATTATTTCTGTAATGTTTTATGAATCTATTCAGAAGTTTTGTACTTGAAAATGTTTGAGACCGCTTTAATAAAATGGACCTTGGGGGAAAATACTTTCTAAAAGTAATAATTTTTTACTGATACCGATTTTGACTAGTTTTCAAAAACTATTGTGATTTCTTCAATTGATGTATAGGAACCATAAAATGGTTTTCTAAAATTTGGGAAATATGTTATGGTAACATTGGAATGTGTTTTCATAACTATTTTCATTTGGAATATGTTTCCTTTATTGTCCCTATGATCAATGATCTTCTTCTTCAACTTGTGGTGTTTTTTGTTCTAGTTATTTTTTTTATTTTTCCGGTTTTCTTGTGTGATTTATACACTTATAATATTTCAGAGATGGGTTGTTATTATTTTATGGTAGATGTGATAAACATAATAATGAAATAGGGATTTCAACTGGAAATGATCACACATGGGATGATCATTAAGACACCTCATGGGTAAAAGGATATTATATGATATATATTGTTCGCCATACTCAATTCACATCGACCTGGTCTAATTTTGGTATGAATTAAATACATTATAATGGATATCTTCAGTACAACCTTGGGGATGAAGGGGTTTCTATCATTTTATGTCATTTTGGTTGTTATTCCAAGATAATCACTCTCATATCATCAAATGGGGTAGTTCGTTTTTTAATGGGTATGTTACATTAATATGGATAGAGAAGAGCATTTAAATGAATATTTTGGAACTATATTTTGTTAGTCACTAACTAAAAATTGTGGGAAACATGTCCCTTCAGATGAATTGAGGATCATTGTTCACATTATTTTTTGGAAAAAATACCTAGGTTGAATTTATAGGATAGGTGTGTTGTGGTGGAGTAGTCTCAGGGGTATGGGTGAGTACATCAAAATGTCTTCATGTTTAGTATTGTGAGGGTTTTTTTCATGGATTGAGTGAATGATATTATTTAAAAACACTTTGTGGACTCTTACCATTTGTGTTTAGTGGGTTATTTTTAGTTCCTTCTTTGTATCATTGCATATTTTATATCACCAAGTAATACTACGGATTGTTTTGATAGTTCTTGATGTATGGGTTGGCGTATTCCTTATTCAAAATAATTTTTTTGATGGGTTAGTAAATCATGAGGTCAACAATGAATCATGGGTCAAACTACATCCATTAACTTTGGGTGTATAGACTAGGATATAGTCTTTATTTTCTATAAGGGGGCTCTAATTACTATCTTTCATGACAAGATTATAGAATTATTAGGTAAAAAAATTTTATAGACTTACTATAGGTTAACACTTAATAGTGGTGATTAAAAAAAGTTTTGGTTGAGGATTTAAATCATCTATTATATGTTAGTATCTAATTCTAGTTCATCCTTATTCTGAGAGGATTTTTATCAGATGTTCCATTAATATTTCATGACAGCACACAACCATCTCATCATTTTAGTGATTTTAATTATAATTAGAGTTATAATGTCTATAAATATCATATATTGGTGAATGGATATAGAAGATGAAGTGATATAATTAAAAAATTAAATAATTTAAATAAAGTATTAATGGAAATTCCTTTCCAATTTAGTAAATTTGGAATTCAAATTTCATTTAAGAAGATAAATTGAAAAGGATTTGTAAACCACATTAATTTCAATAAATGAAGGATTAATAACATATATATCAAATTATATACACCATAAATATTAATCTTTTTGAAAATGGTAATAGTCTCTAAGAAAACAAACTGAAATTAGAAATCACATACCATGATTGTCACTCACCATATTCATTTGTTAACTCCTGTATAAAGATTTAAAATTAATTATTTAATTGATCATGAAAATTTTACATGTTTATTACTTTATCATAATCCATTTTATTTCATTTATTATCATTACTTATATAGTTTCTAAATTGGTTAATTTCATGTCATATGTTTTGAGGATGTTGGGTTCAAATCCAAAAACAAATTTGGTAGGTTGAACATGGTCAAATGGTCCATTATTACATAATATCAAAAAATTTAATCATATAATAATTAAAAATTTATACATTTTATATAAATTTATAATAATTAATGTAAGTTATTCAGGAAAAATGAAGCACATTGTTTTATAGATATTGTTGCATGTACGTGCGAATGAATAACATTTTCGTTTTTATATTTTGTGAAAAAGAAATAAATTATATTATATTCTACTTTTATAATGTAATAAATATTTTATAAATTAATAATTTCTTAATTAAATCTATCATTATGACTAACCATGTTTGTTGGAAATGAAAAATAAATCACTTCACTCTATGGTGATGGTAGTCCACACGTACACATGTGCGACATTATCATATTCCAATGGAAGAAAAGGTGAGAAGGTATATAAAAAAATTTATTCCTAGAAATGTAATTATATTATAAATATCATATTTATATATATCTAAAATAAATATTAATAACCATCCATGATAGGTGGTGATTGAAAACAAAATATGTCTTTACACAGAAACGGTAGTCCACACTTACACACAATCGTAGTTTCCATTTCCTATAGGATGGAAAATGAGATGAAAATGGGTGTACCATAAAAAATAATATTTTAGTATATGGATATACTGATTTTATAATAAAATATTGTTATGAAATTTTTTAATTGGTTTGAAGAGGATATGATCATGAAAGAACTTGGTAAAGAGTTATACCTCTTCTTAAAAAACCAACTTTACCTTACACCTTAAGCCCTCTAGAAATGTATTTTAGTGAGAAAAAGTCCACTAGTATATGGGGAGGAATGTTGGGAGAATTTTAGAAGATATTGGTTTGGATAATGTTCTCAAGTTGTGTATATAATTGAGGAGATGAGGTCCCCTTTTATAAGTGTGGGGAGTGGCACACTTGTAATTATTCTTATCTTTTAAATATTATAAGTGTCTTACTCATGGTAATGTGCCCCTAAAACAATTCATTTTAAAATATAAGGTTATAGTGGTCTTAATAACCTCATCTAATAATGATTATGGTTTGATTTGTTGACCTTATCTGAAATTTTTAACCTTAATTAACTTATTTTACACATTATAAAAGTTATAAAAATTTACCAAGGACCCTATTCACTATAACTAAAAATGAAATTTAACTTATTAATAAATTTGAAACTAAGGATTTAATATATGAAATCAATTTTTTATGATTAAATTTTTACAATTTCTATTAATCTATTTTAATATTAGTGAAAAAAATGTAATGGAAAATATTTTTTATAATTATCTGTTTTTAGGCATAAAAATGAACTTTTACGAAAATAAAATATAATATTTATTCATATGGAATAAATTTTATTTTTTTTAATAAAAGTGAACTTATTTTTTACATTAAAACTAAATCCAAAATATAGTGAGACTCTTATAATACATTTATTAAATAAAATAAATGACATTTTTGAAAAATCAATGTTTTTCTCCATTTATTAAAAAAAATCATTTCAAACAAATCAAAAAAATTCAATCTAAGGGATTTTTTTCATTTTTAGATATTAAATAATTTCCATTTATCAAATAAAATTTCTAAAATTGGTAGAAATTAATCATAATATCTACAAAAGAATTCAATAAAACCACTTTTTGAAGTAAATGTATTTTTGAAGTGAAAAATTAATTTATAATCAATAATTATATAGTTTCCACATTTTAATGAGTGGTCATTTATTTTGTTAAAAATATTTCCAATAAATTTCCTGAAATTCATTCAACTATAATCAATAACTTAATTTATTTCGATAAAAATACTCTATGTAAATAAAATAGTTTTTGGACTAAAATATATATATTAATATTATATGATTTTATTAAAATTATGTTCTTATTTCCTAGGAGTTAATCAATTAATTTGTATTATGAAAACTTTTATATGTATATTTCATAATCTGGATATTCTTAATAATTACTGTTAATCCAACGTTGAGGTAATAATAGTTATATTTAAATAATTATGTTTTAATTGTATATCATAGTACGTTTTGAGCTTGATATTATGTATGGTGCTTGTAAATGAACATAGTATTATTTTTAAACTAAAATATTAGGTTGTTATATTTATAACGAATCTCAGAACCTCTGTTTTTTAGTTCAGGTAAAACAAATTAAGACCTTATATGTGATAAAAAACTTGAATTTCATGTCATATGTTAAACCTATATAAATGGTCTTTTTATACAACAAACAAGGGTCTCTGATATATAGATATTTTAGAATTTATTCTATATATATGAAAAAGTTGATTCATATGCAACCTCAAAAAATATTATATCCTCAAAATTTATTATCAATAAACTATTGGTTTTATGTTACAATATATTTCATAACTAATATCTTTATGTACTAGTAGAGCATAGATATTTAATACAACAAAAAATAAAATTATTTTTACCAAAAAACATTTAAATTTTCTTTCACATAACCCATAATAATAATAAAGATGGATAAGATATTAATTGCTTTATTTTTAAATATTAAGATGAAAAAATTGAAACATAATATAGAAATAATGTGTGTTGTATTTTCATTATAAATGTTAAAAAATGAAACAAAAATAATATAATAATTATTCACTGAAATTGAATAAGTAAAATGGAACAATTGATAAACATATTTGAAAATAAGTAAAAATAATAATTCACAATGCAGAATAAATAAGTGATTCACAGTAAAAAAAAGATGATAGAGAGAGAGAAGAAGAAGAAAATAATAAGCACAATAGATTTTAGTTTTTTGAAAAAAATTTATATATAAACAAAGGTGATAAAAATATGTAAATAAACAGATCTCTAAATTGGTGTTATTGGAGATTCTAGAATCATTAATAAAATTTAATTCAAGAGTATGGCCTGTAATATATACAGGAAAAAAATCACTTGATGTACATATATTTGATAGATCACATAACATAGGAAAATATAAAGTAATTATATGATGTAAAATAATGAATGATTATATAATTAGTAATTTTTTTTCGATACTAATTATAGTGTTCATAAATATAATAAAAACTTTTTTACTCTTATGATTATAAAAGTTAAAGGTACAATGTTATTGAAGAAAAAATCTATACGAAAATCACATAGATGGTTTCCAAATATCTAATTTCATCATTAAACCTATAAGAGAATACATAGAATATATGATAAATTTTTAGTGGGATATCACTCATGCTTTCAATGCTCAAATGACTAAAATTTTTAGTTGAATGGGAGGTGATTAAACCCAGATGAAATTATGGGATATTCAGATGTATTTTCAAATTCATGTTGTATGAAATAATCTCAGATATAATTGAATAACCATGACAAATTTTACCCTTTGACAAACTATGTCTGGTTGCAAGAGAAGGATACATAGAGTCCACTAGTTGGATGAAATGTCATGGAAATATATTAAACCCAAATATCGGAGAAAAAAACATTCAAACTCCTAAAAACTAGGATTCAATGAGAAATTTTGATCAAATATATAAATAACCAAGAACAAAGTGTTTTTTTATGATATATATCTATGTAACTAGTAAAACGAGTATTTTAATATAGGGGAGACACCAAAAAGAATTCATAACCCAATGGTACAATAACCAAGAGTACCTAAAAACATAAAGCAACCCAATGAACAAAATATAATCAAATTGAAATAAAATTCAAATAAAATAATTTTTCATCTAAATGTATTACATGGGGATGTTATAAAATTCAAATTCAGCTTAATTTTAAGTAATATAACCTATATTTCTCATAATTAAATTTTTCTATATTTATTTTGGGAAATTTTTATAAGTGACTCAATAAAATCCTCAATTTTTTTCTTTATTTAAGATATAATCTTCACTGTTAAATTAAAATATATTCCAATGGTGAGGTAGTTTATATCATTAAAATTAATGGTGTCAAATTAATTATTATTTTAATATATATTAAAATATATATATTATTTTCTATTTAACTATACCATATTCTGTCATTAATATTATTGGATTAGATGTGGTGAATTTTTAATTTCATTAAAATTTTGAGAATAAAATTTTTTTGAGTTCAAAAATCATGTAGAGGTTATGGAATTCATTAATTTTATGTTGGAATAAAAAAATCTGACACATGAAATTAATTTCTATTAAATTTACCTTGGTTGATTTATCATGTTCAATTAATTTTAGTTAAACAAAATTATATTCCAAATATATAATTTAATCACACGACATTCCCTTTTTTCTTCATTTTTTGAGATTATTTCATAGTTTTTCAAACATAAAGGTATAACAAATAATCACTACCAATATGGGAATAATAAAACAAAAAATCTATATTTGGTTATATTTCTATAAGAAATATACAAAAACATATGACAATTACTGTAACATCCCAGGTAAATAAAGAATATGAAATTTTCATATTTATTAATATTTGTGAATGAAATATTGATATTACTTTAAAGGAGATTATATGTTCGATGGAGTACCCAATACACATCAACGAGTTTCTCTGAAATCTTACGTTTCAAATTAATAATATAATATTATTATTTTAAATTGTAGATAACGCCTAACTGTTGTAATTGCGGGAATGAACAGAACTAACTAAAAAATAATTATATATGTTTCTTAATTTTTTTTACATTTATCCAATAAATTTTAGAGGCTTAAAATGTGAATGATTCCAATTTTAAGCGTAAATACTAAAATATTCATTAAAAGGCCGATTTATCACCTTTTGATGGCGAACCCTCTTTAAATATAGTTTTTTTCAATATTATACTTTCTATTGGACAAAATAAAATTCTTTTTTTAGAATCGGGACATCAAAATCTACTTTGTGTATTTTGTTTTGGTATTTTTCTGATAAATTTCATTTTTTAATGAATAGTGAAAGTTGTTGTATTTTAATTCCAAACCTCCTTTTAGTCTAATTTATTTATATGGTTAGATTATCATTTTAATTGGTTTTAATGTTTAATTAAAATATTTTTATACCATTTAATCCAATGGTGGTAATTGGAATTAATTTCACTTTGAAATTGGACATAAACAAGTGTCAATCTTTTGATAGATATTGTTTCTTAAAAACACGCAGTTTGTTTTGACAACAGGAATTAATTATAAATTAATTAATGAAACTTCTATGTTATGAATTTGTTAAAATGGACATCATTTTTGAATTCGGAATATCAAATACAGCTTAGGAAGAATTTTTGGTATTTTTCTGAAGTTTCAATTTTTGATGAATAGTGAAACCACTAAGTGGTAGTTAAAAAATAGATTTTTCGTTTAAATGAATTTTTACCACTTCTGTGATTTTAATTTCAAAAATAAAACATACATGGTTGTAATTATTAATTAAAATTTGGTTCAATGGGATGAAAATAGTTTTTGGTGAATAGTAACTTTTGAGTTTTATTAACCACGATTAGAGGTAATTAGGGTAATTTATGGTAAAAATAATGTAATAATATTATGAAATTATCTTCAAACATGTCCTACACATATTGGATGAGTCACGGCCGACCAATAAAATCTATGGGTCAACATGGGGACCCCATGGAGACACTTGGGTATGAAAATGACATTAATAACTTATTATTTAATATAAAAATAAAACTGTCACAAACATGTATTGTTTTATTAAAAAAATTATTAAATTGGGTTATATAAGTCATATTTTTTACTATAAAAATTAATTATAAAGATAAATAGAGTTCCTACATCATGGTAATTTTTTTATAATTTTTAGACATTGAATAAATAAATTTATTTATGACACCATGATGATGCAATTATTACCTCATTAATGAATGATTTTAATAATATGTAAAGATAAGGTAAAATATAAGACTTACACTTGTCTAAAACCTATTGGATGGGTGGATTTATAACTCTTTTACCTTATCATCGAAATATTTCATTGCAGGACCTTTTAAATCCGAAAATCAATATATAATAAAGCAACATTTTATAGTATTCCAAAAGTGACCCTCCTCCCCCTTATAAAAGGCCCCCACCTCTACCCCCTTACACACACCTCTAAAGCCCTTGTTTCGTCCAAAATCAGATCATATTATCTCTACAAGTCCCTATCTTACACATAGAAGCCTCACTTTGGGCATAAGTCTTTCCAAGGAATCATTTGGCTCAAATCAAAAAGAGTTACCCGATTAAAAGGTAATGTCAACTCTTATGTTCTTTTGTTTTATTTTGCTTCTCCAACCCCCTAAACTATTTTTATTCCTTTATATTGTAACAAAAACAGTATCTTCAATAAACTATGATGTTTTTATACGAAGTATTCTAGCTACACATACACACACCTCCATCTAATGGTCAAAGAACATTCTCTTTCTGCGGGTGGTGAATTACTGCCTCACTAAACGATGATTGTTCAATCTTCTTTTAACACCTCTCATAGTGGCCATTAAGATGTCACTATATTTATATATGATATATATTATTATTATATTTTCCTTATGCTTCTTTATTTTTCATTTATGCCATCCCTTTATGGTTTTCATAATGGGTAAACGAGATAATTTTATTTTAGGAAGTGCGGACTACCGCCCCCTCAAAGTGATTTGAATCTTTAATTCCATATGTGGGTTGTATAAAAGATAGAGTTAATGATTTTATATATGATATTATACTGTAATTATAATATACCTATGTATCATTATGTTTTCATTACATTAATGTATTAAATAGAATTGAAAGTAGCGTTCATGCGTACGTACAGCTTACCATCTCCATGAACGGTGCATTTCATTTCTTACCTCTAAATGATATGTAATATTATAAAATCATGTATATACATGATATATATTATATATATGATATCTAAATCATTAATATAATTATGGAGATAATGGATATTTTACCACATGAACAACTTGTATATATAAGGATTTCACTTTTGACTTATGTACCAAATATTGATAAAATGGACATTATTAACATAAATGATTACATAATGTTTATAACATGGTAATAAGTGATATAAAGGAAATAATAAACTTGAAAAATTGTCTTAATATAGTATAAATTAACTTAAGTTTATCATTCAGGAAGAACAAGGGACATACGAGCGAGTCAAGTCGGACACGTGGTAAGGGATCTTACCTCTCTCTTTCTTTTTAAGTACTCTCTTTTATGTCACATCTTTTAAGCTCATATGTTTTATGTTGGGGTATGTTCTTTTATATTACTAATACTATAATTTTTAAGTTCATATTATGAGAGACCCTATTTGATCTCATCAATCCTTTTTTGGATGTTTTAAGTGGCGCCGTTAGGCTGCCGAATTTTCGTAAGGGGATTTCTTATCTTGCTTTTAATTCAATGAAACTTCCATTGCTCACCACTTATTTATTGCATGTGGTGTATTTTGTACTGCCATTTGATATATATTATCATGATTATATTTAAATTCATGGTATTCTATGATTCATTTGGTGTTTATTATCTTTTCGTCATATGACTCGATTTATTACAACGAGGTAAGGGGTTTTTATCTCACTTTTTATTCTCGTGAGATTCATGTTATATTTGTCACTATATCATTTTAGTGGTTTATGTAATGCCCATTAATCTACTCCTTGTGTAATATAATTTCATTTATGGGTATTTACATCAACATTTTCTGGTCCTTCTTTCATGGGGTGTATGTTTCGAAAGCTACCCAAATCGGAGGGAACCTTTCACCCTCCTTTTTTTAAGAATTTTTTTGTTATATCTTTTAATTTACATCTTGTTGTGTTGGGATATGTTATTCTAAATCATTTTTACAATAAATATTATTTCCAAGTGATTAGATACCATTTTCTCTCTCATCAACTTTTTTTATGAAATTTTAAGTGACGCCGTTAGGCTGTCGAATTTATGCAAGGGAACTTCTTAACCCAATTTCGATTCTTTGGGTTAAACTTGTACTCCTTGAATATACCATTCTATGATTATTTGTTAATGACCTATGACTATTTTACACTTAATATCCACTTATATTTGGGGTATTATTTTCTCACATGTAATTATGTAATTGATTTATCCTTAATAAAAGGACACCATCTTTATAAGGGATTTCGTCTCAAATCACATTCCATTGAGACTTCATTGTTGTTATATGCCAATTCACTTTGATATGTAGTATATACAGTCCTTTGGAATATTATATCATGAATAAATTTATACTCATGATATTATAAAGTTTTGATTAAATGTTATTCCTTTAAAAGCTTCAAAGTGGTATGGGACACTTTGATTCAAAAATCTCTTTATTAAATGGTTATGAAAATAGTTTGATAAATCATTAATTTTGTCAATATCATGAAATTACAAATTGTGATTTCAAGTGAAATTTTAATATTGAAATGTATATATTTTCAATATTTTATTTGCTATAATTTTTTAATGGTACTTGGACATTTGACGGGTGGTTACGTGATAAACCAAATGAAGGGTGGTGTCGTGAATACCAGGACGGGTGGTTACGTTATAACCTCCATGGCATTGGGTATGGAAGTCGCCCATATGGATATTCCATTTAGTGATATGTGTGGAAGTCGACCGTATGGTTATTCAATTTAAGTATTTTTATGTCCCAAGTTACCTTTATATGTTCTGTGTTCTTTATATGGGTTTTATGGTAATCTTTTGGTTACAAAATGGTAAGTAACGATCTTTTATTCAGTGAAGAGTATTTACTACTTCATAAAGGTGAAAATTATTACTTATGATAAATTATTCATGATTTACATTTTGTTTTGAAAAACTATCAGCTTTCCTTCTTTGTGTATGCCTTACTGAGCTTTTTATGCTCATCCCATGTTTTTGAAATGTTTTTCACATGGCTTAAAGATGAATAGGTTGAAGGATGGGATCAATGAAAGACATTCTATATAAAACATGGAACTAGACATGTTTCTTTTAAAGGGTTTTTATTTTATGAAAAATGTAATATGGGTAGAAGTTTCTACTTTGTAATCTTTCGAGATGTAATAGTTATGGCCTAATTCTCTAAAACACTAAACCTGAAAAGATCCTCAACGTGAATTATTCTTTTAATTAATGATTTTGTAATTTTTTATGGCCAGGTCCCTATAGTTGGTATCAAATGTTGGTTTTGATAACTTTAGAGGTTAGAGTGTTGTTTAATCATAAGTGACAAGTTGTGTATAACCACAATGGTTATTATATTAGATGGAGTCATTGTTATTTTTTAAAGTTTTAATGAGTTTGAGATAACTTGGATAAGTATATCTTAGTGTTTATCTTCCTCTTTAGTACATGATGATTTTTTTGATATACTCACACTGACATTTTTTGTTTTAGTAAGTGGATGGATCTAGCAGGCACCAAAGTGACAATGGGTATGAAGGAAATTGTGGTGGTTCTTTGATTAAGAGACTAGATGAAATGGGTGATTCAATTGGGAATCTCTTGGTTATTATAAACCAACTATCAAGAGTCATGAGTAACCACTTGAACCTTGGTGAGTTCTCTAATGCATCATGTACGAGAGAACCTACTCAATGGGGATGTTCAGGTAATAATTATAAATGTAACTATAAGGGTTTATATGATCCTTACTTTTTAGGTAATTATGGGTTACTATATGTTATGATGGAAATTTAAAGGCATGAGATAAAATTGACATTAAAATATGTTATGCTTATTTTTGATGAATTAATCTCTTTTTGTGGAATTTTATAAAATTATATAGTTTTTGAAAAGGAACAACACGCAGACCATGTGACAACCTGTCACGTCGAACGAAGCCGAGAGAATCAAACCCCCAACCAAAGTGCAACTGAAATTTATCGCCTACCACTGGACTACGTGAATTCCTTGGATAGTATGACTAATTATTTTTAGTTATATGATTTTATGAATCAATAATAAGTTTATTTTAGGTTATCTATGGATATTATTAAACTATCATAGAGGATATGTTATTAGGTTAATTACTTTCCAATATGAGACTTTAAGAGAAGCTGGTGTTATTTGGAGATAAATGATAAGATTTATCTTGGAAGACTATGTGATTAAATCCTTTAGAGATTTGGGTTTCAATCATAGTTTGGTTTATTTTGAATAATTTAAGAGGCAATTTTGTATTGAATGGTCTTTATTGAACTTTGGGTTTTGTTTGACGAATTTTGGAGATTAAGAGTAGTTTATCTTTTTATAAAGGATTATCCCTTTTTGGGATTATCTAATATTGTACTAACCATTTTGGTTTTGGATAAGGTCAAAAGACATGGGAAATATATAGTTCTCTTTTTTGGATTTGAATATTCTCTAGAAGTTGATTGTAGCGCTCTTAATGTGAACATGTCTTCCTAAATACTCGTCTAATGGAGAAAATATGAGTTTGTGTAAGAAATCTAGTAAGAGATGAATGTATACATGACATGTAAGTATGTTTACTTAGGTTTTTAGCTAAGATAATAAAGAAATTCCTCAATAAAAAGTATCTTAAAACAAAATCGTTGTCTGTTAACTTTTCCTATTGGGGAATCAAAGACTGTTTAACCCATCACAAGTTTGTGATTTTCTGGTTGTTAACTTTCTCCTAGACATGTTTTCTATCACTCTCCATCTGAACATGATAGTTTTTTTTCCTCCATATCAATGTTTTCAAGGAATACTAGTATATATTGTCTCGGGCGACCTTTTTACTTCTCTTTCTTTCTTTTAAAGTGATACTTTAATTGACTCATTTTCTAATGTGGGGCTTTCAATGAAGTTTCCTAGCCGAATTTTAAAATTGCGAGAACAGAATTCCCAGAAGGGGGGAAGGATGTAACATCCCAGTTAAATAAAGAATATGAAATTTTCATATTTATTAATATTTTTGAATAAAATTTAATATTACTTTAAAGGAGATTCTATGTTCAATGGAGTACCCAATACGCAACAACGAGTGTCTCTGAAATCATACATTGCACACTAATAATATAATAATATTATTATAAATGGTAGATAAATCCTAGACATTATAATAGCGGGAATGAACAGAACTAACTACAAAATGATTATATATGCTGGTTAAATATTTTTACATTTATCTAATAAATGTTAGAGGCTTAAAATGTGAATGAATCCAATTTTAAGCGTAAATACTCTAATATTCACTAAAAGGTCGATTTATCACCTTTTGATGGTGAACCATCTTTAAATATATTTTTGGCCAATATTATACTTTCTATTGGACCAAATAATTTTTTTTAGAATTGGGACATCAAAATTTACTTTGTGTATGTTTTTTGTATTTTTCTGTTAAAGTTTATTTTTTAATGAATAGTGAAAGATGTTGTATTTTAATTCAAAACCTCCTTTTAGTCTAATTTATTTATATGGTAAGATTATATTTTTAATTGGTTTTAAAGTGTAATTAAAATATATTTTTAACATTTAATCCACTGGTGGTCAATGAAATTAAATTTACTTTGAAATTGGACATAAACAAGTGTCAATCTTTTGATAGATATAGTTTTTTAAAAACACGCTATTTGTTTTGACAATGGGAATTAATTATAAATTATGTAATGCATATTCTATGTTATGAATTTGGTAAAATGGAAATCATTTTTGAATTTGGAATATCAAATATAACTTAGGATTAATTTTTGGTATTTTTCTAAAAAACATCAATTTTTTATGAATAGTGAAACCACTAAGTGGTAGTTAAAAAACAGATTTTTCATTTAAATGAAATTTTACCACTTTTGTGATTTTATTTTAAAAAATACAACATACATGGTTTTCATAAGTAAGTAATATTTGCTTCAATGGGTTGAAATTAATTTTTGGTGAATAGTAACTTTTGAGTTTTGTTAACCGCGATTAGAGGTAATTAGGGTAATTTAAGGTAAAAATAATGTTATAATAATATTAAATTACCTTGACACATGTCCTACCCTTATTGTATGAGTCATGGCAGACCAAGACAATCCATGGGTCAAATTGTGGACCCCATGGATCCACTTGGGTAAGAAAATGACATTAATAAATTTTTATTTAAAATAAAAATAAAAGTGTCAAAAACATGTATTGTTTTACTAAAACAATTATTACATGAAGTAACATAAGTTATCTTTTTTACTATAAATATTCATTAGAAATATAAAAATAATTCCTAAATCATGGAAATTTTTTTATAATTTTTAGACATTAAATAAATAAATTTATTTATGACACCATGATGATGCAGTGATTGCCTCATTAATGAACGATTTAAATAAAATGAAACGATAAGGTAACATATAAGACTTACACTTGTTTAAAACCTATTGGATGTATCAATTGAAAACTATTATCATCTTATCCTCGAAATATATCCCTGTGGGGCCTTTAAAATCCTAAAAGCATTATATAATAAAGTAACATTTTATAACATTCCAAGAGTGCCCCTCCTCCCTCTTATAAAAGACGCCCACCTCTACCCCCTTACAAACACCTCTCAAGCCCTTGGTTAGTCCAAACTCTGCTCATATTATCTATCCAAATCCCTCTATTACTCTTATAAGCCTCACATTTGGCAGATGTCTTTCCATGGAAGCCTTTGGCTGAAATCAAAAAGAGTTACCTGATTTAATGATAATGTTTTCTCTTACGTTATTTTGTTTTATTTGCTTCTCCAACCCCTTAAACTCTTTTTATTCCTTTCTTTTGTAACACCACCAGTATCTTATATATACCAGGATGTTGTTATGGGAATTATTATAGCTACACTTACACACACCTTCATCTAATGGTTAAATTACATACTGTTTCTGTGGGTGGTGAATTACGGCCTCACGAAACGATGATTGTTCAATCTTCATTTAACGCCTCTCATGGTGGCCATTAAGATGTCACTGTATTTATATATGATATATATTATGTTTATTTTTACCTTATTCTTCTATATTTCTCATTTATTCCATACCTTTTGGATTCCATAATGGGTTAACGCGATAATTTCATTTTAGGAAGTGCTGACTACCGCCCCCTAAAAGTGATTTGAATCGTTAATGCCATATGTGGGATGTATAAAGGATGGATTTAATGATTTTATATATTATATTATTCTTTAATTATAATTTACCTATGTATCATTATGTTTTCAATAAATTAAAGTATGAAATATAAATGAAAGTAGCGTTCATGCGTACGTACGGCTTACCGTCTCCATGAACGATACATTTCATTTCTTACCTCTAAATGTGATGTAATATTATAAATGCATGTATATACTAGATATATATGATATATATGATATATAAATCATTGATATAAATCTGGATATAATGGATATTTTACATCATGAATGACTTTTATATATAAGGAGTACACTTTTGACTCAAGTACCAAATATTGACAAAACGACTGTTATTAACGTAAATGATTACATAATGTTTATAACAAGTTAATAAGTGATATAGAAGATATAATAAACTTGAAAAAGGATCTTATAAAAGTATAAATTAACTTATGTTTATCATTCAGTAATAACAAGGAACATACGAGCAAGTCAAGTCAGACACGTGGTAAGGGATCCTACCTCTATCTTTCTTTATAAGTACTCTCTTTTATGTCACTTCTTTTAAGATCCTCTTTTTTATGTTTTTGGGTGTTATTTTATATTCCACTTACTGAAATTTTTATGTTCATATGATTAGAGACACTATTTGATCTCAACAATCCATTTTCGGATGTTTTTAGTAGCACTGTTAGGCTGCCGAATTTTCGTAAGGGGATTTCTTATCTCGCTTTTAATTCTGTGAGATTCCCATTGCTTGCCACTTATTTATTTCATGTGGTGTATTATGTACTGACATTTGATATATATTATAATGATTCTATTTAAATTAATTTTATTTTATGATTAATTTGGTGTTTAATATCGTTTCGTCATATGACTCGATTTATTACAACGAGGTAAGGGGTTTTTATCTCACTTTTTATTCTCGTGAGATTCACATTATATTTGTCACTATCACCTTTTAGTGGTGTATGTACTACACTTTATTCTATGATTTGTGTAATATAATTTCATTTATGGGTATTTAAATCGAAATTGTATGGTTCTTCATTCATGGGGTGTACATTTTGAAAGTTACCCAAATCTGTAAGGGAACCTTTCACCCTCCTTTTTTTTAAAATACTTTTTTTAGTTTTGTCTTTTAATTTATATCTTGTTGTGTTGGGATATGTTATTTTATATCCTTATTTCTATAAGTATTATGTAAAAGTGATGAGATACCCTTTTCTCTCTCTTCAACTATTTTTCTGAAATTTTAAGTGACGCCGTTTGGCTGTCGAATTTTTGCGATGGAACTTCTTAACCCAATTTCGATTCTTTTGGTTAAACTTGTACTCCTCGAATATGTCATTATATGAATATTTGTTAATGAACTATGAATGTTTTACACTTAATATTCACTTATATTTGGTTTATTTTTTTTCCACACATAATTATGTAATTGATTTATCCTTAATCAAAGGATACCGTATTAATAAGGGATTTCGTCTCAAATCACATTCCATTGAGACTTTATTGTAGTTATGTTCCAATTCACTTTGATATGATGTATATACTATCCTTAGTCATATTATATCATGAATACCTTTATTCTCATTATAATATAATGTTTTTATTAAATGTTATTCCTTTAAAAGATTCAAAGTGGTATGAGAAACTTTGATTCAAAAATATCTTTATTAAATGGTTTTGAAAATAGTTTGATAAATCATTAATTTTATAGATATCTTGAAATTATATATTGTGATTTCAAATGAAATTTTAATAGTGAAATTTTTAAATTTTTAATATTTTATGTGCTATGATTTTTTAATGGTACATGGACAATGGACAGGTGGTTACGTTATAAACCAAATGACGGGTGGTGCCGTGAATACCATGACGGGTGGTTATGTTATAACCTCCAATGCATTGGGTATGGAAGTAGGTCGTGAGGCTATTCCATTTAGTGATATGTGTGTAAGTCGACCCTATGGTTATTCCATTTAAGTATGTTTATGTCCCATGTTACCTTTATATGTTATGTTTTCTTTATATGGGTTTCATGGTAATCTTTTGGTTACAAAATGGTAAGTAACGATATTTTATTCAGTGAAGAGTATTTACTACTTCATAAAGGTGAAAATTATTACTTATGATAATGTATTCATGATTTACATGATGTTTTGAAAAACTAACAGCTTTTCTTCTTTGTGTATCCCTTACTGAGCTTTTTATTCTCATCCCAAGTTTTTGAAATGTTTTTCATAGGGCTTAAAGATGAATAGGGTCATGGATGTGATCAAGGAAAGACATGTTATCTAAAACATGGAACTAGACATGTTTCTTTTTAAGAGTTTTTATTTTATGAAAAATGGAATCTGAGTAGAAGTGCCTACTTTGTAATCTTTTGAGATGTAATAGTTATGGCCTAATTCTCTAAAACTCTAAACCTTAAAAGATCCTCAATGTGAATTATTCATTTAATTAAATGTTATGTTATGTTTTAAGGCCGAGTCCTTATAATTACTTCTAATGAGAATTAATATTTTATAGAAAATTTTATCAGGAAAATATTTTTCATGATAATAAAATGTCTTATTTAAAAAATATTAATTGGAAATAAATTAAATATTTATTTATTATTATTAAAAAAATATATTTTTCCAAAATTATTTAAAAATGAAAACTTCATTGGATATATTAGAATCAATGAAACATATGACAAGGATTACGCATGCTTTAGGATGGGACAAAAAATATTTATATAATAATTCTATTCTTTCTTGGAACTTATAATATGTTATAATTAATTGGAATACACTTAATCCAAAATAAATTTTTCAAAATTCTAATAAATAATTGGATTATTATATCCCAACACTCAGTTTATTTGGAATTATACATGATGTGCTATGTTTGAATTTTTTTAATATAAATAGAAAAATAAAAGAATTTCATTATACCATTATTACCTTTTCGACTAGCATTAATTTTTAATTGGTTATAATTAAATGGGGATTTAATATCATTATTCCACTAAGAACACTATGAAAAAATATTGGGTTTCATATCAGGGATGCATGTGTGGTTGAGGAGAAGTTCAACACTTTAAATTTTTTTATTTCATAGAATGAGTTATAATAGATGATATGGGACACAGAAATTTATAAGAGGAAATTAAGAATTGTGGATGAAAGGAAAGATAATATTAATGTAGTGAAAGTGAGGAAATAGAAAAATGATTTCAGTCAGCTACAATGCCACCATTTCAATGGCGGTTCCCTAACATCACCAATAAAAGAATTTTCAACCATGGGTCTTTACATGTTTAATGTGAAAAACTATTTCCTTTTCTACCATTGTTACAACATTTATATGTAGGATGGTTAGATGGATTTTTATGGGAGATATATTAAACTTTTATACCTTGAACCATTTTATATATGGAGGCCATGAGATCTATCTGGAAAATAAATATCTAATCTAAAGAGTTATAATATCTAGAAAAATACCCTTGAGAGATCCACATAGAGAAGGATGTAAGGGTGATTTTTTTTATAAATAATTGTTTTTAGAGAAATAAATCATATTTGTCATCTCATTTATATTTTTTAATGGTATAATAATAATAATAAATCTATACAAAAAAATTTACGATCCTAGAGTGGGAGATATCAAGTTACTAGAAGGATTCAAGATTTTACTTCCATCATTATACAGTAACTCAAATTGAATTCAAACCATATGTACTAAAAGAGATTCAAATTATAGGTTCAGTGAATGAAATATCACATTAATTGTAGTTTTCATGAGCTCCAACTAGACTTTTGAAGCTTATTGATGCATTGGTCCAAATATGTTTGTGGTTGGATAAAGATCAGTTGATGAAATATCCTCATAATTGTGACATCAATAACCTTTCCACTTAACTACCATATCAGTATAACAACGTGTATATGGCACATCATCAGTGAAATTCACAATTATTGAATAGAGGACCCATGATTTCAAAATATTATAAAGTGGTCCCTAAAATTTTAGAGATTAAATAAAATCCATAGAACACTTTTATATAAAATATAGTTCAGATTTAAAAAACCATTTTTATTCCTTAAACATAGAAGGATTTAGAAAACATTGATTTTGAATTATGAAACCTTAAATCATCTATTTTTAACCATTATATAAAGAATGGTGTATTCTATTTTTACATATTATACTTAAATTTATTTTAAACAAAAAATTAACGGGGGATCTTCTATGAGGGGGATGATCATGTTGACTTCAAAAAAAATCTAAAGTTTTAATTCATGAATAAAATATCTTAAAATGATAATAATATATTTGACCCCATTAATACTAAGGGGGTCAATCTTGATTCCACCAAAATCTATAACTGAAGAAGCTAAATAAGAAAAGGGTTAGTAAAATTAGAAAATGGATTGATAATAATTTCTACTAACATGATATTCAAGAGACTAGTGCATAGGATATTTAGATGAACTTGGAAAATATATACCATTAAAATAACACTTCAACCAAGGTCATCTTCTTACATTGGTCAGTCAATATTAAAATACTGAGAGTAAATTATATTAGAAAATACACTATAAGGTATAAAAGTCTAATGAATCAATTAGTGGATAACATAAATACTGATACTAGAAAATATCGAAAGGGCCACATACTATTTGAAATTCCCAATTGTTAGGATACACCATTGGTATCCATAAAAAATTTAGAACCTGAAGAAGAACACACCATGGAAATGGTAAATATTTCACTATTCAATTCGAAGGCTCAGATAAAATATGTTATTTATAACTAAATACATATCCTTCTTATAGATAACAGGAAGAGAAAACATGGAGATAATAAAATATATAGAGATATAGGTTGAAGAAAGAATAGATGGAGGTATACGTATATAAGTATGGGAATATAAAAATAATAAAATTTTGGCATAGAGAATCACCTAAATAAGAACTTCTAGATGTAACTACAAAAGAATGAAAAAATGTACTAACCAATAAATAAGAAACCAATATTAACATGTGGTGGAAACTTGAGAATATTTTCTCTTACTTAACAAAAAAGAAAATATATACCTTAAAAAATATTTCCAATACATGTAATAGGTGGTTGATATTGTGACTTCATTCCATGTCACCTCTAATTTTAGTAATTCTTGACTTATGAAGTTAGTGACTATGGTGATATTAAAATAGTAAATACAAGTTCAATGGATATTATTAGTATGGTTGATATCTATGTAATAAAATATATTAAATATATGATCACCCTCCTAGATGTTCAATGCATTCCCCATATTTGAATAAACCTTTTATTGGGTATAGATTTTATAAACAATGTCATGACACTATATTCAATAATGACACATGAGGGATAGTTAATGAAGCCATCATAATTATCCAAGTAGATATATAAAAAAATTTATACAAGAATCATGTGATAGATTATGTGATATTGTAGGGAGATGAATCATGTGAATTATGGTATATGAGGCTTTTCCACATAAGTGATAGGTTTATCTTCCCAATGGATGAAGTTATATATTAGAGTGGAAAATGATACTTCACTAGATCCTTACGATTAATGCTTATATAGGAAGCATCACATAGTCTTATTATATTCCATTTCATTAAGGTGTCAAATTTATTTTCTTGGTGCACTCTAATGTATGAAATCCCAAGGAGGTTGTGTCATTGAGAGGCAAAAAAATATTTTTTATTCTTTATTGATGATGCATCTCTAATGGTGTGGGTATTTATTTATAGAATAAAATAAATGTTGATAGAGATGTTCCATGATATAGTGAATCATGAAAATAGAGTTCGATGAGGTTTCTTTAATTAGATAATAGAGGAATGTAAACATCCCAGTATTTTGATGACTACTTCAAGATTTAAGGCATACAACAAGAGAGGATGGTCCAATATACCCCCAAAACACAATGAAGTTGTTGGTAGAAAAAATAGATCCCTTATAGAGAAGTTGAAAATTTAGGATTATTTTGTCTAAAGTACTAAAACTATTTTGAGGATAAGTTTTTTGAGTAGAATAATAATGAATTATCAAATCCCTATTATTCCCCATGAATATTTGGGACTACATCGAAGAGATGGTTTCATGAACATTCATTTTACACTTATTTATGATTATTTGGTTTTAAATTTGATCGTTTATCCAAATGTTTTGTAAAAAATCAATATGAAATTATTTTTCCAAATATATCCATCAATTATAGTGATAAAGAGTCTTGAAACAATTTTTGGTACATAACGAGAATAAGATGATCAAAAGTAAATAAAACATCTTCTCTAAGAACCAAATCATTGGGGATATTTAAAATCCTGAATTTATTGAAGAAAAAGTTTTGATGAATGGATTATTAATCTAAACCCATTATTTGAATAACTTCAAACTAAAGGTGATGTGGTGTATAATTTCCTATTATTAGTAGATATGGAGGTAATTAATGATGATAATAACATATAATAGAATAAATCTTCTCCACCATAATATGAAAAAGAATCATTGGATCTAGGTGATGGTGTTCCTTTTTAGATGATCATTCCATAAGATATACATGATGAAGGATTCTATTGGAAAAATATTCATAATCATAGTACTTATTACTAAATAATGATAGAGATCCATAAATATATCATTTAATTGAATATAGTCACCAAAAAATTAAGTGATTTCATGTAATATAGGATGATATATATCCATTGGTGATGAACCAGATATAAAATTCACTAAAACTACATAGAGGTAAGAAGACACTAATAAATAAATAGGTGTTTCGGATTACAATAAAATTGGTTTTTAGTAGTTACAATAGAATAAAGGAGTTCAATTTCAGGATATATTTTCACCCATGTTGGTAATATCTTCAAAATATGTTATTTTAAAAATGATGGATATCTAGAAGTTATATCTTATTCAGATGGATGTGAATACTGTTTATCTTAAAATTTACCTTAAATATGAGATATACATGAAGAATCTTAATGGTTTTCGGTTTTATTGTTATATCCTGACCTGAGTTCCACACACTAATTCCCCAAGCTAGTGGGTCAAACGAACTCAAGCACACCTCCCTATATGATAGAGGTTACCGACCAGCAGTTAGGGTCTAATAATAGCCATGGGGATATTATACCCTATTTTATTAGAGTAGAAACACCTATGGAAAGTGAACAAAAATAATTTAATAATATGTAATCATAACCAGAAATAACCAGTATCACAATCTGGACAAAAATGGGAATAAAATATCAAAATTAAAGCAGAAAATATTTCATGCCAAAGTATGTGTCAAGTGTCTAAAATGAAACCCAAAGTAAAGACACTAACGACTCTCCAAATAGGGTCTGGAATCATATTTGGTTCCCTCATCAATTCTCCATTCCATATCTACCATCTAACATAATAATTTTTCCTTTAACCTATCTAGAAAACACAAATTCTATTTAGGAATCTATCAGGAAGCCCGAGTAGGGTGTGATTAATACTCAGTAGGCCACCAAAAACAACATCTAAAAAATATCATATCAATAGAATGTGTATTTTTTTGTATAAATAAATAATTACAATGCATAATAAAAAATATATCACATTATCAATTAATCTTTATTTAACTACATAAATCCTCAGGTTCCCATAGACACTTGTACCTCAATCCCTACTTCAGCTCATGATGGAGACCAAAGTATGCATGAAGGATATCATAACATAGAATTCCATTGTTACCATTATTTAATTCATACTGCAATTCCCATGTTACCATCCATGTATTACACAACATAATGACCATTTTCCCCTTATTTAATTCAAAACTAATTGTTCATGTTACCATTCATAGCACACACATTATAATGACCATATTCCCACTCTCTATTTCACAACTAAATGACCAGGTTACCATTATTACCAGACACATTAGAAATACCATTTTACAATTACTTATTTCATAACTAAATAACCATGTAACCATTCATACCACACACATTATAATTACTACATTCCCATTCGTTATTTCAAAACTAAATGACAATGCCACCATTCATAACATGTAATTAATTAAATAATTAATGATCCCCAAAAAATACATTACTAATTCAAAATTTATATTATCACATAAATCCCCTTAATAATTTTCCCAATTAATTATGCATTTAAATTCCAATAATTAATTCATCAATATACAATCAATATCCACAAACTCAAAATCCCACAATTAATTACCTCATTCCAGATCCCAATACTTCATAATTAATTCCACAATTAATTCTATAAAATAAATAATATATATATATCATAATTAACTCTATAATTAATTACCTCAATCAACAACTCAATATCTCATAATTAATTCTAGAGATTATTACCTAAATCTATAATTTCCAAAACATCAATACCATATCTCCTCAATAAAATAATTCAATAAATTATTTAATTAAATTAAGAAACTTAGTTTCATAACATCAAATAGATATTTTAAAAATTCATACACATAATTTAACTCAAGACTATAGGATTTTAATTATAGACCACCTATCTCAATTCATTGACTTGTGATTTCCCAATGTAAATCCCCAAAATTTGAGTAGCACAATGATGTAGAATGAGATTCGAATCTAAAACCCTAAGACGAGTTCAGAAAAATCTAGATCCTTGAAATCTAGATCTAGATATAAAACCCTAGATCTAGAGCTAATCGAAAAAGAAGAACATAGCCTTTCTTTAATGGTAAAGAATGAAAAATGAATGGGATACCGAATGGGATAGGATCCACTTACTGGTGGAGGTGATGATCATTGATCTGGGATTAAAATTTAGAAAAAATGTAGGTCTAGAAGGCTTGGAATCAATCTAGAAGGCTCCAAAATCATGAAAGATCATCGAGGGTCAATTGGGGGTAGAATAGAAGTTAAAATGGGGGTTATTTTGATTTAAATATTTATAATGGTTAGATGTTTAGGGACACATGGATTCCCCTAAACACGCACCTCTTTTATAAGGGTTCATGATTTCTATTTATAGGGTGCACGATTTGAAAAACCATGCACCAATTTTGCAAATTCCAATGGTCTAGGGTTTCATGGTTTGCTAGGATGGGGAGAATAGTTTTGAAATATCATTCACCAATTCTGAACTACCGTTCTCCCTGATAATTTTGTTAAATTTTCACTGAAACACATCCCAATTTAAAACCCAAAAAAGTAATCATCATAAGAGAAAATAATACCTATACATGATCTAGATATGTCTCCAGAAAAGGTAGGAGTTTTACAATCTACCCACCTTATAATAGCTCATTTATGAGTTGTACTTCCAAGCATATCTAAGTTTCAAAGTCAAAAAGATTGTTCAATGAGCCCTAAAATCTTCTTCCCTTTCCCACATTCCCTCATTTAAATTTCTGTGTTTCTACATTATATGAACTATCATAATGGTGTTTCCCTAGAATAGTTTCTCACTACAATCCAGTACATGTATTGGATGATCTTCAAAGGATACTTCTACCTCATTCTCAACATCATGCACATATATCAAATGAAAAGGTTCGAGGAGATAAAACTAAAGTTTTGACACATTTAAAACATCATGCATAGAACTTTAACTCTATAAAAGATCCAATAATTATGCTATCAAGCCCATTCTATCAACAAACTCAAAAGGTTCAACAAACCTGGGCATGAAATTTCACTATCACCATATACTATGGTGACCCAAACTATGTGACACCTAAAGGAATACATGATCACCCACTATAAACTCTAGGGGGTTTTGACATATATTAGTATATGAATTATTTCTACTTCGAGTCATATCCATACGCTTCCGAAACAACTAATCCTAATTTCTCCTGCATAAGACGTTGTCCCAACAAATCTCAATCACCTGCCTCCACCTGAAATAGAGGTGTTCTTCATGTCCTTCCATATGGATCCTCATATAGTTCCAATTTATTAGATTCCTAATAACTACTTTTACAGGAAAACTCCATTAGATAATAGTTTTTCTCCAAATACACACTAAAATCAAGATCATAAGCTCGCAGTATATCCTCAAGCACCAGTATGGTGTGCTCTGATTTTCCATCTATATGTGGGTGGAAATCCAGACTCAATAAAACCTACATACCAAGAGATTTTTGTATTCTATACTAGAATAATGGAGTAAAAAATGATTTATGGTCAAAGACAACTGCCTGTGGAAACCCATGCAAATGGACAATCTCATAAACATACAGTTCTCACAACTAATCCACTGAAATGGTCTACCATAAAGGTAAGAAATGTGCTAGTCTGATCAGTCGATCCACAGTCACCCAAATAGCATCATTCTTCTTAGGTGTCCTTAAGAGTCCCATCATAATGTCCATATTCACGTCATCCCGCTTCTACGGTGGAATTTGAAATGGTTGAAGTATACCAGCAGGTCTTTGATCTTCTAACTTCACATGATGATAGGTGAAGCATCATGTCATGAACCCTTTTGTCTCCTTTTTAATTTTTGGCCACCAAAACTATCATCATAGCTCATGGTACATTTTGGTCACACCTAGATGTGCCACCCACATTGAGGCCGGAATCTCACACATTAAATCCTCTTTAGTGTTCATAGGCACAAAAAAACCATTCCTGATAATGAAAATCAAATTCACATCTAACTTCAATTGGAAGGTGACTCCTCACATTCAAGGCTTTAACTCAAGGTAAAACACATTTGTTCATAATACTATCTATCTATGACCCTTAATAAAATATTGGACACCACTGAAACTAATATTAGAGTCTCCTTCTCCAGACTCTCATGAACCACGATGTGCATGTCATCCAATAAAGACATCATCTTCCACATATAACTAGACTTATGAACCACCTGATTTAGAGTTTTCCTACATAAAGCTTCAAAAATATTGTTTCCCTTCTAGGGCCTATATTCTCGGAAAAAAATTGAATGAGTTCTTATAACCAACCTATATTTTCTACCAAATATTCAAATCTCATTGGGAAAAGATATAATTTAATCTTTTGTATTCATTATACATAGTAACCTTTTTTCTAATAGATAATGATGCCAAAACATTAAATCATACACCACGACAACCAACTCGTGATCATGTGTAGGGTAGTTCCTTTAATGAGGCCACAAAAATTGATACCCATATACAAAAATTCTATCTCCATGAATTAACACAACTTCATTCTGCATATCATAATCATCATAGTACATCGTGTACTCTTTACATTGATTAGGTAGGATCAATATGGGTACCAATTTCAAATGATTCATAAAATAATAGAAACCATTCTTAAAATATTCTAACCATTAAAAAATTATCTCCTTCATGGTCAAGCCAGAATGTGTCACTTCCAAATGGGAAAATCCCTAAATGAACAGAATTTAATATTGAGATAGACCCAGAAATCCACAGGTATCGAAGGCGTTCTTCAGATGCTCCAAAGAAACCACTCCTTCACCTTCTTTGTGTCCACTAACACACCTTCCTTTAAGATGATGGGACCTAATAAGTGTACATGATCAATCCAAAACATTCACTTAGATATCTTGTTGCATATCAAATTCTGTCTCAGTGTACATTGGATGATGTCAAGACGGTGGGTGTGATAATCATGAGTCTTGGAGTACACCAATATGTCATCCATAAACACCACCACAAATAGATCAAGGTATGAATGAAATATCTTGTTCATCAAGGCCTTAAAAACTAATGCTGCATTTGTCAATCCAAACAGTATGATGACAAACACATAAAGGCCATACCTACTTTTGAATGTAGTCCTTGGTATATCATAATTCCAAAATCTCATATTATGATACGTTGATCTCAATTCAATCTTTGATAATACACAGGATCTTATTAACTGGTCAAATAGATTCGTTGATATGTAGAAAGTAATATGGGTTCTTCATAGTCGTCTAGTTCATCTTCTGGTAGTTAACACACAATAGTAGAGTCATGTTATCCTTATTTGTAAACAACAGTAGTTAAAACAAAGGTAATGTACATAGATGGATTAATTTTTTATCCCCCAACTCTTCCAACATGGTCTTGTGCTCTTTCAGCTTTATACGTTCAATTATGTATGGTGTAATAAGAATTTTCTTAGTCACCAACTTGATCTCAATGGTAAATTCTACATCTCTATTAGGTGGAAACACTGATATGTCATCAGGAAAGGCATCCTGAAACTAGTCCACTATATGAGTAAATACATCCTCCTCTAGACCTCCATCATCCTGTAATATACTAGAAACCTGGGTTGGGATCCCTCTTGGATGTTATGTAATAGGCCCTGCTCAGCCTGCCTGTATCTACCACTCTCCATGGTGAACATAAATGTCATCATTAAGATATGAAAAGTAACTCTCATTTGATAATATTCTATTTGGGCTTATTATGCCACTAAATATCCATACCCATAATTAATTATAATCGTGACATGTCTATAATGTATAAATACCACATAAAGTGATACTCCCCACCCTCAAGAGAACATCCCTATCATAAGAATTTTTTTCTCGAACGCACTCCCATAGGCGTGTCTATAATCAAATCCCACTCATGAACTCCACCTCTCGGATCAAACCATTCACAAGTTTTATAGAAACAACAGAATAAGAGGATATAGTTTTAAATAAGGAAATGGTTAATGTAGAAGCTACAATAATAGTACCTTTAACTTTCAATGATCCTTCCTCACTCTCCACAATTTTAGGTTGTATAATTTTTAATTGTCCTTTTCATGCTCGCGCATCATTGGTCATGGGCGACAAACTAAAATTTATACCAACTTACTACTTAGGACAGTGGCAAGACATGGTCAAACCACAGGGAAGATTGTTGTTGTGTTTGGTTCTCTAAAAAAAGACTATACAAAAACACACATGCAAAAAAAACTATCAAAAGAAATTGGTGGTGGTTGAGTGAAGTGAAATAGATTTAGTGCGTGAAGAAGAAGGGGTGAAATGGTGAACGCAAAGTGAGTGGACAGAAACCGACCAGTAAGAGGAATTATGGTGCAAACAACCAATAGATGAGGAAGAGGGGAAGTCCAATGGCCGATTTTATGCTTCTTAACCCTATTCATGCACTGCAATTGAAGATCATGGATCTGACTAAGAGTAACCAGCCAGAGTTGTCGTTTGGTCAGCTTGTGATGTAATAGCTCTTATAGTCCCTCGATTGTAAGAATCATTCCATCCAATGGTGAAATCAAGTCAGTAGTCCCCGAGCTCAACTTGTCAGTTGAGTTCGGTGTGTCTCTCTCTTTCAAGAGTAATTCACTTTTCAGTGATTTACTTAGATTGAAACTGTTTTAATTAAAGTTCAAACAAGATCAGTTTTCACACGATCCTGTTGTTTTGAAAATAAGATCATCTGTAATTAGTGAGAGAGACAATCCAGAGCAAGGATGTAGTGCATGAATGAGATTAAATAGATCGAATCAACCAGCTTATTCCCCACAAAGGGAATTTAGCCGGACATCGTGGTTGGTTTTAATGCAATAGTGAAATAAGAATCAATGTAGTTCATTTTAAATTCAATTGCAGAAAAACAGAGCACAATTCAAATAAGAATGTTTGTCTCCCTGCTCGAGCTCTCAGAAACTCTAACTCCTGTCACTTGATGGTGGATGCAATTTAGGAACTCTGCTCAATGTCCCGCCCTGGGAATCGAGGTGTCAAATGCACTGGTCTCGTACTCCAATCTACTCTAGGAGAGATCGTGTAAGTTGTTCCTGCTCTACTCCTATGGATCAAAAGTCTTGCTTCTTGTCTCTCCCGATGGAAGTGTGTCCCGACTTGATGTCCTACGCTACTTCTTAGCTCAATTCTTCTATGCCTCTCATGCCTCTCGTGCATTCATCACCCAACCGAAGCCTCTGGAATCTCTCCCGAGGAGTTCACTGGCCTCCACGTGGCGCTTTCACTGTGCTGCTCCTCTCGCGCTATTCACTGGAGAAATTGCTCCTAACCGAATGAAAAAGCTTGCGCGCGTCGAACTAATTCTTTCCCTGGACACAGCCAATCCACGTTGCGTGCTTTATTGTGCACGTCACGATATTTTAAGTGAATTCTATGTAAGTGCATCCCGCTCCCTGCAACGAAATAGCAACCGTACGTGAGTTAACTAAAATAAAATGAAACTATTATATACTATATATTAATATTATTACATAAATAAAAATACTTATATATATATAATACATAATATTAATACTAAAATATGTGAATATAATAATTATTATTATTATGATAAACTAATATTATATATAAGAGTAAATATTATTATTAATATATCTATAATTATTATAGTATTTGATATATATATATATATATATATATATATATATATATAATAGTATGTTATATTATATGCTATAATAGTTATATTATATATATGTTAATATATTAAGTATATATTATATAAATGTTATAATATATTATAGTATATAAAAAAATATAAAAAACAATAAAAAGAGGGGGGGGGGACTTGTTCGGCGCAGGAGAGAAGCGAGGGAAGAGGGCTTCGGGTGGCTGCGCGTCTTGCTGGGTGGAGGATTCGACCGAGATTTGGGGGCTGCTACTGGTTCGACGTGACACGGAAAGAGGTGTGATAACTTCGGGTGGCTTGCCGGCGAGCAGGGAGAAGTAGGGTGGAAGCTTGGTTGTCGGTGTAGGAGAGGTTCAGGATGGTCCGAGTGAATCGGTTGAGTGAGGAAGAATAGGGGTGGTCTCAACGCAAGGGGTGTGCGGTGTGTTGAGATAGGTATTCAGTGGTGATGAGATGAAGAAGCCAAAGAGGGGAAAGCGCTATGAGGGGGAACCGTGGCTGGAAGTAGGGAGCGGCAGGTTGCAGTATTGAGATTTTAGGGTTTAGGATGAAGCGGTGTAGAGAGGGGTTCAGGTGGTTCTAGTCAGCCGACGGCCGTGCGGACTCGGGTGGCGCTCCGGTGAAGGTTTGGGTGTTCCAGTAGGGGGCTACGGCGTCGGATCAGCAGAAATGCGAGGCGAGGTGCGGCGGCTCCTGAGAGATTCAGTCACGGCTTGGGTTCGGCCAACAGTGGGGAACAAGAAGTGTCGAGCTGTGGAATTGGCATGTATCTTCAACGGTGTAAAATTTTAGGGTTTGAATGAATTCGGTTTCATTATTCCTCAGCAACTGAGAAATTGGGTCAATTTCATTCTAATTTTCTTTGTGATTCAATGGTGTTGATGCGTGATTGATGATTTTAAATTGCTTGCAGCGGGTGAAAAATATGTGTTTGTTTGATTTGTGGTGATGTTGTGATTTTTGTGTTGCTTCTGTGTTTCTAGCGCTGGAATGGAAGAAGAGAAGGAGGCACAGGTACGCGAGGGAAGCGGTGAGTGGGAAGTAGTGCGGCAGAATTGGAGGAGTGTGGCACCGTGAGTAAATCTCACGGTGAGACAGTGACAAACAGTGAGACCGTGAGGGTGCTGGGGGGTGGAACGGTGAGTGAAGGGGTGAGATAGTGAACCGGACATGGTGACACTGTGAAGGAAACAGTGACACCGTGAGGTAGTGAAGCGGTGGCACCATGATGAAATGGTGCGACGTGCCACCGTGAGTACCTGCAAAATAGAAATAATAGATTAAATAAATTAAAAACTAAAAATTGATTAACGAATTAAATTGAATTAAAAACTTAATAAATATAACGAAATTAAATAATAAAATTAATTGTATTTTATTTAAGAGAATGAATTTTTAGAAAAATTATAAACAAACAGAATTTTAAAAAAACTAATGATACGTTCTTAATTAAATTAACCAATTAAGTAACCAATAAACTAAATAATTCATTAACTTAATGAATAATCTTACTAATTGAATAAAATTAAATTGTTAAAACTAGTAAAATTATCAAAGACAAAAAACTAAACTGAGTTATTTATTTACAATTTAAAGAATAAAGAATAATTAATTTAATTAATTGATTAATAAACTAACTAGAATGAAAAAATTTAAAAAATAAAAGAATAAATAAATAAAGTTCTAATTCCCAAGACTATATTAATATAATAATTATTTAAATAGACACAAATGAATAATAAAAACAACTTATTTAAACAGAAATTGATTATTTTACACAACAAGTACAACAACACAGTAATTACCAAATATTTAGTAAAAACAATCATTTTGGTATAAAAAAAGGCAATAAAAATATAAAAAAGATATGGAAAAGAGTGTAAAAACACTGCCACATCAAACTCCCCAACACATAATGCTTTTTTTGTCCTCAAACAAGTATATTCATTTGACATTAAAACAGAAAGATGATTTGTGAAGTTCAGTTAAAAACAAAGTGCATGACTAAACTTTAATACCCAGAGGATAAAAAGCAATAGTAGGTCAAGTTTTTTCAAAGGTGTTCAAAAATGAATTCATGCATAGCTTCAAAAGACAACTGGAAGTAAAGAGCATGAAAAATTCATACACTATCAAGTATGTCATGCCTCCTATGTGTTTTCATTAACTATCCTACTTCACCATCCAATTCAAAAACTGATTCAAGGAGTGATCACATGTTACACGAAGTGGAACTGAAAAACATAACCAAGGGAACATTCTATTCTCACCTTCCCCTAGGTTCTATGAATTAAAGTCCATTAAATTGACCACTTTATTGATTCAACTCAAATTAATATTAACCAAGTCAATTGCTCCCTTCTTCATCTGGGTTCAAAATTCCCCTCACCTTAATGAGTTCATTTTTGACAAGGGCACTTTATTTTAATCCTTCCCATCCATATTCCATGTTCATAGCACTGTGCATAGCACTTATTGAGATTGAAATTGGCTTTATTTATTCATAGAAACGCACCCAATGCACCTTGTCTCATATACTCACTGTGGGATCCCATTTTCCCATTTTACTCCAGTTACAAAGGAATTAATTAATAATCATTCAAATTGACTTCCTAAAGTGATTCAATATTATATTATAAAAATGTGAGTCTCATGGGTTCCAGTAAGAACAACTAGTTACCCTAATCCATGATCCTTACTCCAGAAAACTTATCCTGTCACACTCTCATCCTCAGTTCCTAAATAGACAGATCCATAGAGACAGTGAACAATTGCACTCAGTAATCATTCATACTTAACAGTTTCTGACTAAGTGCCACTTTCAACATCTAGAAAATGGTTATCCACTAATCATGACAAAAATGAAGTATCAGTGAACATCCAATGATCATTATGTGATGAAAGAATTTGATTTTTTTTAAGATAATTTGAACCATTTTGAGCCATTTTCTAAAAAACAAGTTTACCAATTTTTTAAACAAACTCAGGTTCAAGAAGGGGGAATTCGACATGACACTAGAATGACCCCTCTCCCCCACACTTAAATCCCAACATTGTCCCCAATGTTCAATCTCAGGGTAGGAGACAGTTAAAGTTCAAAACTGATGGACATTTCAGCTGAAAAAAGAAATGGGGGGTATCAATGAAATTAAAAAATTGTCTTTGCCATACAAAAAGTAAAAGAAAATAAAAACAAAAACAGAAGAAAAAAATAAGACCCTGACCCCACCAACCATCACCAGCCACCAAGTACAATTCTGTTCCTAAAAAGTTCATGATTTGAATGTTTAAAGAGAGGAAAAAAATATTTTATCAATATACTTCAAATAATAGCATGAATAACAATAGTAGCATGATTTTATCTGCAGCATCTCAATGAAATTGAAAGCAATGGGTGCAAGCAGGTTCTACAAATCAGCTCAAAAAAATTTGCACCACTCTTGATACTAGAAGCTAAACACCCATGCAATAAAACACATTCAAAGAGTTTCAAAAATTAGTGGGAGGACCCCCACACTTAATTCACAGTGAATAGTAAGCAAGTAATTCAAAGTGAAAATGGGAGAATAACACTTCCCTGAATTATTGGAGCTTTAGAAGTGGATTTCATCAACAGATCCTCATCAGCATCACTGGGTAGTTATTCCTCTTTAGAACCTGCAAGTTCAAATAAGTAAAATATGATTTCAGAGTTTACAGTTCATGAAAAGAAACCCAAGAGAGTGAATAGGGAGAAATGCTATCCATATGATGAAGTGGATTTCTCCCTATGGTTTTTTTGGCCAAGTTTCTGGAAGCAACAACTCTTTCTAAAAAATAGCAGATCATGAGGCACCATCAGCAGTCAAGAAATTGAACTGGAGAAAAAGAAACAGGGATTACATTATTGAAAAAAAAAATAGAGAAACTACTAAGTAACCATGGGTTAGTTCCCACGAAACATTGAGTTTATAGTCCTCAGTTATACTTGAATCATCTCATTATTCAAACAGAGAAATGGTAGCCAAGCCCTTTGGCTACCCTTCAAAGAAGTTCTTTATTCTTTGACCATTGACTATGAAGGGTCTATTCTCATCTCCAACTAGATCAACAGCTCCATTAACCAGAACTCTAACAATGGTAAAGGGTCCTGACCACTTGGACTTCAACTTCCCTGGAAACAGCTTCAATCATCAATTGAAAAGAAGGACGCTCTCACCAACCTTGAAATTCCTATTTTGAATATTTGAGTCATGAAAAGACTTTGTTCTTTCTTTATAAATTTCAGCATTCTCATAGGACTCTCTTCCGATCTCATCCAACTCACTCAGCTCTAGCAGTCTCCTCTCTCCAGTTGAATTAAAATCAAAGTTAAGAGCCTTGACTGCCCAATAAGATCTCTGGTGTAACTCAATAGGTAGATAAAATGATTTCCCAAAGAGTAGCCTATATGGGGACATCCCTATAAGAGTCTTATAAGCAGTTATGTAGGCCCAAAGGGCCTCATCCAATTTCCTTGACTAGTCTTTCCTAGAGCTAGACACTATTTTATCTAAAATTTGTTTCAACTCTCTGTTTGACACTTTTGCTTTCCCACTGGACTGTGGGTGATAAGTAGTGTCTGTACTATGGGAGAACCAATAATTCTCCATCAAACCATTGAACTTATAATTCTTGAAGTGAGTTCCATTATCAGTTATAAAAGCTCAAGTCACACCAAATCTGGAAAAGATGTTTTTCTTAATGAATTTCACCACACTAGCAGCTGAATTGTCTGGCAGAGCTACTACCTCAACCCACTTGGACACGTTGTTCGTAGCAACAAAAATGTACTCATTCCCATAAGAGGATGGAAATGGTCCCATGAAGTCCAAGACCTACACATCAAAGATTTCATCCTCCAGAATACCTTTTTGGGGTAATTCCTTCCTTCTTCCAACATTTCCCAACTTTTGACATTTTGAACAGCCAATGACCAGAATCCTAGCATCCTTAAAAAGTGTTGGCCAGTATGAACCAGCCTGTTGAACCTTCTGAGCAGTCCATTATCCTCCAAGGTGCCACCCCAAGGTAATGGATGGAATCTCTCAAGTATGGGAAAAATTTCATCGTCATCCACACATCTTCTCAGAATCCCATCAACACACCTCCTAAAGAGAATAGGGTCATCCCAAAAATAATATTTCAGTTCAGATATAAACCTCTTCCTATGGTTGTGTGAGAGATCCTTGGGCATGACTACAGTTTCCAAAAAGTTGGCATAGTCTGAAAACCAAGAAGATTGTTGCACAGAAGCAGCAAACAATTGTTCATCAGGGAAGGAAGTGTTGATCACTTTTGGTTCCTTACTTGGGGAATTGGGAAATTTGGACAAGTGATTTGCACCTACATTCTCATACCCTTTCTTATCCTTAATCACTAAATCAAACTCCATTAGTTGCAAGGTCCACCTCATGATTCTAGGATTTTAGTCCTTTTAGCCAGCAAATACTTAAGGGCTGAATGATCTGTGAAAACTATGATCCTTGATCCAATCAAATACTGCCAGAACTTTTCCAAAGAAAACATCACAGCAGCCAGCTCATTTTCAGTTGTAGAATAATTCTTATGGGTATCATCTAGAATATTTCATGCATAGTAAATAACATGAAGTTTCCTATCCTTCCTCTTCCCTAACACAGATCCTACTGAAAAATCACTAGCATCACACATAACCTCAAAGGGAAGCTTCCAGTCAGGAGCAGTGATTACAGGTGAAGTAGTTAACTTCTCCTTGAGTAGATTAAAGGCCTCTAGACATGTATCATTGAAGACAAAGGGTGTGTCCTTAACCAGTAAGGAGCACAGGGGTCTGGTAATCTTAGAAAATTCCTTAATAAACCTCCTGTAGAACCCAACATGAACCAAAAAACTTCAAATTCCTTTGTCATTTTCAGGTGGGGGAAACATTTGAATGACCTCAATTTTAGCATTATCGAACTATATCCCCTTATTAGAAACTTTGTGTCCCAAAAATATGCCTTCAGTGGCCATGAATTGGCACTTTTCCCAGTTTAAGACTATGTTGGTCTCTTGGCACCTTTCTAACACTAGTTCTAGGTTTTTAAGACAGTTCTAAAAGGTATCTCCCATAACAAAAAAATCATCCATGAACACTTCAATAATCACCTTAATCATGTCTAAAAAATTGCCATCATACATCTCTGAAAATTGGTCGGATCACCACACAATCAAAAGGGCATCCACCGGTAGGCAAATGTCCCAAATGGACAGGTGAAGGTGGTTTTCTCTTGGTCCTCAGGTGCAATGGAAATATGGTTGTAACCAGAATAACCATCAAAAAACAAAATAATTCATTGCCTGCCAACCTCTCTAACATTTGATCCAAAAATGGCATGGGAAAGTGATCCTTTCTTGTGGAAGAATTCAACTTTCTGTAGTCAATACATACTCTCCATTTGTTCACTTCTCTTGTCTGGAATTTCTCATTCCTTTCATTAGTAACCAATGTCACTCCACTCTTTTTGGGAACCACCTGGACAAGACTAACCCAGGGGCTATCAGAAATTGGAAAAATTATTCCAGCATCTCGCAACCTAATCACTTATTCTCCCACAACTTCCTTCATGTTGGGGTTAAGTCTTCTTTGAGCTTCTAATTTGGGCTAACACTCAACTTCCATTGGAATTTTATGAATACAGAAGGATGGACTTATCCCTTTCATGTCAGCAATTGACCAGCCTATGACAAACTTGTATTTCCTCAAAACAGTAAGCATATTTTGCTCTTGACCCACCTCTAGATTGGTTGAAATGATCATAGGAAGGGTGGAATTTTCTCCTAAAAAGGAATATTTGAGATGGGCAGAGTGGGGCTTGAGTTCAAGGGTGGGTGGTGACTAGTTTGAGGGAAGACAGATGGGCCTAGGTGGCCCAAGGTCTTCATGCTGCCTCTTGAAGAAGGCAGTAGACAAGGATTTTTCCTCAGTATAAGAGCTTCCAAAAGATGTCTCCTCAAACTTAGACTCCTCTCTCAGGGTAAGAATATGCTGCAAGCCAAACTCATCTAAGTTCTCTAAAAATTCACCCTCATACTAATCAACAAATTCTCTCTCCTTACTTTAGTTGTTCCCCATGCAAGAGGCCGCAGAGATTTCAGGTTCACTATTCATTTCAGCTATCATTCTCAGAAACTCTTCTTCCTCCTTATCAACACTACTCTCAGCAGCTAACATCTCATCTTTTGGAAAAATTGGGTGGGTGGGTTCTTGGATTTTCTTAAACACGTTGAATTCTTATTCATGCTCACCCAAATTGAAAATCAGTTTCCCCTTAAACACATCTATCACAGCTCCCCCTATGGCCAATAAGGGCCTACAAAGAATGATAGGAACCTCCTGGTCACACTCCTTATCAAGGATAACAAAGTAAGCAGGCAAAAGGAGTTTTCCTACTCCCACTAACAGATCATCGACCCTACCCACTAGATGAGTAATAGACCTATCAGCAAGCTGTAACACCACAGTGGTGGGTTGGGGAACACCTAGTCTTAGGTACTGGAGAATTTACAGTGGAATCAGATTAATACTAGCACCTATTTCAGACAAACACTTGAACATACCACCTCTATCCCCAAATGTGCAAGGGATGACAATGATTCCAGGGTCCTGAAGCTTAGGAGGTATCCTATTCTGCAATACTTCACTACACTCCTCTGTTAAGCTATAGGTGGAAAATTCTTCCAAAGTATTTTTGTTTGAACATATTTACTTGAGTGATTTCAAATATGATGGGATTTGTATCAATGCTTCCAGGAATGGGATATCAATGTTCATATTTTTAACCACTTTCAAAAATTTCAACAGTTCAGAATCATGAATTGGTTTCTTAATTGATTGTGGGAAGGGGATTACAGGGGAAAATTCCTTACAATTTGGGGCATCTCTACAGCTTCTTCTTCAACAATTTTCTTCCCTTTATTGTCTTTGTTTTTCAAGCCATTTTCTTTGGGTTTTTGAGTTGGAACAGCAGAGACATGAGGGATTCCAGTGGTGTTGTCCAGTTTTCCAGATTCAGGTTCTTTCAGTTTTGAGTTTCCAGCTTCTTCCAGTTTTTCATTTTCATCATTTTGGGGTTTTTCCTAGGCTCTTGGTGAGTTTGCAGATCACTTATGGTGGTCACAGCCATGGAATTCTCCCTAGGATTTGCTTCAGTGGTGTTGGGCAGCCTACCCTTTTCTCTATTAGTAGGATCCCTAGCCAACTTCCCCATTTGAATTTCCAAGTTCATCATTTTAGCATCCATTTGAACTTTATCAAAATAATTTTTGGTCTTTTGTTCATCAAACCTCCCTATCAACTGATGGAACATTTCTCTCACCTCATCTTTTGAGTTGGATGACTCAGCCTTAGGTTGAGATTGGGGTTGGAATTGCTGCCTAGGAGGCTGCTGGAATCCAGGAGGAGCAGTAGGTCGGAGGACTCCCTGCTCCCTCCATGACAGGTTCGTATGGTTCTTATACCCCTGATTTTAGGTGTTGGAAAAAGGATCATCCCTAGGCTGCATCCAAGGTCCATATCCAGCAAAGCTGGCACTCTCATGAGGCTGGACAGCCATATCAATGTTTGGACAACAGGTTTGAGAATGTCCATACATGCCACAGTGGTGACACTGCTCCTTAAAGATTTGATGTGGGTTCTCATTGAAGAACCCAACAGCTTGGGCTTCGTCTTAAGGAGTGGGGGTGGTTTATTTTCTAACAATGGTTCTCCTCCTAGAACATTTGTGCTGGGAATTCTGAGCTAATGTGTTAAATATCTTTTTGAGCTCCTCAGCAGTCCTATCACTAAAATCTCCTCCAGAAGACTGATCCACCAAATTCTGGTGGTAAGGGGTAAGACTATTGTAAAAGGTGTCCATGAGGAATTGAGGTGTACATTGATGGTTTGGACATTTCCTAAGAAAACCTCTAAACCTATCCTAGTCTTCATGAAACAGTTCTCCTTCATCCTGAATGAATCTAGTGATTTTGTGCCTAATCTCAATTGTTAACCTCCTTGGATAGAATTTCATAGTAAAGGCATTGTACACTTGATCCCAGGTGAGACAGATCTCTTCCTATAACAGTTGGAACCAAGACCTAGAATTGCCCTAGAGGCAGAATGGGAACACTCTCTGTTTAAGCTCTTCGTCAGTGAGACCCCTAAGTGGTAGCTGCTGAACACTACAATAAAAGGATCTAATGAAGTCAAGAGAGTCTTCACTAGACATTCCATTGAAGGTGGGCAACTGACTAAGCATGGATTGCATGATATCGTAATTCCTAGACTGAGGAGAGTGTCTAATGCACGAAGGATTGCTAGACACTGAAGGTAACAAGAACTCTCTCAAACTGTGCTTCTCAGCTATCTCATTCCCAGGTGGGTTCATTGTTCCATGTTGGTTCACATTCTCAAAAAGTGGATTATTCATGTTTACATTTCTATTTTCTTCCATTTTGAACTTGTCTTTGTTCTTTTTCACTTCTTTGAGGTGTTTATCAATCTTAGGGTTACCAGGTACTAAGTGTTCAGACATAGACCTGGTTTGCATGCAGCAGGTTCACAATTTTTTTTTGAATTTGAATTTCTTTTTGCAGATTTTTTTAGTGATTTTTATGTGATTTTTTTTGATTTTTTATGTGAATTTTTGTTTGTTTTTTTTAAGTGCACATAACCCCCCCCCCCCGGTAACGGCGCCAAAATTTGCACGCTCGCACGAAATTGGGCACGCGTGACAAACTAAATTTTATACCTAATAACTACTTAGGACAGTGGCAAGACATGGTCGAACCACAGGGAGGCCTGTTGTTGTGTTTGGTGCTCTAAAAAAAGACTAAAAAAACACATGCAAAAAAACGATCAGATGAAATTGGTTGTGGTGGAGTGAAGTGAACGAGATTTAGTGCGCGAAGAAGAAGGGGTGAAATGGTGAACCCAAAGTGAGTAGATAGAAACAGTGCTACAAGAGGAATTATAGTTCAAACAACCAATAGATGAGGAAGATGGGAAGTCCAGTGGCCGATTTGATGTTTCTTAACCCTATTCATGCACTGCAATTGAAGAGCATGGATCTGACTAAGAGTAACCGACCAGAGTTTTCATCTGGTCAGCTTTTGATGTAATAGCTCTTACAGTCCCTCGACTGTAAGAGTCATTCCATCCAATGGTGAAATCAAGTCAGTAGTCACCGAGATCAACTTCTCAGTTGAGTTCGGCGTGTCTCTCTATTTCACGAGTAATTCACTTGTCAGTGATTTACTAAGATTGAAACAGTTTTAATTAAAGTGCAAACAGGATCGGTTTTCACTCGATCTTGTTGTTTTGAAAATAAGCTCGTCTGTAATTAGTGAGAGAGACAATCTAGAGCAAGGATGCAGTGCATGAATGAGATTAAACAGATCGAATCAACCAGTTTATTCACCCCAAAGGGAATTTATCTGGACATCGTGGTTGGTTTTAATGCAACATTGAAATAAGAATCGATGTAGTTAATGTTAAATTCAATTGCAGAAAAACAGACACAAGTCAAATAAGAATGTTCGTCTCCCTGCTCGAGATCTCGGACACTCTAACTCCTACCGCTTGATGGTGGATGCAATATTGGAACTCCGCGTGATGTCCCGCCCTGGGAATCGAGGTGTGAAATGCACTAGTCTCATACTCCAATCTGTTCTAAGAGAGATCGTGTAAGTTCATGCTCTGCTCCTATGGATCAAAAGTCACGCTGCTTGTCTCTCCCGATGGAAGTGTGTCCTGACTTGATGTCATCCGCTCCTTCTTAGCTTGATTCTTCTATGTATCTCCCGCCTCTCGTGCCTTCATCACCCAACTGAAGCCTCTGGAATCTCCCCTGAGGAGTTCCCTGTCCTCCACGTGGCTCTTTCACTATGCTGCTCCTCCCGCGCTGTTCACCGGACAATTGCTCCTAATCGAATGAAAAAGCTTGCGCACGTCGAACTAATTCCTTTCCTGGACACAGCCAATCCACGTGGCGTGCTTTTATGTGCACGTCACGATATTTTAAGTGAATTTTATGTAAGTGCATCCCGCTCCCTACAATGAAACAGCAACCGCACGTGAGTTAACAAAAATAAAATGAAACTATTATATACTATACAGTAATATTATTACTTAAATAAATATACTTATATATATATAATACTTAATATTAATACTAAAATATGGGAATATAATTATTATTATTATTATGATAAAATAATACTATATATATGAGAAAATATTATTATTAATATATCTATAATTATTATTGTATTTGATACATAAATATATATATATATAATATTATGTTATATTATATGCTATAATAGTTATGTTATATATATGTTAATATATTAAGTATATATTATATAAATGTTATAATATATTATATTATATAAAACAAAATTAGAAACAATAATAAGAGGGGCGGGGGGCTTGTTCGGCGCCGGAGAGAAGCGAGGGAAGAGGGCTTCGGGTGGCTGCGCGTCTTGCCGGGTGGAGGATTCGGCCGGGATTTGGGGGCTGCTACTGGTTCGAGGTTACACGGAGAGAGGTGCGGTGACTTCGGGTGGCTTGCCGGCGAGCAGGGAGAAGCAGGGTGGAAGCTTGGTTGCCGGTGCAGGATAGGTTCAGGACGGGCCGAGTGAATCGGCTGAGTGTGGAAGAACAGGGGTGGTCTCGACGCAAGGGGTGTGCGGCAGGATGAGATAGGTATTCAGTGGTGATGAAATGAAGAATCTGAAGAGGGGAAAGAATTGTGAGGGGGAACCGCAGCTGGAAGTAGGGAGTGGCAGGCTGCAGTATTGAGATTTTAGGGTTTAGGATGAAGCGGTGTAGAGAGGGGTTCAGGTGGCACTAGTCATCCGGTGGCCGTGCAGACTCGTGTGGCGCTCAGGTGAAGGTTCGGGTGTTCCAGCAGGGGGCTACGACATCGGCTCGGCAGAGATGTGAGGCGAGGTGCAACAGCTCCGGAGAGATTCAGTCACGGCTTGGGTTCGACCAACAGTGGGGAACAAGAAGTGCCGAGCTATGGAATCGGAAAGTATCTTCAACGGTGTGAAATTTTAGGGTTTGAATGAATTCGGTTTATTTATTCCTCAGGAACTGAGAAATTTATCTTATTTGGGTCAATTTCATTCTACTTTTTTGTGCGATTCAATGGTGTTGATGCGTGATTGATGATTTTAAATTGCTTTTCGCTAGTGAAAAATATTTGTTTCTTTGATTTGTGATGATGTTGTGATTTTTGTGTTGCTTGTGTGTTTCTGGTGCTGGAATGGAAGAAGAGATGGAGGCACAGGTACCGTGAGTGAAGCGGTGAGTGGGAAGAAGTGTGACAGAATTGGAGGATTGTGGCACCGTGAGTAAAGCTCACGGTGAGACAGTGAAAAATAGTGAGATCGTGAGGGTGCTGGGGGGGTGGGTGGATCAGTGAGTGAAGGGGTGAGACAGAGAACTGGACACGGTGACACCGTGAGGGAAACGTTGACACCGTGAGGTAGTGAAGCGGTGGCACTGTGATGAAACGATGTGACGTGCCACCGTGAGTACCTGCAAAATAGAAAGAACAGATTAAATAAATTAAAAACTAAAAATCGATTAATGAATTAAATTGAATTAAAAACTTAATAAATATAACAAAATTTAATCATAAAATTAATTGTGTTTTATTTAAATGAATGAATTTATTAAAAAATTATAAACAAACTTAATTTAAAACAAACTAATGATACTTGCTTAAATTAATCAACCAATTATGTATCCAATAAACTAAAGAACTCATTAACATAAAGAATAAACTTATTAATTGAATAAAATTAAATTTTTAAAACTAGTTAAATTATCAAAGACCAAAAACTAAACTGAGTTATTTATTTACAATTTAACGAATAAAGAATTAATTAATTGAATTAATGGATTAATAAACTAACTAAAATGAAAAGTTATAAAAAAAAATAAAAGAATAAATAAATAAAGGTCTAATTACCAAGACTAAATTAATATAAGAATTATTTTAAAAGACACAAATGAATAATAAAAACAACTTATTTAAACAAAAATTGATTATTTTACACAGGAAGTACAACAACACAATAATTACTAAATATTTACTAAAAACAATCATTTTGGTATAAAAAAGTCAATAAAAATATAAAAAGGATATGGAAAAGAGTGTAAAAACGCTGCCACATCATCCTTACCCTATTATTTGTGATATAGTCTGTCTCCCTTAATATTCACGACGTTGTTGATCTGGGCTCCCTTTCCCTAAAGATCCACATCCACTCCCTATACCACCTTGATTAGAAGAACTCTATATACAAGCCTGACATGGTACAGAAGATCCCATTCCCACATTATGATTGTTCATGGATACAACATCACTGATCATCTATTTTTGGGTCCTAAAAACATATTTAGATTTAAAATCATACCAAAAGACCATAAATCTACTTCTGGTTGGGGACCTATCTCAAAAAGTGTCCCGACCTACCACACTAGTGATAGATCACTCATGTAAGGTCCTTTTCTACTAATTCATCAATCTGGGCACTCTATTTCCAACTTCCCTAGATGATGCAATCATAGCGATGCATTCTACTCTTGGTTGTTGTACCCATTATCCATCTACCTGGAACCACATGTCTTTCACTAAAAGCCTCATTCAAGTTACCCACAACTACGAGGGCCTGATCCACCACCTCAGCAAACATATTCAACCAAAAAATGTTATCCTTGGAATTAATTTCATATTTAATCCCATCCTGAAAATACATCACCATAGTTGTCTCATCCCCTTCCAATACTGGATAAAATCAATAAAAATATGTAAAACATCCAGCATAGTCCATCACAAACATACTCTCCTAAGTCATCCTCATGAACTTAGATGCTCTCTACTACCTCAGTGTCTTTGGATTGATGTGCTCTAGGATATTCACGAAGAATTCTTGCCATAATATACCATCAGCCTTTCCAGTCCACACCAGAACATCCCACCAGCTCTCTGTTGATCCTCATAGCATATAAGTAGCAAAATTGACCCTTCTCTCAAAATGAGTATCTAAATTGTCAATTAATGTCTCCAACAACTCAACACAGAACACAGATCCCTCAGTTCCACCCTCTCTAGTAATATTAGTTGGGTGATCCAATTAGAACTCCCTTATCAGATCAAACATACTATTCACAACCCACCTTGACACTTTTCCCATGAATTTCATGAAATGGGGAATGTTCTCATGGAACAGATCCCTGACTTCCCCACGCGGCATAATCAGTTCCTCATGTCCCACTACTGGTAGATCACCTCTAGCCATGACCTTTGGTCATCCTCTTAATAAGTGTTTTCATGGATACATATCTCTATAATTCCCAACATGAAACTTATAAAAAAATTCAAAACATTAACACGTTTATGAAAGAGGGAAAACAAAACAATACATAAAAAGCCATTCCAAAAACCCCACTATATGGTCAAAACCAAGGCACTATAACTACCCTTAACCATCTTACACCTAGCTAATGGTTCAAAAAGGAAAACTCATTCCCATTATTCAGTTTTCTCATTTAGAAACCTAATTATTATAATATTTCATCATTATAGAATATTAAATTTCATGTTATTCACTAATTTAATTTCAATTTTACATGAAATAAAAAAACAATTAATGTTCATCAACTTACCCATAACCCATTTTCCCATCTGTGCCAAAAATTATGCATGTCACAAAATAATCTTTAGTGCCTAGAATGATCCATGTAACTCAACTCTCATGCCATATTGGGAAATGAGTCAAATATCAACATTTCTCAGGAATAATAATCCCATCACACAAAAATTTCATCACCCAAGGTGAAATAATATTCAATTATAAAAAAAATATCAATAATAACAATCCCACCCCGAGCACCTGGGTTTTCAAACGTACATGGCCAGTTGCTCCTATGAACAAGCTCATAACCAAGGACTAAATCTTCCATGTATTCTGTCAACCTTTCCCAAATAGTAAGACAAAAGAAAAAAGAAAAAAACAGGGCTCTAATACCACTTTGTAATTTCCTTACATGTGTGACACACGCCGGTGCCCCAAGCCACTAGGTCACATGACCTCAATCGTGCCTCCCCATACACTAGATGATGCTGACTAGAATCGAGGGTCTACTATCAGTCATGGGGAGACTATACCATCCTTTATCAGAGTAAATACAGAAGTGGGAAATGAAAAGTAATAACAGAAAAAAATGTAATAATAACCTGAAATAACTATTATTACAGAATTTACAAAACTGGAAGTACAATATTTAAACAAAATAAGAAAACATGTCTTTAAAATTTAAATGTTATGTTTCTAAAATGTAACACAAAATAAATACACTGAAGACTTACCAAGTGGATTCTGAATTTTGTCTCGTTCCCTCGACGACGCTCCATCCCATATAATCCATCTTACACAGGCCTTTTCACTTAACATATCTATAAAACAAAACGTCTATTCAGGTACTAAGAAAAAATCCTGAGTGGGGTGTGAGTAAAACTCAATAGTCAACTACTAGTAGCGTCTAAAACTATATCTAGTTAATAGAAAGTGTATGTAGTTGTAAAAAGAAATAATTATAATTCATAAGTAAATAGTTATCACATTATCAATTAATCTATTATTAACCACATAAACCCTGAGGCTCTCATAGACACTCGTACATCAATCCCTACTTTGGTTCATACCAGATCCCAACATTTTTTTGACAGATATCATATATTAGAATTCCATTATTACCATTATTTAATTCATACATGAATGTCCATGTCACCATCTAGAAATTATAAAATATAATGACCAGGTTCCCATTAAATAATTCAAAAAAAATACCATGTTACCAGTCATTTCACAAACATTAGAATGACCATGTTTCTATTAATTATTTCACAAATAATGACCATGTTACCTTCCATACCACGCACATTAGAATGACCATGTTCCCAATATTTATTTCTAAACTAAATGACCATGTTACCATTCATACCACACACATTATAATGACCATGTTCTCATTATTTATTTCATAACTAAATGGACATGATACCATTAATAACCTATAATCAATTAACCAATTAATTATCCGAATCAAATCCATTGATAATTAAAAAATTATTTTTATCAAATAAATCCCATTATTTAATTCTCAAATTAATTAAATATATAAATACCATTAATTAATTCATCAATTAATTAATAAATATCTTAAAACAAAAAATCCCACAATTAATTCCAAAATTAATTATCTCATTCATAATATTAATACATCAAAATTAATTTTGCAATTAATTATCTAAAATAAAAAAATCTATATATCAAAATTAATTCCAAAAATAATTAACTCAATCAAAAAATAAATATCCGGTAATTAATTCAACAATTAATTACCTAAATCTATAATTCCTGAAATCTCCATGGTCACAACTCCTCAATTAGTTAATTAAAAAAATAAATTAATTAAATTAAGAAGATAAATTTATAGACATCAAATAAAAATTTTACAATTACATACACATAATTGAAATCATTAATATGGATTTGAATTATAGACTACCTACATCAATTTGTTGAAGGGTGATTTCTTAACAAAAATCCCCAAAATTTGAGCAGCACGATGATGTAGAATGACATCCTAATATAAACCCCTAAAAAAGATCAAATTAATCGTGATCCTGCAAATTTATATCTATATATACAACCCTTGACTATATCTAAAAAAAATAGGAAGAAAATACCATTTATTTAATTGGATAAGAATGGAAGAGGAATGGGAAACCAACTGGGATATGACCCTCTTACCGAGGGAGGTGCAAATCTTCGATTCAAGATTTGAATCACGAATAAATGAGGTATATAAGGATTCGAATTGTTTTGAGAGGCTCAAAAATCATGAAAGATCATCTATAGTAAAATGGGGGTGGAATAGGCGTTAAAATGGGGGTTTGGGTGATTAAAATGCTAATTTAGGGTCATTTAAAAATCCAAGCAAAGTTAGCTAGGTAGGGGCGTACAGTTTCCCCTAAAAGTGTGCCAAATTGTACTCCTACATTATGGGGTGAATGGTTTCTCATTAGAGGGTTCATGGTTTGAAAATCCATGTGACGACTGTGTAAATCCCCACTCTCCAGGGTTTCATAGTTTTCTAGGGTGGGACACACAGTTTGGGAAAACAGTGCACCAACCCTAAACTACCCTTATCCCTTCTAGTTTCCTCAAATTTTCACCCAAACACACACCATAATAAAACCCAAAAAAATAGGCAATAAAAGGGAAAAACATTCCTATAAACGAGACTGAAATATCTCCATAAATGGAAGGCGTTTTGCATTTATAGATATGAAAGCCTCATATATAAATTTATGTAGAATTTACTAGAATAAAACAGAATCATAATGAGTGGTACAAGATGTTTTGATAATTAGTTGTGATTTGTGGATAGAAGAAAAAATATGGGGAAAAATATCCTTACATGGTGGGGTTTTAGGAAATTAATTTAATTTCTATCCGTCTTTATTTTGATTTAATGTCGATCAATGATAATATTATTATAAAGATAAACCAACTAAATAAGGATTTGACCAAGTATTTTGATATTAAATAATGGAGATAATCTCAAAAAATTATAGAGATATATACAATTCATGATTGAAAGGGAATTTGGATTCTCTAGTCTGTTGAGAGATATATGGAATGAAAACTGATGTGATTAAACATGGATAGAGCCAAACCAATTATCATTAATCTTCCAAATCATTTATGTTGAGATTTTATAACACACACCTTAACTATATTTCTAGGTTATAGAACCAATCCAGAATAACAATATCATATTGAGTTCTCTTACATATGGTTAATGTTCCTTGAGATCTCCATGTAGAGAGAGGGGTTAGGTTTTGGTAAAGCATTGTCCAAAAATAAATAAATTCCATTTTTCTTCTCATTTACCTTTTTTATTATTCTATTAATCGTAGAAAAAAATAAAATAGAGGTAAAAAATGAAGATAAAGGAGATCAAAGAATTAGGGAAATAAAGTTTTAGGAAAAATAATGTAATAGTGAAAGTGGAAAAAGAAGAAATAAAATGGTAAATAAATTGATACATAAGAATAATAAAATTGATATGAAGTTATTAAATGGATAGATAATGAAATTGTAGAAAAAATTGATCTTGTGAAGAAAATAAGTAAATAAAATATCACATTGTTAAATACCCTCCCCTAGAAATTGACATCTAGGTTTGGTTGACACCATTTCTTGAAATATGATTCTAAAAACCATGACATCATCAACTAGTATGAATATTTTCCATCCATTTTTCCTTATTTAATACTTGGTTTTAATTCCATATAAAGTAATAAAAATTAGTTCTTTGGAAATGATATCATTGGTTCCACTAAAATATCAATACCTCTATGGATGACATCTAAAAGGAAATAGACATGCGAAAACAATATTTAAGTGTGATCATGGTATCTAGGTGTCTATTTTTTTTAAAAAAATGTCATAATTAGTAGGTATATAGTACTAAAGATGAACGACATGATCTTTTGTTACTAAATTTCATTATGGATTTTGAGATAAATAAGTAAATAAAAATGAAGGGTAGAGTTGGGAAATTGTAGATAAATTATATTTTTTATTTCAAGTGAGTGATTTTGTATCCGCAAAGATTATGACAATAAAAAAATGATCATTGCAACATAAGATTTTTTTTGAATCTATGATGTTTCCTCATTCATGGATTAAATAATTAAATATTGATTATTGAATAGTTTGATGCAAAAAACTATGAATTATTTTTTTAATTATCAAAAAAATTAAAACAGTTAACTATATTTACTATTTTGAAATAATTATATTAATTATTATAATAGAATAACAATATCAAAGTTTTTTTAGGATTCAATGAATGATTTATATAATATTAACCAATCCTCATTACTAATTATATATGATTTGTTGATATTTTTTAATGATAATATATGAAACAATATAACTCTTCAATTAAAAGGTAGCATAGAGGAAAAAAGTGTCAATGAAATACATATTGATCAATTCATAATAACAAGTAATTTAAAATTTATTTAATTTATTAAAAGTATCATGGTATATATATTTAGTCATTAAAAATTTACAAAAAATATTAAATTGAATCGGATAATATAGTATTAGTGAATCCCTTCTCTATGATGAAAGGTGTAAATTTTATTGACTTTTTTTTATCATTAAATATGGGGGGTTATGATAATGAAAAAAGTGAGAAATAATGAATTTTAAAAAGGATTTAATGTAACTAAAATTATAATATGTTTTGATACATCAATGAAAATTTTAAAAATAACCAATTTTTTCCAAAATATGCATTAATAAAATTACGAATTATTAAAAAGAAGTATAGAAGAACAATAAAGATTGGTTTCTATAATCTAGGGATAGTTTTTTTTCATAATTTTCTTGCTCAATGTAATAATTACTTCACAATCTAAGGATAATTAAATGATCCAAAATTTAATAATATATGAAAATTAATTCGTACTACTTGACTATATTAATCTATTAATAAATGATCAATTTATCAGTTAATTAAAAAAAAATTATTAATTAATCCCTATAAAATAATATAATTTATAATTCTAGGTATTAAAATGAAGAAAAAGTTTTTACAATTAATTAAAAACTAAAAGACTTTTATAATGGTCATTAAAAGATATAATTGTACTAAATGATGGTACACACACCATCTATGAGGCCTGATTAGAGTACAGATCCTTGTGGTTCGTGTATGGATTGGATGGAATATATTATTTCTGTAATTTTTTTAATTATTAGATAAAATTACTACATTCTCTTTTAAAAGATATAATTTTTTTTAAACGGAATCGATGTAGTTTTAATCTTTGTTTTTTAATATTACATATCACCTATAATGAATAATGTTTGAGGTACATTAATATTACATCACTTTTGGGGATCAATTAATACATTATAAGAAAACACACCCAATGACCACTATAGTTTAGTTCCTTTGGAAGCTTGGAAACATAAAAAATTCGTTTATAACTCGTATACTTCTTCTCCTACCTATTTCTTCATAACTAGAACCCTTTTTGTTATATCAGACACAATACCTTTCATTTTATGATGGGGGAAAGAAACATAAGAAAAGGTGAGCTTAAATTTTCATTAAGGGTAAATAAAGGACATATATAAGCATATCATGGATATAAGGGCATGATAAAATTATATTGAAAATAAATGAGCATTCCATGCATATCAAAGATCATATACATGAGTCATAGAATAAATACTGGTAATTAATAAGACATTAATCATAAGGAAATAAATAATATAATCCAAGAAATCACAACATGGGACTAAGACATAGAAATTGTGTAAGACACATAATAATATAATATGATTTCCATAGTAGTAAATACATCACTTCTAGGGACATATTAGTAGTATGTGTTCTCTTTCTATACCACTCTGATAGTCATGGTTCACTCCCATAACCATCTTTCCAGTCATGGTTCACTCCCATAACCAACATGGTTTTCATAGTTCACTCCCATAACTATGTTGGTGGAAAAGGTCTATTATCGCAATCTCATCATATATAAAACATTACCTAATGCATTGGAGGGAGATATAGGTCCCACCCATATCATAACGAAATCATACATAAATGTTCCAGAAGAACATAAACATTCTTATCACAACCAATGAAATATAATGGGTTTCATAAACATGTAATAATTTCACCAAAATGGGAAAATATATAAGTTTCATAATCATTTCATCCAATATATATCCCAAATAAATGAGGGTTTCTTAAACATCATGCCATCAAAACATAACCCATTTGGATAAAGAATATGAATGGTATTCCTGAAATATAACAAATAATGGCATATTAGATGGGGAAAGTATTTTGAAAGATCACTTATAACATGGAGTTTCCTTAAAAATATTTTTCTTGAAATATAAAACCTTTTTAAAACCCTTATTTTTAAAATAAACATAAAATCCTTTAAAGAAATCATGAAAACGTTTTTAAATAATTTTTCTTTGAAAACATATGAAGGAATAATGAAAACATTTTTAACTCATCTATTCTTGAAAAAATATCATTTAAAACAAAAAATGGAATCCTTAATAAACACTTTAAAGTATAAAACATTTATTTGAAATCCTTTCCCTTGGAAATGGGATTATGATATATTTTAAAAACATTTCTTCATGAAAATAATCATTAAAATTTTAAAAGTGTCCCTTACCTCTTTGAAACATTTTAATCATAATCACCATGAAAAAATAAAATTACATGAAGCATAAAATATCATGAATAGAAGGATATTCTGAAAATTACATGGAAAATGTTAGTATATGAACCTCGTAAAAGAATATAGGTGCATAACACAACATGTGTCTCAAAGAAGAAAAAATTAGACAAATTTCCTTTCTCATTTGATAAATTTGAAACCATAAAACCAATTGAAATAGATATCAGCAAATGGATATGTAAATAACCATAAATTAAAGTATAAAAATCATATAATACATTCATGGTCAGTATATACACCCCAAAAAAATGAGTGTTGAATATGGCATGTATCTCACAAAAATAACAAGTGAGATAAAATTCCCTTCCAACATTATAATCAGTGGATTCATATACCCCATGAAAGAAATAAAAATATATGGTTATGAAAATACCATAATATTATGGTTAAGGATCATAAAATAAATTCATTTCTTGTATATACCCCAAATATAAGAGACATGTAATGTATGAGGAATGTGTCTCATGAAAGTTAAGGTGAGACAAAAATCCAAAACCGTAGGTCTCATACCCCCTATACCTAACTGAAACTCTTATATATTGGATTTAAACCTATTTTTAAATTATAAATAAATCATAATAAAATTTATTAAATTATATATGATTCATTTATGAATTTATTTGACCCATTTATTAACAATTCAAAGTTAAAGCATCATTTTGGGTAATAACCGCTTTGTTTATTGTATGTGTTTTGACTTGTTATTCTTGATCCTATTACTTATATCATGATTTAAATACATAAAGAATGTAAATAATGATTTATATAACATATATATTTAGTATATAATATACATAAAAGACATATATATGAATAGTAATACACTGTTCATGGAGATGATAAGCCATACGTACCCATGAACGATGTTTCCATTTTCTTATCGTACTGAATAGAATAATGTAAATAAAATATTTGAATATATAGATATTATTATTAAATTAAATTTATTATGTCATATATTTCATATTTATTCATTATATTCATTTTTATAATCATTCTCGAATGGTTATCATGGAAGATGTATCTCATTGGGTCGTATGTACGCATGAGAGACAATATCTTTTTCTTAATGGTAAAAGGGTGAGGAATTAGATGGAATATTAATAAAAATGAGTAAATATAATGTAATATTTATTATTTATATATATTATATCAATAATTATAACCATAAAAATAAATTAGTGGTGAAAAACATATTAAACCACGACGTGGAGACAGTAAGTCGTATGTACACATGAGTAACACTTTAGTTTTTCATAGGTTGAATAAAAGGTGGAATATGGTTGTTCGATAATCATAATAAATTCTCATAATATAGGTTATACTGGATTTATTAATTCATAATGGAATCAATACGTGTAGAGGAAGAAGAATATGAAACAATTTTGAAAGAGTGGTAAGGAGATTACCTCTTCTTCGGCAAGCTCCCTCTAGACATCACATTGGGACACTAGGTATGGTATTTTGGGAATACCGAGACCTACAGAACTTGTATAAATATTTATTTGAGGAGAAATGGTCCTGTTTTCATTCATCTAGAATGATCAATGTGGTGTGATGAAGTTATAGATGAGGTTCCTTTTTTTAAGATAGGGGAGGGGAATTCATGGAATCCTTTAAAATATTATATGTATATAAATTGATTTTGAATTTAAAATAGCTCCAAAGTGAGTTATTTAATAGATAAAATGATTATGGGTCAAAATAATCTTACCAATAATTTTTATAAACGTTTCGGTCTCATTATTACCTTTATCTTTTGGATTTAACCCTTAGTTAAACCATTTAACTCTTACCATGACAACATGTGTTTTTTCTACTTATGGGTTAATATATTTACTATAAAATTCCAAATAACTAAAAATGGGTCATTCATAAAATAATTTACCTTAGTCAATTCATTTGGACTAATTTTATATTTTTATTAATTCTATATCATTTTAAAAAATATTGTTTATTTTAAAGTACCATTGATGTCAATTTGGACACTATTAACTATCTGTATTTTTAAAAATATCATAAAAAAATGATAAATTCGAAAGAAAACTCCTATTATATCACTAATATATAATATATATCTTTAAAAATATTTTATGTCTTTAATTATGTTAAATAATATTTATTTTAATATTTCTATAATCATTTATTTGATATTTTCATTAATTAAACAATTACTACATCCTCATTATAAAAGCCTTTAATTAAAATATTTATTATATAAAAATTTACAAAAAATATCATGATGAATATAAATTATTATATTTAAAATCACTATATATATTCGAATATATCTTCCGGATAACCCTATATTAATAATTATTTACTTATTAAAAATATGAGTATGAATTTTTTGACCTATCTTTAAATAAAATATAATAAATGTCCTATTCCTTCCAAATTTGCTTTAAAAGGTTATAAATTTTACTTAAGGTTTATTTTGGCAGAAACCCACTAATATAATAAAATTAGGACAAGTTTTAGGAAATTTTTTTAATTCTTATAATATTATTCCCACCCTAAATTACCCAATTTATCCTTAGTCGTGGTAAAAAATACTAAAGTTACTATTCAGAAAAATTAAGATGGATCCTATTTGACTATAAACATAATACTGATTACAACCATGTAAGTTCATATTTCAAAAATAAATTCACATAATCAATACAATTATCTTTTCTTCTAATACCACATACGTGGCGAGAAGGCAGATATAAAGAACGTTCAAATGTTGAATAATTGTTTTATATCTAATTTCAAAAAAATGATTCAAATGACCTAAATTGGAGAAATGTATGTATAATTGATCTAATTTTTCCTTAAATTAAATTTAAAAAATAATAATAGTTTAATTAAAAAGATATATTTTAACTTCAAGGTTTTATTTTTAACTATTCATCAATAAATGAAACTTCTCTATAAAATACATAACATTCAATCAAAGTTATTTTTGAAATTACAAATTCAAAAATGATTTTTTACATTATCAAATTAAATTTCTAAGAGTTTCCAAAATAAATCTTATTATTATTCATAGAAGAACATTAAATTAAGTTCCTCTAAAAAAATTATTTCTAGACATATCATGACATTATCCAAAATTATACACTTCCTTATAAATATGATTTATTTATGTAAAAAAATATAAATAAAATTTGAAAAATATTTTTTAATATTAAAATTTTTATGTTTAATGGCTAGGCTATAACTATATAATTTAAATAATTATAATGATAAAGTGTTATTTTGTAGAAACTCAGTGTTGCGTGTAACTCAAGCCAAGTCGGTGTTGAGAGAAGTGAAAGCTTAACTTACTATTATGTAAAATTTATTCCATACTTTATTATTTTATAAAATAAAAAAATCTATATTTTGTGTTTTTTGAAGTGAAAAATTTTAAAAATATTAAATTAATTCCAAAAAATTTCTCAAAATATCTACATGTTACATTGTATCCCCCTTAAAATGAATTTTTCTGAAAAATTATATTCAGTTATCAAAGGTTTAATACATTAAAGTTACTTTCATATAATCCCACATTGTAAAAAATAATAAAACTCCCTTTTAAAAAGGAATGCTAGAAACATAACGGTTTCCCAAAGAAACTCATAACTAGGTTTCCACATAGGAGAACATATGTGGGAATTAAAAACATTGACCTGGAAGAGAAATATAACTATCATGTTCAGATGGAGAGAGATAGAGAACATGGTTAGGTGAGAGTAAAAAAAATCACAAATCCACAAATCAATATGATTTAAGGGGCCACTTGATTCATCATAAATGAAGACACTTGGATAAAATATTTGGTTTCAAAATCATATTTCAAAATGTTGAAGAAATGATTTGAAAAGATATACATGCTTGATTCAGTACAATATCACCCTTTTTCCATGATCAATTTCTACTTCATCTCTTATTCCAAGAAATAAATTTGAATTTTTCATTCCTGAAGCATTATCTTTATCACAACAAATGGTGAGAAAAAGTTGTCCAATATGCATAAATCCTCATATGTAGAGATATTAATTTAATATCATATACATGGTCTAATGTTAAACTTAATCCCGTCCATAAATGGTTAAACCTATAACTCTTTCATACGATGAAAATTCAAAACATTAGAAATAATTTAACAAAATAATCTTAAAAGTGATCGCCCATATATCATATAATTAACTCATGGTTTTCACCTTCCAAACATGTGAATACCATCATTGTATATTCTCTTGAAATATGGTTACAAACCTAAATTACCATAAATAATTTTCAAAAACATGTATACATCCTTAATCCAAATATTACCAGATAAAAACCTTAAATACAGGATGTTCTAAACTTTATACATGATGACATATATAAATTTCTCAATAAATTTTTAATTGGTTCCAAGGTCATTGATACTATCTAAATTACTTTACCTAAATGAGTCATCTATTTAACAAAGTTTAATACAATTTTTTAATCATCTTGATCTCATTAAGGGTTACCTTTCCTTAATCTAAAAGTCAATTTTCCACATCATCGTCACCATTTAAAATATACTTTTTAATCCTCAAGGAAAACTTATACTAAAATACTTATATATTACAGGATTCATATGACATAATCCTTGAATTCCAAAACATATACACTTCAATCATCCATCTTTATTCTTAAAACATTACTTATTCTTCATCATCTTATTCCATAATAAATATTTCCTAAAATAAAAAGTATAAATAAAATCATATATTCCCTCAACCTCAATATAATCATGCTTCTTACATGTAATGTAAAAAATACTAGAATAACATCCTATACCTTTCACATGTCATTTGTAGTCTCTTTATCTTCAGTAGTATAACCAATACTTATGGACCTTACTAATTCTCTTCACGATATTTCCATTTAGAAAATTCATTTTCATCATGCCCATACTCACTACTACAAATATGGCTTTTATCAATACTAAAAATGGCCATCAACAGCGCTAGAAAAAGCTCTATTAATGCCGACGAAGATAACGGGGGGGGGGGGGGGTCGCCTTTATCAGCACTCCAAAAAGCAATAATAAAGACCCCTTTTATCAGTTCTAAAAAAACGATGATAAAAGGGCTCTTTTATCAGTGCTAAAATGAAACGCTGATAAAAGGGTCTTTTATCAGCCCTTTCTTCTTAGGGCTGATAAAAGACTACTTTTATCAGCGCTTTTTTTAGTACTGATAAAAATTAAAAAATAAAAATAAAAAAATACTGCAAATCTCGGGGGGGGGGGGGAATTTGTACAACACTTGAGCCCTCCTTTATCAGCGCTTTCCCGCACCTCTAGTGCCCGCCCTCACCGCCTAAACCCTTTATCAGCGCTATCCCTTTAAATCAGCCTTGCACACGCACCCGTGCCTCCACTCGGATTTGATCTCAAGACCTCCCCCCTGCGCACCTAAAGCCTTTTCCACTACCCTATATTGATTTGTTCTATTATTCATGATATATATATTTAGTTATATTTATTCGTATAGTAATATATATTTATATTAATATATATATATATATAGTTATATTAACATATATACAGTTATATTAAAATATATATAGTTATATTAATATATATATAGTGATATTAATATGTATATTTATAGTGATATTAATATATATATATAGTTATTAGATTAATATATATATAGTTAGATTAATATATATATATATATATAGTTATATTAATATATATATATATAGTTAGATTAATATATAGGTATATAAATATTCATATATTTGTATTTTAAATAAAATGGATGTTAGTTATTATTTAGATAAAGCTAATATATTTTATATATAAATATATTTTATTATTTATATTTATAATTAAATTTTTAGGTGTGAATATATAAAAATTATGAATATATTGTTATATATTTGATTATAAATAGTAGTGCATTATAAAAAATGAAGAAATTTAAAAGAAATAATATCAATATGAATGCAATACCTTGGAATAAATTCAGTCCCCACCAAATAAATCCAATATTACCCCCTTAAACGAGGCTGAAAATCCACAAAATGATAAAAAATCGTGGTACCCCGACTAAAAACTCAGTTTTGGAGGCCTTCTAGGCCGCTTTTGGCGTCGAAAATACCTTTACTGGGGTCCTCCTTGGTCATAGCGACGTAGATCTCATTGCAGGCTTCGATTTCATATGTGTTAGAGCTCAAACGGACACCCGGATCAAACGTTATGGCCGTTTGAATTTCGAGTTGCGTTTTCAACATATTTTGGATCTTTTTTAAATTTTTTAAATTTTTTTAGTCTTCAAATTGTTATTAAATGACTATTACTCCATAATAATTAGCAAATTAATAATTAAAAATATTTTTTAATTTTTTTACGAAGCCATTTTCACTAAATATCTTATATATTAAGTATAATAAGTGTAAATATACATTTATACTTATCTAAAATATGTTTAAAAATTATATATTATATTTATATCAATATAACTATATAACTATATTTATATATTAAAAAAAATTAATTTTTTTTGAAGTCGACCCTTTATCAGCACTTTTAAAAAAAGCGCTGATAAAGGGGTACATTTATCAGCGAATTTTTAGTGCTGATAAAGGCACTATTTATCAGTGCTTTTTTAAGCGCTGATAAGCCCCCCCTTTATCAGCGATTTTTCATTAGCGCTGATAAAGGGGAGGCGCTGGCCTTGCCCAGTTTTGTGTTAGTGTCTTTACAAATGTAAAATATTCGAGGTTAAACCAGTTCCTTCTAGTTCCCACAATTGATTGAAACTAAAAAAGAAAATAATTTGAAACACTTTTCATACCATAAAACAACATAATCATGAAAATTTACTTATAGGATGTTTAAATCATGTCACCTAAATTTAATTGATGACACATTTGGTTTATCCTCATTTATTCATAGTCATATTATATTCAAATACTTCATGATGGTTTGTCAATCTTTAGTTAATTTCCAAAGCATATCCCTTGGGAGTGTCAATCCAAGTGTGCAGCAAGGACCATTGTAATATTCTGGGTTACTATCGATTCAATAATGATGTGCCTTGTCAGATTTGTTACCCCTAGGTACATCTATTCTAGAGACACATCCACTTGTAATATCTAGATAGGGATACATTTATATGAAACCAGTTACTCTATCTTTTACCAACAATCTAGTATATTTTCCTATAGATATCCTTATCCTTGGACTTATCATTAGATACATCCATATCCATATCCTTAGAAATACCCATAGGGATCTTACTAAGGTTTTCTCATCCAAGTTTCCGTAAAAGACTAAACCTTTGCTCTGATAACAACTATAACATCCCATGATTGTCGTACATTAAAATTATATCACTTTTTCATAATATTTAATACATTACATAAACAGACACCCAATGACTGTATTATTTTAGAGACTTTAGAAACATGGATACATAAACAAATGGTTCATAACACATCTACTTATTCTCCTCTATATTTCTTCATAACTAAGACCCGTTTTGATATATCAGAATCAATACCTTTCATTGTATCCTGGGGAAATGAAACATAATAACGGGTGGTCTCATATTCTTAATAAGAGTAAACAAGTGATATATGTAATAATGTCTTGAATATAAGGGTATGATAACATGATCTTGAAAATAAAAGATCTTTCCATACATATCAAAGAACATATACATGAGTCATGGAATAAGTATTGTCAATTCATCAGACATTAATAATAAATAAATAATGAAAACAAACCGTGAAAGAATAATATAGGAATAGAAAATATAATTTTTTGTAGTCACATAATCATATAATATGTTCCTATAGTATTAAAGGCATCGCTACTAAGGACATCTTAGTTGTATGGGTTCACTCCCTGTACCATCTTGGTAGTCATGGTTTACTCCCAAAACCATCTTGGTAGTTATGGTTCACTCCCGTAAACATTTGGTAATCATTTTTCACTTTCATAACCATATTGGCAGAGAAGGTCCTTTTTTTCTCATGAGATAAAATTCATTACCCCATACATTAGAGGGAGATAAAGGTTCCACCTATCTAATAGTGAAATAAAACATACATGTTCCTCAAGATCATAAACAATAATATCATAACAAATGAAATGGAATGGGTGTCATAAACATGTAATCAAATCATAACCTATTAAAAATATACAGGTTAAATAATCATTTCATCAAAATAATAACCTGATAAAAGAAGTGTTTTTCTTAAACAACAAACAAGAAAAACATTAACCATTCTAAGAAATAATATGAATGGTATTGTTGAACTATAGACAAGTATGGAATCTAATATGGAGGATGGATTTAAAAAGATATCATGTAATATGTATTTTCATTAGGAATCACTTTTTTATACATAAACCCTTCTAAAAAACCATGTTGTTGATAATAAACTTGAAAACTTGTAATGAAATCATGAAAACATTTTGAAAGCCTTCTTCCTTGAAAATATATGAAGGAAGCATGAAAAAATTTGAAACCATTTTTCATTGAAAAATAATATCTTATAAAAAAATGGAGCCTTGAAAAACACATTAAAACTTAAAACATTTCTTCAAAATCCTTTTCCATGAAAATGTTTTTATGAGATCCTTTAAAAAATCACGGGGAAAATAATATTTAAACATTTCAAACTGTCCCATACCACTTTAAAACATTTGAATTATAATCCCCGTGAAATAATAACATTAAAATAAGATTAAAATATCATTAAAATAGGTATATTACTGATATAAAATGTAAAATGGTAGTATATACACCTCATAAAATACCGTAGTTACATAACAAAAAATTGGTATCAAAGAAGGAAAATTGATTCAAAAATACCTTACTTATATTTGTAACTTTTGAACCATAAAAAACATGAAATATAGATCATAAAATGAATATTTAAATACCCATAAAGTAAAGTATAAATATCATGAAATAAATTCATTGGTAGTGTGTACAACGCACAAATGAAATGAGTGGTGAATATGGCATGTATCTCACGGAAATAACAAGTGAGATAAAATTCCCATGAAAATTTATAATCTGTAGAATCATATTCCCCATGAAAGAATTAAAATTATATTTATATAAAAATAACATAATATTATGATTAAGTATCATTAAATTCATTCATGGTCAGTATATACACCACATTGAAGAAACAAGTAGTGTATGACGCATGTGCCTCACAAAAGTAAAGGTGAGAAAAAAATTGCCTACACCGGTCTAATTCCCTCCCAAGGAGTCCAAAACACCTTTATAGAGGTTTTAAATATATTATTAACTTATATAAGAATAATATTAATATTTATGATATCATATATTACTCATTTATGACTTTTTTTTACCTGTTTATTAACAATTTGAAGTTAATGTAACGTTTCGCGTAATAACCATTTTTTTTATCTTATGTTTTTTGACTTGTTATTCTTGATACTATTACATAGATCATGATATAACTAATGAAAGATTGTAAATCACTATTTATATAAACTATATTATATATATATATAAGATAGATATAAGAATTGGAATACATCATTCATTTAGTGAGTAAGTCATAAGTACACATGAACGTTGTTTCTGTTTTCTCTTCGTACTAAATGGAAGGAGGTAAATGACATATATATATGTTTGTATATATATATATATTATTCCATAAGAATTATTGTGTCATATATTTCATATTTATTGATTATATTTATTTTTTAATAATTATTTATTGGTTAACGGGAAAGATGAATCTCATCGTGTCATGGAGACTCTAGGTTGTATGCACGCACGAGTGACAATATCATTTTCTTAATAGTAAAATGGTGAGGAATTAGATTTTAAATTAATTAAAATTAATAAATACCATTTCATATTTTTTTATATATTTCCGTTATATCCATTATTATACCCATTCCAATAATTATTGATGAAAAATACATTACACCACAGTGTGGAGATAGTAAGTCATACGCATACACGCGTGGTACATTCATTTTCCACAAGTTGAATAAAAGGTGTAATATAGTTGTTCCATAATCATAATAACATATATTAGTATATTTTATACTGGATATATTAATTTATAATAGAATCAACACAAGAATAGTAAGTAGAAGATGATACAATTTTGAAAGAGTTGGTAAGGAGATTACCTCTTCTACCAAAAGCTACCTCTAGATCATTTCATAGGGACACTAGGGTTGGTATTTTTGGAATCCCATGTCCTCAATAACTTGGATACATATGTTTGGAGGAGAAATGGGTAGGTTTTTGTCGATATAGAAAGCTAACGTTGGTGTTAGGAAGTGAGGGAGTAGGTTCCTTTTTATATAAGAGGGGACGAGCATTCTTGGAATCCGTTAAAATATTAAATTAATATAAATTTATTTTCGAATGAAAATATTAAAAAAGTTATTTATTTTGGATATAATATGATTATGGATCTAAATATTCTAAAAAATAAGTTTATATACAAATTTAGGTCTCATTATTACTATTATATTATGGTTTAACCCTTAGTTAATCCCTTTAACTCTTACCATGACAACATGGGTTTTTACTATTAATAGGTTAATATAGTTAACATAAGATGTAATCCGAACCCAAAATGGATAATTTATGGAATATTTAACTTTATTTTAGTCATTTTTCAGATTTTTAAATTTCTATGAATTTAATTACATTTAATAAAATATTATTTTTTTTAGAGTTTCATTTATGTCAATTTTGATACTATTTATTATTTTTCTTTTTAAGAATATCCTAACAACATGATAAATTCAAACCTAAAAATATAATGTATCAATAACAAATAAAATTTATCTATAAAATTATTTTATGTCATTAATTATGTGAGATTTTATTTATTTTAATATTTTTAGTAACATTTATTTGATATTTCCATTAATTGAACAATTACTGCATCATAATTATGAAAGACTTTAATTAAATAATTTATTCTGTAAAAATTAAAAATAAGTTATAATGATGAAGATAAATTTATTATATTTTAATTTAACTTTTATAGTCGATTTTGTCCTCTGTATAACTCTATATTAAAAATGATTTACCTATGAAAAATACAAGTATTACATTTTTAACTTATCTTTAAATAAAATATAATAAAAACCATATTCATAAACAAGTGAATTTAAAATGTTATAATTTTGGCCTATGATTTATATTGGTCTAAACCCACTCATCCAAGGAAATTAGGACAAGTTTTACCTTTATTTTATAATTCTTATAATATTATTTTTAACCTTAATTACATGATTTACACTTAACGATGGTAAAACAAATACTAAAGTTACTATTCACAAAAACTTTAATTTTATCCTATTATATTGTTAATATCATACTAAATAAGACTGTGTATGTTTATTTTTAGAAATTCAATTCACTAAAATGGTAAAATTATATTTAATGGAAATCTCGCAAAAGGGCGAAAACGTGGGTAAAAAGAATGCTCAAAATTTGAATAATTTTTTTTACATCTAATTATGATGTAAAAATGACTAAAATTACCTAAATTTGATTAATATGTGTATAATTTATCTATTTTGACTTTAAAATCTATTTAAAATATAATAATAATTTAAATGAATAAGGTAGTTTTTAAAAAAATGCGAAATTTATCACTATTCAATTAAAAATGAAACTTCTATGAAAAATACTAGTAATTAACCATAAGTTAATTTTCACATTAAAAATAAAAAAATGGTGTTTATTTAATCAAATTAAAATTCTATGATTTTTTAAAATTAATTTTACTATTATTCATCGAATGACATAAAAAAGTTCCTTTAAAAATATTATTTTTAAACATATAAAGACTTTATAAAAAACTAAAAATTTCATTATAAATACGTTTTATTTATGTGGAAAAATTATAAATAAAATTTAAAATTTTGTTTATTCCAATTCATAGTACTATTTTTAATGTCCTGGTTATAACTATCTCATTTAAATAATTATAATAACAAAGTTTTGTTTTGCATAAACTAATTGTTTTGTGTAACGCAATCCAAGTAGGTGTTGCATGAAGTACTAGATTAACATGGTGTTTCTTACAATTTAATCAAATATTAATTATTTTATATAATAAAAAATCTATATTCAGTGTTGTGTAATGTGAAAATTTTCTAAAATATTCAATTAATTTGAAAAAAAATTCCCAAAATCTCAATGTGTTGCATCATGTCACTTGATTTAAGTTATATTTGAAAATAAAATTTTATATTATAATATTATAGTTATATTTTTATTAATACACTATATAGACACTATAAATTTATTATTTAATTTTAAAAAACACATCTATGTTATTAAACATATGTATTGATATATTAAACTTTTTGTAAACATTTTTAGTCCAAGTAAATTTAAAAATGAAAATTTAGTATTTAGTCACATAAGAAATTGGATTTAGATGAATGTAAATAAACTGGTTTAGATATAGTTTTTTTTTTAAAAATTATTTATATATTTTTCATAATTTATAAAATTATTAGTAAGTAGTTATTTTTTATATTTTATTGAGTTATCCTTTTCCACAACATTCCTAATTAAATATAATTTATCTATTTATTGAAATCATATTATGAAATATAATATAATATAAATATATTAATAATATCCCTATGGTATTTCTATTATATTTTAATACGATGTAATATTAAATTTAATTTTTATAATTTTAAAAAAAATATTTATTAATAATATATTTAATATTTTATCATATGGTTTATTAATTTATCAAATATTATTCATAACATAATGATTTTTATTTCTAATTGATAATTCTTACTTAATTAGAGCAATCGATTAATTTTTAAATTTCTCTCATATGTAATTTTAAATTTTTACATCCATATTTTAGTGATTTACTGTATAAATTGTGTACTTTAATTTTATAATTAAAAGTTTGAATTGAATTTTCTATTTTACCACCCAATTTTTCGGTTATTAATTGTGATATTCTTAAGATAAAAGTTTTTAATAATAAAAATTTTAAGGTTTGAATTCTTATTAATTATGGATTGATGAAAAATATATAATTTATTTAAATATATGAGCTATATATAATTATGAATTATAGAAAATTTGATAATGTAAATTTATATAAAAATTTATAGTGGTCTAACTGATTTTCTGTAATGTTCATAAAAACTAAATTACATGCAAAAATTCATAGTTTAGTAGACATGTATTATAATTTTTCTGAATTTATAAAGATATAAATGACCAGATCATCACATCAGACAAATAATTTGTAATTATCTTTGATTGGATATTCTCATCTTTAGGACTCACCACCATGAGAGGTGTGTGTGAGCACATTATAATGATATGGAATATAGTGAATTTGCAAAAAAAATATTAATGTTTTCATATTCAAGTATATTGCAGGTGATTATATTCTTAATAAAATTTCATATAAATATGGTATATTTAATATATTGTATAACAAATATAAATATTTATGGAAAATTAATGAATTCAATAGGAATGGATTTTTGTTGGATCATGAAAAAGAAGTTTGTAGAAAATTTCCTAGAAAAATAAAATAATAAAATAATTCTCTACTTAATCTCAATATTATTAGAAGGGAAAAGAGAAATCATTACCCCATCCTTACATTATGAAATAAATTCTTCATTTATTCTATAAAACATAAGTGTATAAAAAGAAAGGATATTTAAAATTTTATAAATAGATTGAAAAAAGGTATTTTAATCTCTTTGGGTATTTTAGAATCAAATATGTTGATATAAATTATAAAAACTACTGGAATAATTACTTATAACCACATTTTAAAACCATAAGTATAGCCCAGAAGACCATGGTATAGTCTACACCCACACTTTTATGAAATCTGAGTTCTTAAGACATCAGGATAAGGCTAGACCCACGGTTTGAACAAACCATTGGTATATACAACTTATACCAAAAGTTCACAAACCGTTGGTGTAGAAAATGTTAATGGAAAAAATTATACCCATGGTTTGGTCAAGGCATGGGTATGTGTCCTTTATTAAAAAAATCCACCATTAGGAATTGATTCCAGCAGCTTCCGTCTATACTCTAATGAATTTACCACAGTCCTACAACAAATATTGTATTCTTATATTCATAAATATATATATTTATATATATATATAAATTTAATTTAATTTAATTATATTATTATTATTATTAAATATTGAGGCAACATATACCCACATTTTGGTCAAACAGTGGGTATAGGTACATTATTAAAAAAATCAACCACTGGTAATTGATCCAGACACTTTCCTTGTATAATTTAATGAATTTACCAGTATCCTACAACAAATTTTTTTTAATATTCAAAATAATATATATTATTATATATAAAATTTCAATTATATTTAATTATTTATTATTAATGTTATTATTATGGAAAAATTATTCGTAAAACTATTTTAACAACAATGGTTCACCAAAACTATTGGTATAGGTGCCAAAAAAAATTATCAATACCTATTGATTGGTAAAACTATGGGTATAGGTTTTCCTGTATCCTTTCGGTGAAATTTCATTCCTTGTGGCTATAGGGTTGACCTATAACCATGTTTTTGGAAAAAAATAGTTATAGACCTATTTTTTAATAGTGAAACTTCATGTATTAATTCTGGTTCTACAATCCAAATTATGAATAACTTTAATGGTATGAAAATACAAAGGATTCTAGTGGCCAGTGAGCTTGCTATATATTTTTGAAACAAGATATGCTCATTTTTCGAAGCCATTTGGACATGTATTCTGGTGATAAGAACTGGGATTAATTTGTATTTGGATAAGTAATAATATTTTTCAAGTTTCATTATCTCCATTATTTCAATATCCAAACTTTTATTTTCTGGTTTTAAATTTAGTTTTTACAAAATCAATTTTTTATTAATATATTAATTTGATATTATTAGATATGTACATTGGTGGATGGTTTTAAATTATTAATTTGAAAAATAATGATTTTATGGATGATATGGTGTTTATGCTGGTATTAAAATAGTTGTTATATATAAAAATTACTTTATATTGTAATACCAAATATTGGGTCATATCTCAAAATAAAGAATTCAAATATGAGTTCATAATGGATTAATTAGTACAATTGATTTTAATGACATTAAACTTGTATGGATTATAGTTTGTGTAAGAAAACAAACATTTCAATGAATGCTTCGGACAGAATTTATACTATATTGGAAATATTAAAATATATATATATAGTTTAGAGACAGATTTATATAGTTATAAAATCATTATATATTTCATATATAACTATAAATTATATATTTATCTATATTTTCATCACCATAAAAATGACATTATGTAATAATTTATTCTTTTCAAGGCCAGAATATAGGAGCAATATGATAAATACATTAATAATGCATGGTTTAGTAGAGCTGGAATACATTATAATAGATACACTATGGGTGGGATGTTACGTAGACCATTTTAGATATTTCTCAATAAAAATATAATTGTATCTCAGTAAACAGTTCCAGGTATACAAGACCAAAACTTTGTAATTGAAAGAACAAACTAAACCTTAATAGATGTAAAATATCATGTTTTCGTATAAGGTATGCAGTTTTTTAATTATATTTTAACTCATTTTTTGACCTAATGTGAGTGTCTAATGATATCACCGGATTTTCAGGGGTTTCTGGGGATTGATCGGAGCCCATAGTCTCGGTTTTTATGAAAGGATGACAAGCCAAAATTTTAGTAGAAATTGTGCGACCCAGGATGCACGATTCGAGTAAACCATATAGGGATGGATATTCGGTAATAGAAGGTCGCACAGTTTTAGAAAAATGTGATACCTAAAGTGAATTCCTGTGTGGTGGAATTAGAGTTTTTGATAGAGGCTTAACTCATAGTCAATGCATGATTTTTCAAAATTTTCACCATGAGTGTGAGAGGTACCCCTTGAGGCATATAAGTGTGCATTGTTGGCACATAGTTTAGGAAAACTGTCTAGAAAAATCATGCAACCTAGTTAAAATATTGTAAATTACCATTTTTACATTATCTTTTTTAAATCTAATTTCTTCTTTCTCCTTCTTTCAACAGACATCCTTGAGGCGTTTGAAGATCCTTTAAAGTTCAATACATAGAATTTCCTCTTTATTCTCCATAAAACATCTGATTCAATAATTTTTTCCCATTAAATATGCATCATTATGTTATACATTCATTTTGTTTCATTATGTATTTTATCTATATCGATAGACTTATTTAGGTGAATGATTATGTGCCCTAATTTTAGTATTTTCATATATTCTTCTTTTTCCTTTCTGATTTGGACATAATCAGAGGTCGATACTCGATTATTTATCTACCTCATGTATGTGGTTGGTGGTCCATAACAATACCTTATGTTTTGGTGTTTTATAGGCTTTTCCACTATTGTGCTGCATGCCTTACGTTTTAGAATTTCCCCAAAAATTGATTGAATTCTTAATATGAATGAATTGTAACTTGTTCAGTTTCCCTTTGAATACAATGTTTATTGTTTGAGGTTTTTCGAATAAAACTAATCCACCCATAGGGTGTTCCCTTGTATATTCACTATGGTGTAACACCATATTTGGGGCTTGTGAGATAATCAATTTTATTGGAAACCATAATTAGAATTAATTGAATTCATTAATTTTTTTAGCACCTTATTTTCAATATTTTTTAATAAATGATATGAATGAATTGTTTTGAATTGATAAGATATAGTTGTTTCTTAATTTTCATGTTATTGCATCTGATTAAATTGTACTATTAGTGTAGAGACCCCAAAATTGACGTACATGGACATTACATTACTTTTTTGGAATACTTAATACATAACGAAAATAGACACCCAAGGATCGTAATAGTTTAGTGTATTTGGAAACTTGGAAAATAATCTTCTAATCATGGTGAAAGATCTTCAACATCTCCCATAAAGATCTTCCCCTTTTGTTTTCTTACCTAAAACCTTTCTTTATATCCTGGGGAAAAGAAAACATATAAAGGGTGAGCTTAAATTCTCAGTAAGGGTAAGCATGGAGAAAATAAAACAAACCATATACATTTGATCTTAAAAACTTGACCATAATGTTTAAACATGAAAATCTTGAGCAATGAGATAAAACATGGAAGTACATAAGGTATATATCATAATGGAACATCAATCATGATAAAATATCATGGGAATAAAACTTGTAATTGTGTAAAAACATTAAGTACATGATATGATTTCCATAGTAGCCAAGGCATTGCTGCCAAGACCATCTTAGTGGACAATATCCCAAACTGAACCGAGTTTACTTGTCGTTCCAGCCCTGTATTACTGAACTGGATTTACTTTCCATTTTAGCCATGTCTATCTCATGAGATATAAATCTTTACCCAATGCATTATATGGAGATATAGGACCCACCCATCTCATAATGAAATCATTCTTATGTGTTCCACAACAAAAACTTAAATCATTCATGATAACCCAAAGAATAAAATGGGTTTCATGAACATCATCCCATCATAACATAATCCATATAAAACAAATTGATATCATTTCATAATAATATAATTGAAACCATGTAAATCATAGAGACATTATACTTGAAACAAACACATATGAAATAATGTCATCTTAGATGAAAAATGGTTTTGATAAAACTCTTGAAATGAATTCTTGAGGAAAATATCCTTTCTTCTTCAAAATAATTTTATTCTCACAAAATTCCATTCAATTTTAAAATAAAAGGATTTTGTTGAAAATAGTCATGAAATCATGTAGAGTAATCTTCTTGAAAATAAGGTGTTTTGAAACTGTAAAAATCCATTCATGCTGTATAAGTTAAAAAAACATTCTCCTCGTAATTTTGTCGGAAAAGTCAAAAGTTACTCATATGGTAAAAAAAAGAAATATTACTTTCACAAAATTTGGTAAAAGTAAAAAATGGGTAAAAATTACTTTAAACATATATAAAAACATTTTCTGAAAACATGGACATGGATGATAACAGTAACCCCAGAAAATACTTACGAATAAACAATCTCAGATAAGAACGAGATTGGAAAGGTTATCCCATACAAATATCTTTTTGTAAATAAAATAGATCACATATGTGTATTAACTATAAGGTCACATATAGAAAGTATAAATACATGATAAGATATAAAATTCATTTCTCACATAATCAAATAACGACATAAACAAGAACGAGAAGATCAACCCAAAGAACAAAAATTGGGTTAAGATGTTCCCTTAACACGTGTCCAACTTGACTCGATCATTCTTTAATCTCCTGAATAATAAACCAAAGTTAATTTATACTTTATTAAGAACCTTTTTCAAATTTATTATTCCTTTTATATCACTTATTACCATGTTATAAACATTATGTTCGTTTTGTCGATATTTGGTACTTGAGTAAAAAATTGAACATCTTATAATTACATGTTGTCAATGTGGTCAAAGGTTCATAATATCCAGAATGATATTAATGATTTATATATCATATATATCATATATATTCTGCATATACATGTATTTATAATATTACATAACTCATGGAGGTATGAAATGAAATGCACCGTCATGGAGACGGTAAGCCGTACGTACACATGAACGCTACTTTAATTTCTATTTCTTATTTTAATGTAATTAAAACATAATGATACATAGGTATATTATAATTTCAGTATAATATCATATATAATATCATTAACTAAATCCTTTATACATCCCAAATAATGAATTAACGTATCACATCACTTTGAGGGGGCGGTAGTCCGCACTTCCTCAAATGAGATTATCGTATTTACCCACTATGTAAACTATAAAGGCTTGATATAATTGGGAAGTAAAGAATCATAAGGAAATAATAAACATAATATATATCATATATAAATATAGTTCCATCATAATGGACACCATGAGAGGCGGTAGGAGAAAATCGAACAATCATTGTTTCGTGAGGTGTTAGTTTTACATCCATAGAAACATTATCTTCTTCATCAATTAGATGGAGGTGTGTGTAAGTGTAGTTCGAATAATTATCATAAATAAATCCCAGTATATTGAGGATACTGGTGTTGTTAAAAAAAATTAAAGTATTAAAAAGAGATTAGGGGTTGGAGAAGTAGAATAAAATAAAACAACTTAAGAGAAACCGTTACCTTTAGTTTGGGTAACTTCCATTGGTTTGAACCAAAAGGACTTCTTGAAGTGACTTCTTTCTAATGTAAGGCTTCTAGGGGGAGGAGAGTGATGTAGAGAGCTTAATTAGGTAGAGGTTGGACGAGCCTAATGGCATGAGAGTTGTGAGGAAATGGATAGAAATGGTCTCCTTTTATAAGGTGGAGGAGGGGCGCTTTTGGAAAGTGTGAAAATATTTTTTTTATTATAAACATATCTTCAGTTTCAAAAGGTCCAAAAATAATTAAAGATGAAGATAATATGACTCATGGTCGAAATAAAATCATTCAATCAGAATTGTACATGTTTTGGATAATATTTTTATCATTATAATCTAATGTATTTAAATCGTTTATTAATGAGGTAAATACTGCATCATTATTATGTCAGAAATAATTTAATTAATTTTATGTCTAAAAATTATCAGAAAAATACCAACATGTAGAAAATCTTTTTATATTTCCAATAAATATTTATAGTCTAAAATATAATTTATATATACCCTTAAAAAAATTAATTACTAAATGATTTTTGTTAATGCCAATTTTGTCTTTACATTAAATTAATTAATCTAATGTGTCATTGTCATTCATAAGTGGCTCTATGGGGTCCCACAATCGATCCATGTATGCCCATGGTCGGACATTACTCATCCAATAAGGTTTGGAAAAGTGTTAAGGTAATTTTGAATTATTATAATATTCTTTTAACGTTGAATTACCCTATTTTCCTTTAACTGCAGTAAATTAAAGTCAAAAGATACTATTCACCAAAAACTATTTTCATCTTATTGAAAAAAATTTTACTTCTTCATAACAACCATGTATGTCAGGTTTTTGAAATTCAATTCACAGAATTTTTAAAATATCATTTAAATGAATGATTCAGTTTTTTAACTACCACTAAGTGTTTTCACTATTCATCAAAAATTGAAGTTTTTCAGAAAAATACCAAAAATTCAGCCTAATCAATATTTGATATTCCAAATTCCGAAATTATGTCCATTTTTTCAAATTAAAAACATAGAATTGGCATTAATTAATTTTATAATTAATTTCCTTTATCAAAACAAATAGCGTGTTTTTAAGAAACAATAACTATCAAAAGATTATCACTTGTTTATGTCCAATTTCAATGTGAAATTAAATCCAATGACCAAACTTGGATTAAATGGTAAAAATATATTCTAATTACAATTTAAAACCAATTAAAATGATAATCTAACCATATAAATTATTGGGATGGAAAAAGTTTTTTTTATTTAAAATATAGCCTGTTTTTACTATTCATCAAAATATGAAAGTTATCAGAATAATATGAAAAATTTATCCAAATTAAATTTTTATATCCTGATTCCAAGGAAGAATTTTATTTTGTCAAATTAAACTTATAAACATGTCAGAAACTAGATTTAAAGTGGGAGCTCCATAAAAAGGCGGCAAAACTGCATTTTTTTAAAAATACTTATTTTACCAGAAAAATTTATTTTATTCTCATACCATGTTCTAGAAAATATTTAATATGAATAATAATGTTATAAAATTCAAAATGTATTTAATAATATTCATAACGTCTAGTCCATAATAATATTATAACAATATATCGTTGTTTAGTGAAACCCAGTATTGCGTAATACACACGCTATCGAGGAAGGTCGTGATTGCGTGTAATGCAAGCCAAGTTAGGGATGCGTGTAGTAAAATCCTTGTTTGGTGTTGTGTATAACATAATAAAAACTTATTTAATTTATACTTTAAAAAAATCTCTACATAATGTTGCGTAGAATAGTTTCTACAAAACGAACTTGAAATTGTGTGTAACACGAGTCAAGAATAGTATTGCGTATACTGCAAGCAAATACAGTGTTGCGTATAGAACAAGCTAGTTTTGGTGTAGCATAAAACACGAGACATCAATGACATTAAAAAGAATAATTCTCATAAAATCTCAGGTTGTTACATTCTACCCCCCTTAAAATTAATTTCTCCCTCTAAATTCGTCGGTGTTATAAATGGTTTACTACTTGAAAGATTCTTTCATAGAAACCCATATCGTAAAAAGTAATACTAAAACTTCATTTTAAAAAGGCAAGTTAGAAATGTAATGGTTACCCAGATTAACTCATCACTGGGTTTCCACATTGGAGAACATATGTGGAAATATGGATATGGAAGAAAAATCTATCCATCAAGTTCTGATGGAGAGAGGTAGAGAACATGGCTATGAAAAATCCAAAAATCACAAAGCCATAAATTTGTGATGATCTAAGGTTCCATTTGATTCATCGTATATAAGGGAAATAGGACAACATTTTTGGTTTTCAATATCATTTCCCTAAAGTTGACAATTTTGAATTAGAAGAAATACTTACTTGATTTTGGTACAATCTCACCATTGGTCGTTCTTTGGAAAATTTCCACTTCATCTCTTAAAGAAATGAAGTTGAATTTGTCATTCACAATGTGTTAGTAGATCATGTGATAGAATGATGGGTCATTCCATCTGTCTCAAACAAAAGGTTAGAAAAAGTTATGAAATATACATAAGTCCATCTATAGTGATATTAATCATATTTGGTTCATAAAATGGACGTATACTTCATATATCATACAAATTAATAAATTAAAACACATTTATACTAACCGGGCACTTCTTGTAGGCCAGTGGTTGGCGATAAAGGCCTGTCACACTTCAGTTGTGGGTTCGATTCCCGCAACCTTGTCCGACGCAACGGGTTGTCTCCCGTCCTGCAGGTTATCCTTTTTCTAAAACAATACTATTATAACATAAATTTCTAGCCTTAAACAATACTATCTGATGTCTCACATAATCCATTCCAATATTTAGGCTTATCCAAAATACTTCATTCTAAACTCATAGTATAAAGTGAACGATTACTAAAAAGGTCATATAACAAGCACATGAATACCATCATTTATCCATCATATATCTTGTTGGTCACATTCTAATCATGTGAATACCTTAATCATGTATTCTCTTGAAAAATGAATACCCATTGAACCTTAGTGAAAACATGAATGCTCTCAAAAGTTAACTCTTTCCACATACCAAAATCCCAAAAATTCTATATACTCATACCATGATATCACTTATTCCTTATATCAATCATGAGCTCATGAATACTATCAAACATCTCATTATCTCCTTATCCCTTCATTATGCGCATATCATCTACTTGCCAAAAAATATCTGAATAACCTTTCATGGTTACGAGTACCATTCAATATATACATTCAAATACTTTAGGAAAAACAAAAGTGTAACTATCCTTAGATGTGTCTTTATTCCATAGTACCATTACCTATAAAAAATGACTCTTTATAAACATAAATCCTTCCACTACCTTCTTAAACCACTGACTGAGCTTCGTCATTTCTTTCATATCATATATCATTTCTAGTCTCTTTATCATCATCAACAAATATACTACTCATACGACCATGCTGATTCTCTTCATGGGATTTTCCCTTAGGGAAATGGTTTGAATAATGCCCATACAACCCACATTGAAAACATTTAATCATTGTTGATGTCATAGCAATACCATTATCCTTGTCCATGTTGTTAACTGAACCTTTTCCTTTGCACTTACTGGCTTTGTGTCCTTCTTTTCCACACCCAAAGCATATAATCTCCCTGATGCCTCTTCCCACATGATTTGCATGAGGGAAATTGAACTTTCTTTCCTCTATGATCATCATGAAACTCCATATTTCTCTTATTATCTAAGTCGGGAAACATTCCAAATTTGAGATTATTGATCAAATTATGAGATTTCTGATTAGGCATAATAACGATGTTTCACCTTCCAAATCCCGTTTCATTTTCTTGATCATGAGGAATAACATTCCATTGTCCATAATATTCTCCATTATCGTGAATCTTCATGTTTCCAGCCATTTTCTAAAACCCAAAAAGAATGGTGTGAGAGGCAAAAATCATGCTAGGTAAAATTACACAATAAAGGGGGATTACCTTCCATATCTAACATCTTAGGTTAAATTCTAAGATTGTTACCATAGTTCTAGGACTATAACCTATACTTATACTTAACCTTAGGGACATCCCTAGACATACCTTAGAAATATCTCTAGGGATCTCACTAAAGTTTTCACATCCTAGTTTCCAATGGTTAACTAAACCTTTCCTATGATACCAACTGTAACGACCCATAAATTACATACATTGTTATTACTTCAGAGTTGAAGCATACTTATTACAACATATAACAATACCATGAAAGGACCGTATAGATATAGTGTCTTTAGAAACTGGGAAACATAAACAACTGGTTCATAAAATCAACTACATTGTTTCCCGTTTATTTCATTATATCTAGAGTCCCTTTTTGGCATATCCTACTTAATATCCTTCTTCCTGACCTGGGGAAAAGAAAACATACAAAAGGGTGAGCTCAAATGCTCCGTAATGGTAAACAAAAGAAATATCAGTCATATCATATTCATAAGAACATAACATTTTGAAAATCTTAACCTGTAAAAGAGATCATAATACCATGTCATGGGATAAATCATAGTAATGAAACATAATCCCAAATAATCATAAGTTAAAACATTAAACATTGTGTCATACACACATAATCATATAAAATCATTTCATATTAGTCAAGGATCATTGCCAGGACAATCATAGAGGAAAAAGTCCATTACTGAACTGAGTTCACTCCTTGTTCTGGTCCCGTATCACTGAACCGGTTTAACTTACCATTTCAGCCCCGTCTATCTCATGAGATATAAATCTTTACCCAATGCATTGGAGGGAGATATCGGTCCTACCCATCTCATAATGAAATCATTCTTACGTGTGCCACAACATAAACATAAATCATTCATCATAACCCAAAGAATAAAATGGGTTTCATAAACATCATCCCATTATAACATAATCCATATAAGAAAATGGATATCAATTCATCATAAGAGAAGTGAAACCATGTAAATCATAGAGACATTATACTTGAAACATACACATATGAAATAATGTCATCATAGATGAAAAATGGTTTTGATAAAACACTTGAAATGAATTCTTGAGGAAAATATCCTTTCTTATTCAAAATCATTTTCTTTTCACAAAATTCCATGCAATTTTAAACTAAAAGGATTTTATTGAAAATAGTAATGAAATCTTGTAGAGTAATCTTCTTGAAAATAAGGGGTTTTGAAACCGTAAAAATCCGTTTATGCCATATTTGTTAAAAAAACATTCTCCTCATACTTTTTGTCAGAAAAGTAAAAAGTTCCTCATATGGTAAACAAAAGAAACATTCCTTTCATATCATGTGGAAAAAGTCAAAAATGGGTAAAAAGGATAAAAACATTTTTAGAAAACATGGACATTGATGATAACAATAACCCCAATAAATACTTACGAATAAACAATTTTAGATAAGAACGAGATTGGAAAGGTTATCCCTTACAAAGATATTTTTGTAAATAAAATAGATCACTTATGTGTATTCACTATAAGGTCACATAAATAAAGTATAAATACCTGATAAGATATAAAAATTCATTTCTCACATAATCAATGAATGATATAAACAAGAAAGAGAAGATCAACCCAAAGAACGGAAATTGGGTTAAGATGTTCCGTTACCTCGTGTCCGGCTTGACTCGATCATTCTTTAATCTTCTGAATAATAAACCAACAATAATTTATACTTTCTTAAGAACCTTTTCAAATTTTTTATTCCTTTTATATCACTTATTACCATGTTATAAACATTATGTTCGTTTTGTCGATATTTGGTACTTGAGTCAAAAAATGGAATTCTTATAATTACATTTGGTTAATGTGGTCAAAGGTTCATTATATCCAGAATGATATTCATGATTTATATATCATATATATAAAATATTACATAACATATGGAGGTAAGAAATGAAATGCACCGTTCATGGAGACGGTAAGCCGTACGTACAATGAATGCTAATTTCATTTCTATTTCTTATTTTAATGTAATTAAAACATAATGATACATAGTTATATTATAATTAAAGTATAATATCATATATAATATCATTAACTACATCCTTTATACATCCCACATAAGGCATTAACGAATCATATCACTTTGAGGGGGCGGTAGTCCGCACTTCCTCAAATGAGATTATCGTATTTACCCACTATGGAAACCATAAAGGCTTGATATAATTGGGAAGTAAATAAGCATAAGGAAATAATAAACATAATATATATCATATATAAATACAGTTCCATCATAATGGACACCATGAGAGGTGTTAGGATAAAATCGAACAATCATCGTTTCGTGAGGCGTTAGTTTCCCATCCACAGAAACATTATGTTATTCATCCATTAGATGGATGTGTGTGTAAGTATATTTTGAATCCTTATCATAAAAACATCCTAGTATATTGAGGATACTGGTGTTGTTAAAAAAAATAAAGGATTAAAAAGAGTTTATGGGTTGGAGAAGTAGAATAAAAGAAAACAAATTAAGAGAAACAGTTACCTTTAGTTTGGGTAACTTCCTTTGGTTTGAACCAAATGGACTTCTTGAAGTGACTTATGCCTATTTTAAGGCTTCTCAGTGTAGGATAGGGATGTATAAAGATTAATTGGGTAGAGGTTGAACGATCCTAATGGCTTGAGAGTTGTGAGGAATGGGATAGAAATGGTATCCTTTTATAAGGGGGAGGAGGGGCTCTTTTGGAAAGTGTGAAAATAATATTTTATTATAAACTTATCTTCAGTTTCAAAAGGTCCATAAATAATTAAAGATTAATATAAGATGACTCATGGTCGAAATAAAATAATCCGATCAGAATTGGACATGTTTTGGATAATATTGTAATCATTATAATCTAATTTAGTTAAATCATTTATTAATGTGGTAAATATGGCTTCATTATTGTTTCATAAATAATTTAATTTATTTGATGTCTAAAAATTATAAAAAAATACCAACATTTAGGAAAACTTTTTTTATTTCCAATGAATATTTATAGTCAAAATGATAATTTATATATCCCATTATAAAAATTAATTACTAAAAGATTTTTGTTAATGCCAATTTTGTCATTACATTAAATTAATTAATCTAATGTGTCATTGTTTTTCATAAGTGGCTCCATGGGGTACCAAAATCGACACAAGGATGACTATGGTCCTCCATTACTCATCCAATAAGGTTTGAAGAATTGTTAAGGTAGTTTCAAATTATTATAATATTCTTTTAACCATGAATTACCCTATTTACCTTTAACCGCAGTAAATAAGTCAAAAGTTACTATTCAACAAAAATTATTTTCATCTTATTGTACCAAATTTTACTTGTTGATAACAACCATGTATGTCAGATTTTTGATATTCAATTCACAGAAGTTGTAAAATTTCATTTAAATGAAAGATTCAGTATTTTAACTACCACCAAGTGGTTTCACTATTCATTAAAAATTGATGTTTTTCAGAAAAATACCAAAAATTCAGCCTAAGAAATATTTGATATTCCAAATTCAAAAATGATGTCCATTTGTCCAAATTCAAAACATATTAGTGACATTAAATAATTTTAAAATTAATTCCCATTATCAAAACTAATAGCGTGTTTTTAAGAAACAATAACTATCAAAAGATCATCACTTGTTTATGTCCAATTTCAATGTGAAATTAATTCAAACGATCAAAATTGGATTAAATGGTAAAAATATATTATAATTACACTTTAAAACCAATTAAAAATATAATCTATCCATATAAATTATTGCGATGAAAAAGTTTGTTTTTAACTAAAATATAGCGTGTTTTTACTATTCATCAAAATATGAAAGTTATCAGAATAATATGAAAAATTTATCCAAATTAAATTTTTATATCCTGATTCCAAGGAAGAATTTTATTTTGTAAAATTTAACTTATAAAAATTTCAAAAACTAGATTTAATGTGGGTGCGCCATCAAAAGGTGGCAAAACTGCATTTTTTGAAAAATACTTATTTTTCCCGAAAAATTTAAATTATTCTCATACCCTGTTCTAGAAAATATATAAAATGAATAATAATGTTATAAAATTCAAAATGTAGTTAATGATATTCATAATGGATATTCCATAATAATATTATATCAATACATCATTGTTTAGTGAAACTCGGTATTGCGTACTACACACGCTATCGAGGAAGGTCGTGATTGCGTGTAATGCAAGCCAAGTCAGGGCTGCGTGCAGTGAAAGCTCCATTTGGTGTTGCGTAAAACATAATCAAAACTTATTTCATTTATACATGAAACAAAATCTATACATAATGTTGCGTAGAATAGTTTCTACAAAACGAACTTGAAATTGTGTGTAACACGAGCCAAGAATAGTGTTGCGTATACTACAAGCAAATACGATGTTGCATATAGCACAAGGTAATTTTGGTGTAGCGTACAACAGAAGAAATAAATGAAATTAAAAAAAATAATTCTCATAAAATCTCGGGTTGTTACAATTAGTTTTTATGGAAAATGTCAAATGGGATGGAAGAACTCATTTGTTGTAAATAGTAATGATGAATTGATAGTGTTAGTGGATGTCGTGGGTGATATCCTTGGATATTTATTCCAGTAGATGTCATTGGAAATTTCTACACCATGTATCTTGATTATATTACTTTATTCATTGTCCTTATACACCCTAGATCCTGGCTCAATTGGATGTTGAGGGCCTTTCTACCCCTTGGATCTGACTATCCTAGAATCATGTTGCGCATGCTCCGTTGAAAAGCTCCTTGGACTCCAACCAAGTCCAACAAAGTTTCCATCAAGATTCTTCCGGGACTCGATGAGGATACATTGGTCTTTTGTACCTTGTATTTGAACATTCATGGTCTGACACATGATTACATGATGTGGCTATTGTGGATATTTTACACTTCATTACATAGTGTGGACATTGTGGAAGTTTTACATTAGATTACACGACAAGGTCGATGTAGGTATTTTTCTATATTTATTGATAGACCTAGTATTAGTGTTAGATTATAGTTGTTATATTGGATAGTAATACTTGTTCATTTATTATTTAATGCATCCCTTGTTTATGGGGGTGTGATTATTTCTTACAGGGATTTATGCATGGGTATATAGGATCATACATTACTTTTATTACTGTTATACCTGTGATATATATTGCACCATAGTTTGTTTTATTATTCAATATAGACTTGTTATATTCATCATTGGTGGTGTCCTATTGACTGTTATGTCACACACTTTTTGGGCCACCATTGGCTACTCAGACAGAATACATGGATGAAGGTAGGGACTGGGGAAAGAACCCACTTTATGATTCTTGATTGATCATTTATTATGTGCATGGGAGAGAAGGACAGAGATAGGATCATGATGCCCTCTGAAGATACATATTTTTGGTATTTTTTTATTTTGATATATGTGTAGTAATGGATGTTATTGAACCTATTTTCCTACTTTTTATATACATGACATGATCATTATATTGTATATGACTAATTTTGGCATAATTATTATTATAGTCATCTGTATTTTCTTCTTCTATCTGTTGGTATGTGATTTATATTATTCTTCTGCTATTTTCTGAGATTAATATTCCATTGTGTTATATTCTAACATGATAGAATAGTCTCACCACATACATAATGTAGGCCCCCACTATTAGTCAGTAACCTCTAGCTTTTAGGGAGGCACACTTGTAGCTCTGTGACCCATCAGCTCATTACACTGTTAAGTGACATATGGTTTAGGGAGATATAATAGATATGGTAAGTATCATTCTTAGTAACGACATATACAAAAGGTATTGTAAAAGGAATCTTGAAAAATTAAAAAATAAATTATTAATAGTGTTCTAAAAATTCAAAATAAAAATAACATTTTGAATTTTTTTAAGGGTTGAAAATCATGTTTTTGATATACTCTAAGGTGGGGATTCGCTTTAGAAGTTATTTTTTATAATATATGGGAATGCAAGTCGAATCCTAGGACCATCAGTGGTTAGCTCATTTTATATTCTAAAATTCATAATGTAGAATATTTTTATTATATAATAAGAAATAATATAATTATAAAATGAAGAAATATAATTTTTCTTGAAAGTTGCATCATTAGGTGGAGAAATTCAATCCGAATTTATTGATAAAAATCATCCATATTCGCATCCCAATACCTTAGGTGATAGATTGATAATTATTAATAATACTTTTGGATTATTATTAAATAATTATTATTCCAAAATTTATTTATAACCATCCTATAAATTATGTTGTTTAAGAACATGAAACACATGAATAAACATTTGATCCAGATTATTCTTAGGAAAATTATTATGAAACATTAACACATACTATAAGGATTATAGTATCAGAAATTTATAGTGTCTATATAATGTTTCAACTAGAATATAAATATAATATTGCATCTTAGAGTGATATTTAAACATTTTAAGAATCCATTATTGTAAAGATTCAAAAATATGGTATTATATCATGTTCTAGATATTGAATTCCATAAATAATAATGCTATTTTGGATATCATTTATTTTATTCTTAATAAAAATTCTATTTTATGTAAATGGTATTTTAAAATCAATAAAAATTAATTAATAAATATTTAAATATATGAGGCAAGAGTAGTTTTTAAAGGTTCCACTCAAGATGAATAGATCACTTATCTAGATACATTTTATCTAGTTTATAAACAGTATTCTTTACATAATGTATTAGAATTTGTAGTAAATTTTGACTTTGAATTAAAATAAATGTATATGTAAATTTATTTCCATAATGGAAATCAAGAATATTACATTTATAAGAAGAAACTAGAGTATTTATCAATATTAATTATTATAATATATTTTAAAAGATTATTAGTTCTATAAATGGATCAAAATAAGCATCTTATTAATTTTATTTACAATTTTGTGATGAAATATTATGATTTAATTTTGAGAAAAATATTATGGATTTATTTCTATAAATTGAGATCAATGATAGAAAAATATATTTCCTTTTATTATATGAAGAAAAAATTTTACTTTCAAATAGTGATAATGGGTTTCTATATAAGGTAAAACAATTTATATTTAAATGATTTGGCATGAAATATATTAGTGATGCATCATATGTCATTGGAATTAAGATTAATATATAAAGGATTAATGTAAATTTTGGATTATCTCAAGAAACATATATGAATAAAGCTCTATGGATATTTTGGAAGAAATGTTGCACATCCAGTATAACACCATTTTTAAGGGTAAAAATTTGTATTTAAAGCGATTTTCAAAAAATACATCGAAATATAACAAATGAAAACTATCTCATATACTTTAATCATAGTTATTTTAATGTATGGTAATGTATATACAATTCCTGATAAAAATGAGAACTAATTTATTATTTATGGAAATGAATGGGGGTATGGAGGTTAATAGATAATTATATATATGTATATATTAGTTTTATATATTCATGTAAATCAACATTAGGTTGATCTTTATGATGAATAGGGGAGTTCTATCCATTAAGAGTTTCAACCTGACACTATAAAAACATACTCCATTGAATCTAATATTATTTTATGTTTTGATACTGCTTTTTATGGTATATGGATATGAAATTTCATTTTATTGAATAATATTGTGGATTTTATTTCAGGATGTTAAATATATAATTTGAATTTTTTTATTTACTATTTTTGGATAATACTAAAAAAGTGGTAGCTAATGTGCACACATTTTCAATGAGTATATATCCATTATCAAATATGACATAGACGAAAAAGTTTTCATTCATTATATCAACATTGAAATAACGATTAAAGATTATTTGATTAAATACATATTTATATTTAAATTTAAGGACAAAATAATATGTGTGAGAATAAATTTCGTTATGTATTTATGTTTTTTTGATTTATTATTTTTTAAAATCAATATACTAATATTTTTCCATTTATGTTTTTTTGGCCATATTAATTACTTGAGAAATATTTTGGGGTTATGGAATAAGCTATTTTGATCAGGTTTTCTCATATGCCAATTTTTTTTATACATAATATATTATGATACATGGAAGGTAATAACCATTTATTTATATAATATAGCATTACAGTTCATTCATTATGCCTCTTCTTTAATAGGGTTTTGTATTGTTATATTCTGATTAATTTGTATACACTAAGTGGGAGAATGTAATAAATGATGGTACACACACTATCCTTGATGTATGATAAAATTGTGCATCCTTGAGGTTAAAATAATGTTTTAATGGAAAAAAAATAATTTCAATAATTTTTATTACAATGGATGGAGGTAAAAAATTAATATTTTTTATTAAAATAGATCGATAGAATTCTAAATGCATCGATCAGGTTTTAATATTTTATTTTTAGAGATAGTTTTATTATTATTATTTATAGTGAAGTAAGATAAATGATAGGCTAAAAATAAAATTTATTATACTATTTAATGAAAATATATACAAATGGAATATAAAATATCAATTTATGACTAAACAAAAATTACACATCATCAAATTTACTTTTTTCTCTGAATCTAACTACTTCATACACGTTAGAATTATTACTTATCAATTATTCAAAATTCACGAGTGTTTATAATATTTGATAATGAAAATTGTATTATTATTATTACAATAAATGAATAATAATTGAAAAATCCTTTATTTCATGATCCTCTATATATAACATGATAATTTCTTACTCGATATCATGATTTATAATAAAAAATTATCATATTAATTAAACATGTAAAATGTTATTTATGTTTTTATAACTTATTCAAAACCATGGAAATCTAATGTGAAAATATACTATATCATAATTAATATTGTACATTATAGTTTCACATGTTAATGTTGTATTAGTTACATCATTAGATATCCATATCTTCAACATTACACCTATTTTTAGTAAAACTATTTTCAGAAGATCATAATCAATTGTGAATTGTGTAAAAGATCAAATAAACATCAAAAGTTTTACTCATTTGACTATATTAAAACATAAAAGCAATGGAGGGGGGTCATAACTAATTGTCCCTTGAAAAAATGAAGATAAATGGTTTATTGTTATTCAACGGAGGATTGATTATCATGGGTATTATACATTTCCTGATTTTTTGTCATAATAATTTTATAAAATAGTTATTGATCCAATTAATTATCAAATATTGGAAGATGGAAAAATAAAAAACCAGTGATTGATCTGGTCAATCATGAAAAAGAAATAGAAAATGTTCTGGTTGATATAAATTAGTTTCATGGAAAATCTGAATAAACTTCTTGGTCAATCCAATTATATATATACATTTGATCATATTATAAGTATAAAATAAATCATGAAATAACGATAAAAAATAAATAAAAAATAAGGTTATTTTATGAAATGTGAATAGTTATTTAAACCCAAAAATTTATTTAATTTTTTATTTAATAAAGATATTTATAACCCGAAAAATTATAAAAAAGTAATTTTAATACATCAATAATTTATTTTATTTATTTAATAATTTAAAATATAAAAAATACTGTAAGTAAATATAGAAGGTAAAAAAATTTAAAATGATATATTTATCAGTTCAATATTTTTAATTCTATTTTTATTTCTTACCATAGCCTTTTAATGTATGCCAAGTCATATTTTAGATTGGATGACACTAAATACTATAATGGGCATATTATTCTAAATATAATTTTTGAGACTATATCATCTCATGACTGATTAACATGTTCAATCGATCAATATGTTTGATATTTTTTTGGATATTTATAGACTTAGTATTTAGACACATGATTTTGAATTTGAGAAAATGGGGAAATGGTATAGAATTTTGGAATTAATTTATGATATGTAATGTCTTATACTATGTCTTCTAAAAATAAAGAACATGTTCTGTCACTATATAGATCTTGTTATGTTACCTAAGAAATTTTATTTTAGTATTACATTAGAACTCTAAATTTTTTATTAACTCTCATTGAACTATAGGGGGAAATGTTAATAATATTTTCATATATAGTTTATGTATAAGGGGTGTAAAAATGGCCATGATGTATTATTTATTTATTAATTAATAATATACATAAATTTTTTTAAAATTACCATTAATGTCCAAAGTTATTAAATAAGATAAAACTTTAATTAGTGCAGTGATAGAGTGGGAAAAATATAAATCCATATGTACTTTAAAAACTTGTAGTGACTTTGAAATGATGTTTTTGTGTATTGAATAAAAAAATAGTCGAAATTATTGAATTTTAGTCATATAGAACCTCTATCTATGATTGAGTTCCTGATTCAAAAGTTTCATATTACAAAATAATTAGAATATGTTAAAATTTTTATCTTTTTAGTTTGTTGAGGGAATATAGAATCCGTTTTTTGAGACATTGTCTTCAAGTAACATTAGACTAATGGACAGAGTGGATATCTTAATGATCATAATTAGGATAACTAATTGGTGTTGTTTTATTTAAAATTTAATTATAAATATTATATCCACAAATGTATAAAATAACTATGTAATATGAATTAATGGGGTATTAGAAGCAGATATCAATGATATATATTACCCAAAAAAATTCTTGGATCTACTAATACATTGTTAGGAGTTTTTATTATATACAAAGATAAAATCTCACATCTCATGTTGAGGTAGTAGTTTGATATTCATGATATTTTAATTATGATTTATTTTTCTAAATTTTTTGAGTTTTTTCATAAAAATATGTATATTTAAAATATCATAAAATGATTAATTATAGTTAATTGTATGAATGATGGAATTTTTAATAGTTAAGGTTGAGTAGATTTAATATGACAAATAAAAATTCATCAATCCAAATCAACTTAAATCAATAACAGTCATTTTAAATTGATGAATTCATTAAAATAGGATATGGAGTGTTGTATAATTTAGTCTCTTAAATTATGTATAGTTTTAACAATCTTAACTAATCTTAACAAAATTTGAATGATTAAATGAATAATTCACTGTTGCATTGAAACTAAAAGTGAAAATTATTTTATATGATCAAGTATAAATGTATTATAAATAATTATTAATTTTTATTATAAATAAATATGATGGTTTGATGAAAATACTAAATAAAGAAAATTTACACAGACATATTATATAGTATAAATACATGTTTGGCTTGTACATGTGATTTTAATTCTATAATTAATATTTTTAGACAATATAAAAAATACTAGAATATAGTGTAATTTTTATAGTCATGGACTTTTTTTCCTTTCTATCGTTTATACATAGTTATATAATTTTATCTTTTTTATGATTATATACTTATTTTTCATTATATACTTTTTCCTTATTTATACCAATTTTTTGTGATTGGTCTTGATTGTTCAAATTATGATCGATGATTTAATTTTTTTAGGATTATTGATTTCTTTATTTGTCAGTTTATTTTTTTAATATTTCTTTTGTTTTTTGATGAACTTATTTATACATTTTTAGTACACATGTCATAAGTAATTTTATTGGTAAATAAAATAATTTTTATAGTACCTATTATATAAATACATTTTCTAGATCATTGTATATTTAGATAATGACTTAATCTATCTCCACTTCTTAGTTAGTGGTTATTTTATTCCTAAACTGATATTGATTAGAACACTTATAAATTAATTAGTTTTTTTTTAATTTGGTTATGTGTTGATTTAGGATTCTATTTTTTGTTTTCAGTTATAGACATCCATAAACAATTAGATATATGAATTTGTTTTCCTAAACAAGTTGAAATTATCCATGCACACCCTTTACAATAATTAATTAAATGGGAAGAACATATAATATGTTGAATCCTAGAAATTTGAGGGATGACTATCTATAAAATAATTTGGTAGGTGCATGATATTAATCATGAGTATATGTATATCTTTTTATTTCTATCAACTTGGATATGTTATTAGAGACTATTCAAAAAGAGTGTGTCATTGTTTCAGTTGTAGTAAATTGGGATCAATACAAGCATATCTCTTTATTGATTAGGATTAGTGAAGAAGGTTTTTCTTTCCTATGATTAGTTGTGAGTAACATGAAATATATGGTTAGGACCAGTAATTTTCCATTAATGGGTTCATGTCTCATTAGTTTGAAATTATAATGAGAGATTGTTAAAGATTGTTATAGTTTAATTCATAGAGATTTAGCTGTTCGCAAGTTAGTCAGGGGAACTAAGAATCCATGGAATAATCATAATTTTTTTGGGTAGATTAAATAAGTTCCAATGGGTTTGTTTTGTTGTATTTTTTATAAATTCTCCATGGAATGTAGTATAAATCTCAATAATGGGATTTTGAAAGGCCATAAATGTTGTAAATGAAGTTTAAAAGTCATTATTAATGAGGTTATTAATTTTATTACATGATATTAAATTAAAATTTTATAAGGATCCATAATAGTGGGAGGAGATTTATGATGGAAAATTAATAGTGAGTTGTGACTTTTAAAGGATTTATAACATTGGAATTGAATTTTAACTATATACATAATAGTAAACCGAAGTAATATGAGTGGTTTAAAGATTGAAACCATTAAATATTTATTTGAGTTTCCTATGTAATATCTAAATTTAGTTGTGTAAGAGTTATATTGAGTTTATATAAAAATGATTCAAAAAAATTATAACATTAAATTGAGTAACAAGGATTTTCTATAGGTGATATATGATGAATTTACAGGTTGTATAATAGTGATCAAAATGGTCTATGTGATTTAATAGATAAATTGATAGGTTTTTAAATATTTCAATTTTATTTAAATATGAGAGTTTATAATTTATCATGTTTATGAAAAAATTCATCAGTTGGCATTATTCATGATTTTTTACATCTACAGAGTTATTTAGAAGATTATTTAGATCAATATCTTGAATCTATTTGAGTGAAAATATAAATCAAAAGTAAACTATTATCACATACAGTTTTTGAGGATTTGATGAATTTGAATATCTAAAATTTTGATTTATAATCTTAAGGATTCAATTTGTGATATAATAGAATTAAATGAATTATGTTTTTAGGAATATTTGGTTGATTATTATTAACATTATATTGAAGATGTATTTTTGGAAATAATTTCTATTAATCAACGTTAAATATATTGATTTAAAATATAGAAGAAAAAATTACCCAAATCCATGGCGCATGTGATTACCTATGTCCATTTCATAAGTGGTGATATATTTATATCAGAAGGAATGGTTTAGATAAAACGACAAAGCTCCTTCGAAAATATATTATATGATAGGGTGATATTTCAATTAGTGATTTGAGAACAATCATAAGGTATGATGTAACAAAACATATTATTATATATTAGGGGGAAATGAAAATTGTTATTGGTCAAGAAGGTATTCCAAATATAATATCATTAAACTATTTATTTCATGTGATGAAATAGATCACTAGTTTGATATATTCATTCTATATATATATGAATTGGTCAAGGATTTTTCCAATGTATTATAATTCATGAGTAAATGATATCTCACACAAGGAGAATCCAAAAGGGATTTATAAAGTGGAATTTTCCATGAGATATTAATAGTGAATTCTTGTTTGAGACTTGGATAACACTCCCCCAAATATAAATCTATCATCTTCTTCTACCATTTCATTAGAAGTTTTTATCATTTCATGGTGAAAAGAGTAATTATACATGAACATTGAGTGATTCAGAAACCTAGGGATACCTTTAGAGGAGGTATATATTTTGACTACTTCTTGACGATCTTCATTAATACCATATGAATATGGTGTAGTGTATGTAATAGTTTTTGGTAGACATTTATAGTTTATTTATTTCTAGATTAAATATGATTTCATTTATATAGTATTGGGATCTCATATTTGGGATTATTTAATATAATCTATTACAATTAATATGTTTTTTGTATTATTTGAACACTAGAAGTGGTATCAAAGACCCATGATCACTTTTGATTCATGAAATCATACAAAGAAATGAAATTTATTGAAATTTTACAGTCTACCGTATTCCATTAACAAAATACAGCTCAGCTTTTGTTTTGGTCAGGGGAGTCAACGCATACATTATATGATATAATTTCCAATGACTCAATATAAAACCACTGATAATTTAATTTTTCATAACATAAGATATCAAGATATCATATTCAATGATATAATCATTCCATGTTTTAAAAAAAATGCATCGTATCTCAATTATATTATTTCTATGAATAATAAAAGATGATATGTGAGATCATAGGAGATGACATGACTTTTAGTAATAGAATATAAAAGATATAATGAAATCATCTAACCACCAATTATCAATCAATCATAATATGATGGTTCCAAATACAGTCGATGTTCCAGTTAGTCCCATACCCCACATTGATTTTGTCAGATTCAATGAATAATTTGTAAGAACCTAAAAATAATAATCATATCAAATGAATGTAATTGAAGATACATTAAAAACAATTCCATAGACAAGAGAAGAGGATCATTCACAATAAATTTATTAATAAGTAAATATTTTTTACATTTGATATTTATTCGATGTATATGTTGATCGATACAACCTCATTCAAGTTGTAAAATCATTTCTATAAGAGGATCCAAAGTAGAATGTATCTAGTAGAGATGTTCACAATATTAATAATATGTGAATGATGTTGATGGAACATAAATCATATTTTATTTAAATTATATTTTAGATTATGTAATTTTGGTTACCTGGAACATAAATTATCCTTTGTAACCTCTTTGGAATTTACCAAAACTCAAATAATAAATGAATATTATTAATTTGATAAATAAATATTCTATTTTATGATATTGTGAATAAATATTTATTTAGTACTCAACTCACATATATATTCTATCTCAAATATAATTAGTTACCAACTATTTATGATCAATAAATCATAAATCAATATTATTCCTCAGTCATGAGAATAATAATAATTAAAATGATTGAATTATAATATACTTTTACTAAGATAAATTGATACACTTAATGTGTGTCCCTCTAGAGATCTTTCTCAGTGGAATTAGGTTGGATTACCTAATGTATATTATCTGAATCTATATATATTTCATGAAACCCATAGAGGATGAAATCAATGTCGTAATGAAAATGACCACATATAAATTCTCATTGTGTAATATAATACCTTTATATCAATATCTCATCAACCAGGTTTAATAATCATTTCATCAACTTATATTCTCAATATATCTTTCGTTTACTTATAGAGAAAAAACCCTAAACCACAATGGTGTTGGAATTTTATTTCACAGATCTATTTCAATTAAAATGAAAAAGTATTCATATTTCAATATTCAAAGGTAAAAATAGTTTATTAACATATTCATTATTTCCATATTACTCTTGACACACCTAACGCATCCTACATCACTACAAACATAGATCATCACAGTTTTATATAATAAAAAAAACGTATATGACTCAATATATTCGTTAATAATAATATTATGTGTAAGGATCAATATTCATGGTTATATATAAGAATCCCCCATGACACATGTACATAATTTATAATTTCAATTAGTGGTTCAATCCTCATAATTTCCCATCCTAATGATTACCAAGTAAAAAATTCATGATATGGAGACTCATATTGGTAAAAAATCAACAAACTAATAGTCAGCATCATCTCTATCCCATAAGATAATGACAAATGATCTCAGAATATATAATTTCTAGAATATTATCATTTCACTTTAAGTTCTCATCATAGCATGGAACTTCTATAACCTTTCAGTGTGACCAATACACGAGGAACATTATCACATAAATGTTATATATAATAAAATTCAATACATGATACAAAATTAATATTTGGTTTAAAGAATATATATGTAATCTAAAGTAAAAAGTTTAATGGTTATAGGGATACAAATATAAAAAAATTTCACATTCAATAAAGGTAACTACTAATGACATTTATTTCCAAATCTCTCACATGATATCCATGCTTATAATAAGAAAAGTCTTTAGTCTATGAGTTTTCCATAATCTCCTCCATGGTAAATCTGTTCGCCACGGCCTCACCTCCATGATAAAAATCAAACAAGTGATGATATATTCAATGTATTTTATTAACCCAATGATATTACCTTAAATCCTTGCAAAAATACTTCACTATCATATTATCATATTATTGTGTGGTGGGATCTATACAAATCTAAACCACATCAAGACCAAAGATAATGTTATGTATTCTTACTAATTATTTTGCAACATAAAAAACTATAATATACCCATAATCTAATATGAAATCTATGATATTGTATAATTCAAGATATTACAGCACATATCCATTTTTTTGAGGCAAAAAACATATGAAAAATATGTTTTAATATCATCCATCTCTATCTAGAAACCATTATTTACGCATCCCCTAATGATTAAAGCTTCATCTCCTCTATATACTAGGAATATTTACATAGTATGCCTCAGATACTTTAGGATTGTCTTCAATTCCATACAATAGTGATCTATTAGATCTTCAAAATATTTTCCTACAATTATCAAGTCATATATGATGTCGATTATGGTGAATAACATAGCATAAATCAGTGATCCAATCAGTGATGTGTTTGGAATACTAGTCATCCTATGTCTCTCCACTTGGGTCTAAGGACACACATTTTTTAGGAATATATATACCACGTCAAATGGGAAAAAATCCCCTCTTTAATTATTCCAAACAAATTATATTCGGTACATTATCAATATATTCACCATGAATTTTCACAAGTAGCCTCTTGGATATTTCATGATGGATCTTGATCTAGATAATGTATACTACTGCACCTAATTCCATCAAGTAAAATCATGTGGTTAACCACATTTTAATATGTTGTCATATTGGTATCTCATTTACAATTAGAAATATTTCATCTATATATATTATTAGGAAAGCTAACATACTCCCACTAAACTACTTGTATAAACAAGGATACAATTTTCTCTTTATAAATGAAAATTCCCTTATATATTCATAAAACATAATTCTCTATTATCTAGATTCTCTCTTAAACCAATAAATATATCTCTATAAATTGAATACCTTATTTAATTTATTTGGAGTCATAAACCCTTCTGTTTGTGCTATATAGATATTTTATATAATGTTCCCATTAAGGAATGTTGTGTTTGGCATCCATTTTACAAAATTCAAAATCATGGTAAGATACTATGAAAAGTATAATTTTGATAGACTTTAGCGAACAAACTGATGAATTTTTATTCATAGTATGTGTCTCAATATTTTTTAAACCCCTTTCCAACCATTTATGAATTATTAGTATTAATTTTTTACCCATGCCTAGTTTTATATTGAATACCCATTTCAAACTAGTAAACATTACCTTTACTGGATGGTCTACTAAAATCTAAACTTTCCATTTGGTAAATGGAAAAAATATAAGAATTAATAGATTCATTCTATATAAAATATTATAATCCACTTAACACTTCCTTATAAGTAAGAGGTTCATTATTATCAACTAAAAATGATTCAATATCCCCAATAACTATAAAACCTTATATCGCTGGCTATCTAACCTTTATAATGCTCCAAGGTAGTAATTTTTTTTTCTGAAACATCCTATTTTTTGAGGCATTGTGTTATTTTATCCTATATTATCTCATATGTATATTGAGCTTCAACTTCCTTGAATTCTATTTTTATCCCACTACCACTTTTATAAATGTGATCTCTCTCAAGATATATAGTGAGCCTCTTAACCTAGATTCTTTTATTTGAGGGGTTATATAGACAATATACTTTAGTTTCATTATGATATCCAATAAAGATACACTTAGTGTCTTTCGTTGAATTTTTTTTCAAAGATGGACTGAAAAATAGTCTTACATCTTCACAAACATATATGTGACAACATGTCTTTACTTACATACCAAATCTTGTATGGAATACTATTTAAAATTTTTTGGCACTCAGTATAATGTAATAATTTTATTCCATAATTTTTATAACAAAATATATTATGTAAGACTTGGGTGACTCATCATTAATATCACTCTATCTAACAATGTCATGTTTCTCATTTCACACACACTATTCCAATAATATTTATAAAGAGTATTGATATCATTGTTGGTTAAGATATTCTATGTAATGGTCTGAGTAGGGTTTCTTTATCTTTTATCAATTTGGTTCTTAGATTCGATATTTTAATATTGGAATTTATCAATGGAATTCAACTTAGACAACATTAATTAGACATATACATATCTAAAAAATTCATTAGTAAAAGTTATGAAGTATGGTAATCCACCCAATGATTCAACTATATAAGTCCCACACACATTTTTATGAACCAATTCAAGATGATTTGTGGTACTTTCACGCTTCCCACTAAATGATACATTGTTCATTATACTTTATAAAAAATGGTGACATATACCATGTTGCTTTGGTTCAAAATATTCTAAATTTATATCATGTTATAATTTTATCATGTTATTTTTGTTTACATGAAAAATTTGATGATGTTATAGTTTGGGGTGATATAAGGCTTCTGATCTCGATTTATAATCAATTTCCAACACTTGGTTTACTTTTTTGAGACATAAATACCTTTATTAAGATGTTCTATACCATAATGTGTGATATATTTATAAAAATATAATATTTTATAAAAAAACCATCCATATAAAGATTGGATATATAAATTATTTTCATTAGTAATTCTGTTAACATAATAATAGTTCTTTAAAATATGACTACCCAAATGGATTTGGAATCTGATTATTATTTTTTCATCAATTTTTTGAAAAGGTGAAAGCCTATATGTGTGAATTCTGGGAGATTGATTTATAATACACCGATTATATAAATATTAATGGTTCTATCAAGGAATTATTGGTAAGATAGAAGAGATTTATTATATTGATTAGGTAAATAATAAATGGTATCACATTGGTAAAAGATTTTGGAATATTCAATTCCTTAGTGTGAATCCCAATAAATAAAACTATGGATATGGTTTATCCTTGTGGAATTATGTGACTTGTGCTGATTGAATAACGATCACTTTTCTATAGTTTGTTATAGCACTGCAATTTATTAGATGATTGAAAAATATTTATGAGTTGTTATTAATGTAGTAATAAATAAGTTTTTGGGGGATTTTGAACACCTAATATGTTTGAGGAACCATTTAAGGAATATTAAACATAAATACTAGTGAATAAAAAAATTTATATCATATGAAATAGGTTTTTGAATACTAATTTTTGTGGTTGGAATTAAAAGTGTAGTAAGGTTCTTGAAGATACTCTAACTTGAATATATTTATATGTTGTAAGAGATATTAAGATAAAACAAATGAGTTCAAGAAGGTTTGAGTAATTCCAAAAATGTTTCTCAGTATTTTTCATGATATTAAATAGTTCATGGTTTCATTTGAATATAATTTTATTTTAATTGATGAACATTGTATTTTGGAGATTAAAGATGAAATTTTTCTAAGCCTGGACACCTCTGAATGATTCAGAATAACGACAAATGAGCTATGTAAGGTTGATTTAGTGTTGGGTAAAAATCAACTGAGTTTATCAGAGCTATGTGAAAGAATCATTTGATCTATTCATAAGTATCTTCTATCATTTTTTAAGCATGATCTTTATTTAAAAAAATCAGAAATCGTATGTCTATACATGATTTGGTGTGTGAAAAACCATTATAAAATTCTATATAAGAATCATTTTTGGAACAAAAATATGCATAAGAATGAATCAAATCTATGTAAATATCATCATACCCTACCTAAACATTGATGTGGTGCATAATCTTCAATTCTTCGAGGAATTTATTGAATTATATTACATAAAAATGTACGTTCAAAATTTAATACCTCATGGAAAAAATGATTAGGATGATTCTTTGACTATTTTTCATGAATCAAAATATCATAGAACAAATGTGATACAAGAACTAAATGTATTAGAATATCATATTTAATTTATTGTGGAGATGATCAATGTTAGGTGAATTTTGAGAAACCATTTGATGTCTATAAATATATAGTCACTAAAATAATTTTTAATTATGATGAATATAATTTTTTTAAATTAAGATATTTTATTCATTGTTATAAATATTACAATAAATCCATTATTCAATATCATAATCTGAGAAAAGAAAAATATGATAGAAAGATTAATTTCTGAGTATATTATAAATAACAAAACTGAATATCCATGTTAACAAATATGGAAATGATAAACATGAAGATGCATGACGTTTTCATGAGTTTTATAAATATAATAATATTTTTAATTCAATCTAAATAAGGATAAATATTTTTGGGCTAAGTTAATATTTGATATATATTGATTCAATAGTGATTTTTTTACTAATATTAACTAAATCACTCAAGTAGTGTAAATGAATAAACATAAAAATATATTAGTTATATGATTTTTCATACAAATTTTAATGAATGATGGGTTTCATATTTTGGTGAGAATTTTTTAGATGAATATTAGAAGAGTGAAATTCCAACTAGAAACACTTGGAAGAGTTGTGTTTGGCTGTGAAAAGAGAAAATGATAATATTTCTAAACCGTGGTCACTCTTGTAATTAATCATGAGGAAAATCATGTTAGAAAAAATAAAATGATATTATGAATACTCAATAACATAGATAATTCATTATAATGTAAATGAGATCATGGAAGACAACCCATGTACAATCTATTGATCCGAATGTAGAGGATCACCCACACTGAATTGAGAAATTTTCAATATTAAGAAATGTAAAAAATGTTTGAAGTGGCCAAGGAATAAAAAGAAAAAGAAGAAAAGGGATAATATGCGTTATGTACTAGAATTGAGAATAAAGAGTTAAAGGTACTAAATAATAAGTTATAACTCTTAAAAAAGAATAAGAAGAAGTGATTGTTGAGTTGACGTTGTGAAGTCTGATCATCTGTGTATTGAAGAAGTAGAAAGAGAATCCTATAAAACTCATTAATACCAAATATTGAGAAACTATGGAGTGAAAAACCTACTATTCAAGATATTGATCATTTTTTAGACTTTTAGTGATTAAGGATATTATAGATTCGAAAATATAATAGGAGATCAATGAGTTGAGAATCTAGAAAACCAATTTTCTCATAGAGCTAAAACTGAATAGAAAATATAGAATGAGATAAAAAAGGTATTCATAACAAAATAAATCATAGTATAAGAATATGTTATAATGAGGATGGAAATTATTCTCATGTTTAAGGGAATAGATACTTCTATTCCTTCCCATTGTTTGTTTCTGAAGCTCATAGTTCCTGGAGGAGGACAAAAGATTGTTAAGTGGTGTTTGTGAGTTAGAATATAGAATAAGTGGGAATTTATTATATGAAAGGAAGATAATATAGTGAATATGTGGTTCATTGCTTGTGTGATATTTTTTCCATGGATTTAATATGAGTTCATGGCTTCTGTGAGGTTGGTTGAAGGAGTACATTTACAAAGTGTATCGAATTCAAGACATAAATGGGATCAGTTTTGTGTTCAATGAATCTAACAGTGATTTTTTTTAAAATGGGATACACGATGTGAATTAATTTTAGGTTAAAAGTTTTTATAAGATGAATTTTTCGGTGTCTGTTAAACTTGGCACATTCAGAATTTGAATTACCCATTCATGCCATGAATAGCATCCTGGCAGTCCACCTATGAAACCTACATCACCGTTTGTTTCTGTTGAACCCTATTTGTTAGTTCCAAACTCTTAGCATCCAGATTAAATCTCTCAATGAGTTCTGTATCCCTTTATGATGGATTATTCCTCATCTTCTCAAGTTCATCATGTGGTGATATGTGGTGCTTTATTCATCATTTTCATCTAATTCTTCTCCAATCGGTCTATTTTCCTGCCATAGTTCATACCATGATATCAAATTTGATCTTTGTTATTATTATGGAGTACCTTTGATGTTTTTTATTGTTTTCATGGTGTATCATTATTAGAGTGTTATGTTATTCTTGCAGGAGAGGTGATCATAGACCCATGTTGTGAACGTGTTCTTATTGAGAAATATTGAAATCCGTGAGGTAGGGGATCCATTTATTCTATTTTAATTTATGTGAAATCATAATGTAATAATGATTTCCACTTTTGGTGATATTTTTATTAACCATAATATATAATAAAGTAGATCAATTAATGAAATGGTTTATGTTTTTAGCGATTGTATTATTTTCACCATGATAACAGTTTGCCTCTTGATTTGATTGATAGTGTATTACATATATTTTTACATGTTATTGTGTTTTTTATGATTGGTATTAGAAATATAGTCTATTATAAATGGTTAATAATGTAAATTCTATAATATTTGGTTGGATAAAGAGTTTAATGTGTCACGAATAATGAATTCGTTAACTCCTGAAATTTGATATAAATCAAATGTAGCTTAATTCATTATTAATTTAATTATTATTACCTATGTATATAAAAATGGATAAAAACATGAAATTGGATTTTTTTTATTAATATATGATAGAGATAATGTTTAAATAATTTAATTACTTGAAATTATTGATCCCTTAGTTTTCACATGGTTTTAATCAGAAATAAATGAATTAGTTAATCCAAGATGAAATGAAAATCGATTATTTTATAAAGATAAACATTGAGGGTTGAGAAATATTTTTTTTATGTAATGTTTGGATTCAATGTTTAGGAAATAAAATCCCTATTGAGTTGGTTTTTTTAACCTTCTATGTAACTCTAGACATGATCTTCTCTATGTGATGTAATTTCAGTCTAGGATAGTTGTTGGATTATGAGATATGAGTGGGAGGCCAAGAATTGGGGTAGCACATGATTACAATGATGTTGGGATGCATGAGGATATGGATTATTTTTTTGGGGATGGAATTAAGATTTATAAATTATGGTGAAGTTGTGTTTTCCCATCTTTTTCTTAAAGCTAAGATACTTTCTTTAGAATGTTCTACTTAAGGGATGGATAGTTGAGTTGACTGTTTTTTCATTTTTTTACCTACTGCTTGAGGCATATAGTTGTTCTTATTTATCTGTCACCATTTTATGATAGCTCATGATGCTTACTTTATTATCTAGAATTATGGAATTAAATCACAATTTTTAATAAATTTCTTAACCCTCAGTTTTATTGATTTCTAGAATTCTAAAACTTGTTAATATTGGGAAAACATGAACTCAGTTGATTTATACATGAAGTGTATAGACTTTTTGAGGATTAATGGAATTAAATACAATAATTTTAATTTTTGGAATAATTAATTTAAAACAAAATTTTCAATGAAAAAAATAAGGAAATTTATCATATATGTTTTTGTTCTTAGAGGATATTTAGTTATTAGGGGTGGTAGTTGGGTGTCTGAAAGACAATAGCTATAGATAATCCAAACACTAGCTCAATTCCTTTAGTGTGGTTGTGAAATATGTTTTATATATTTTATTTTTTATGATTTCATACACTACCTCACCCATTTTGGTAGGTAAACTAACACCCATTAGACTATGGGGTTGTTTTCATTATTGTCTAGGTTGGTGAGGAATGGATGACTGACTACCACCTTTATCCCCTCTCTCTTCTCTTGGTAGTATTATGTATAGGTATACATTGTGGTTATCATTCCCCATGTATGTGTGTAGAGTAATGTAATGTATTATTTTATTTCACACACTAGTATCTCCATATATTGTATTCAATGGATTATTATTTGTTTGATTTGTGTGGGTCTTGATGGATTGAGGTACATTACTCCACATACAGGTTTTGGAGACTCTTGGAAACTAATCTGTTACTATATAGATATGTATCATGGGATTTTGAGATAATGTGATTCATGATATGATCATTATGATAATTTAACCCAGGTTTCATTAGGATTGACTATATTTGAGATATATGGATCTGGACGTATGACATTTGGGAAGAGTGGAAAACTAGTGAGGAAGTGTTAGCAGGGTTACCATGATTTCATTACTCTATTAAATGATATCTTGAATGGGTTATTTGGTGGTAGATATCCATCATTATAATGGAATATTAGTATACATATTTAGCTGATGAGTTAGTTTCACTTATTTTTTCCTAGGATTTAGTATTAATTTGTTATCTTCTTCACGAGAGGTTATGGGGAGGATCATTCTGAGTATCCCTATTATGTTAAACCTATGTTGATAAAAATTATTTTATAAGACATCAATAATATTTTGGATATTATGATAGATATTACTAGATCATGGTTTTTTGGAATCATTTTAGGTCTCATTTCTAATGCCAAGTTTATTTTTTGGTACTTGTATTTTCATTTTCAGTTGTAATAGTTTGTATAGAGTTACATGCTTGTTTTTGGGATTCTTTTTTTTATCCTAACCTGGATTTTTGTTTGTGGTTTTTTCTTGTCTCTCATTGCACATATTCTCTTAGAGTTTACTAACACCCATTTTTATTTATGAAACACCCTTTATGTTTTTCTTCAACATTCTCTCTATTGGAGGTGGGATTCAGCTTCCATTATCACTATTCTCTAATTATTGGCCCAGGAGTGGAACCTTGGGGGTGGGGGGGTTAATTAAATAGTGGTATCAATGGTTCATGTTGATGGATAGAAGGGAATTAAAAGTTAGACATAGGTGAGACTTCATGGGTTTGTAGAGCAATGGTCTCTTCTGAGTTTAGTAAGAAATGTAAACATAGGAAACATAATGAGACACAAGTATTTATTTCACCCTGTGATTAGATTCATCGAAATTTACATTTACGGAGCCTATAATGTTATGTGATACTAGTTGTGGGGTAGTGACCTCAGAAAGGATCATGTATCAATTTTTTAAAACAATGTTTGAAATGGGTAGATATTTGGATTAGGTTAGACCTTACATAAATAAAACAATTAATTAATCTTTAATATTCAATATTTTTGTTTTAAGATAATATAACCATTTGTTCTGGTATTTGAATGGAACCAGGTTGATGAACCCATCAGGTTCGCAGCAAGGATGTTTAGCGAGGAAAGGAAGAAGTCCTCAAAAAATTAGAGGTTAGTGATGATAATACATAGAGGAGGACACTTTGAGGGTTTTAGAACCATAATATACAAAAGTATGAGGGATCTGTTTCAAATTTAGTGAATGAAAACATATTTTAGTAGGTTTTGATATCTTTTATTTATATTTGTGCTCAAAAGGATCACTGGGTTTCATAGGCAGCGACAATGTTGTGTGGAGTGGTGAGGAAATTATTGATCATGTTATTCAAGGATTGAGAGGAGTCATAGGTCTCATGGAAGAATTTATGAGACTAGTTATAAGAAAATTTTCTTTCTTCCTCTGTAAACGCATCCAATCTCCAAGAGCTACTTACCCTTCAATAGAGGATTTTCAATGTCAGGAATTTGGTTCAATTTTTTTAAAACTTATATATTATGCATGTGACCTATTGAAAAATGCAGATTCCATGGAAAGAAATTTTGAGGAGGACTTTCTTATAGAGATCAAACATCAAGTCACCCCATTTATGATATTTATGAACCTCAAGGTTCTAGAGAAAACAAGTTTTATTGGGAGGACATGATCCATAACTAGATCTACATAACAGGGGAAACATTAGGACTCTCCATGAATTATATATATGGTGTTGGGTTCTGAATTTACAATAAATAAGAGATTTAAGATAGACATGGGTAGTTTCCAACCCTTGTTTGATCATTTTTTATGTGTTGGTATCTCTCGGGACTTTTAAAATGTACCATACACATGATTTTCTCATGGATATTGAGGTCATAGGTGGTGATAGTGCTCAACCTTTATAATAAGGAAGCTTTCCCCATGTATTCAAATTTTGGTTCCTCTATTGAGGAAGTTTAAACCAATAAATCATCAATAAGACACTCCATATTTGGATCAAGAAATAGTTTATGATGTAGGTAGATAAGATCCCTAAGATTCTCTTTATTCTCAAAGAGTAGAGTGCTTCCATGGAGGTGTTCTTCCTCAAGCTTAGAGAGGTCATGTAGTAGGTCATGGAATGATTCATGCCCAATCATATCCAATTCTATCCAAGACATACATCATTTGAGGAATCCATTGATTATTTTCTACTTGGGTTTATTCCTTGTTTTATTTCAGATCTACACACTCCTTCATATCACTCTCCCTAATCCGAGATTTGAGACACGATTAGGGGAGGCTTCTAGTGCCCTTTGGGTTGACTATTCCAATTGGAGGATGATCTTATCTGTATGAAGTATGTGGATAATATAAACTATTTATAGGGAAGCACCACTCTTTGGGATACTTCTTATGTTTATGGATACAACCATATAATATCATCCTAAACAGGACTATTTGTCTTTGATGTAGGCTATTGTGATTTTCCTTAAGAGGTGGATCATGTTCTATTGTAATGACAGATAGTTTTTCAAGATCAGTGGTGAGAAATATCATATGATGGGTCAGAGGTGTTTTTTCCTTGTCTTCCTTGATGGATAATATAATGTTGAGTTCATCGTTGGTTTAGATGATGGTGTTTTCAAAGGTTTCGGAAGAATAATATGATGTTTTTTTGAGGATGTTGTGTAATTACCTCCTCCATGACAGATTGAGTAAGGGATAGATCTACATTCGAGTGATTTACCAATCTCAATGTATCTATATAGGAAGACTCCAATTGAGTGTTAATAGCTAAAAGTTCAAATAGATGATATATTGCAGTGAGGATTAGTTCATCTAAGTGTGTCATATTTGGATGCACCAATTTCGTTCATGAAGAATACCAATGGAAGTTTTTTTTTGAAAAATTTGGATTTCAAGGTCATTACTTAAAATGAAAATACAAATTGCAACAGTCTGAAAGTAGGGATTTATAATTATCCTTTTATAATAAAAACAACAGATAATTAGGAAGGGTGAAAGTCAATAAAAAACCTCCTCAATCTCTCCCTTGTTTTCCAATGCATTCGCTGAGTTGTTGGCTTCACGAAATATATGTGTAATGAAGTAGCTCATAGTGGAGAGATGATCCAGATAATTGGCCCATATTACTGTCAATTTCCAAGAGAGATGTACCTATCCGTTTCTGAAAGCTTGCAATGTAGTTAAAGAGTCACATTCAAACAAGACGTTGTCCTAGTTTATTTGTTTAGAGGACCTTATAGCAAGGATTAGATCATAAATCTCAGCTTCAAGGGCTGCTGCCATTCCACAGTAACTATATTTGAAAACAATATCATCAATATTGGATTCCCTGAAGACATGTCCATGTCTTTCTAGTACTGGATTTCCCTTTGATGACCCATTATAATTACATTTTATTCAACCTATGAAGGGAGGATACCAGATGAACTCAATGGTGTGAAGAGGATGAGGGTAATTCCCTTGCAGCTTCAGCCTTCTGAAAAGCAGGAATTCAGCCACCAAGTTTTTTCTGCAAGTAAAATTCAGTGCATTGGAGTTGTGAACTATAGAAACAATTTGAGTAAAGGCAGTATTGAAGTTGAAGCAGCCATGTTCGTGGATGCCTCTATTTCGGCCTCTACAAAGTGTGTGAACTAACTCCATGTGGGCAAATTTATACAAAATGGAATTCTTCTTTGACTTAGGTATATCAAGTAAGTTATAAGGAATTACTCTAGTGAACTTGTTCCAAGAATATGGACTCCAAATAATTCTGAGATAGTAATCTACAAAGAGGAGGAAGAATGGATGCAATGAAAAAGGTGGTCAATGTCTTCTTAGGGTTGGTGAAAAATCACACATCTCAAGAAAATATAGATTCTAACATGCGGGAAATTAGCATACATAGGGATTTTATAAAAATTAATCCTCCAAATATGAAATATCATTCTTCATTCAGGATATCATTAAATGCCATCAAATATGAGGGTATTTTGATGACTTCTTTTTGCTGTCGATATGGTTATTATGAGTTCATTGTGATGTCATTTTTTGTAATGAACACTCTTGTAATGTCCCTTGGTTTGATGAATTAAATTTTTTATATAATTCGATTATTGGTTTATAGTAGTGTTTATCAACAACATCCTTGTGTACTCAGTGTTTGAAGAAGAGATTAAAGAGAGTTTACTTGTTATTTTAGGATTTCTTCCTTGTCAACCACTATACAGTAATTTTTAAAAGTGTGAGCTCTAGGATTATGAAGTTAGTTAATTGGGTAATTTCGTGTCCTAGTGAGGATATTCTAAAGATATTTTGATGATTGAGGTGCTCATTTCTTGGGAATCCCCAAATATGTTTACATATGTGAGTAGTATTTTTGTCTTACATGCTATTATAAGAGGTTTATTTATATTTTCTCTTTGGTCTTGACTCCTCCTATATCCTACATCTGAATGCGTTGTGTGTTATAATAAATCAATCAATGTCAATAATCTTTTATATACCAAAATTAGATGTTGTTCAGTGCTCCAATTCTTTATCTTCTAGATGTGGGAGTTTAGTTTGAGGTTTTTTGTGACATTTCACGTCTTGGTTTGGGATGTGTTAAAATGTGGTAGAGTGTAGGTGTTTCTTATGGGTCTCAATAGTTATGTCCCTAATATATTAACTATTTCATATATGATCTATAATTGGTATCAAGTCATGTTTACCATGAATTTGTGGCGATCTTACCTCAATAGTGAGAATTTTATAGTTTTTCCCTATCAAGATCCTAAGGTATGTCTTATATAAGTGTGACCTAAACATGTGGGAATAAAACTAGATACAATTCATGGAGGATAATGAATTTTATATTTCATATGCACTAGGAATGGCTGATATTATAGCTAACGTATTGATCATGAAGTCGCATGGTGGTGTTATAAAAGAATCTATAGATTCCTTGAGAGTGATATGAAATCTCATTGTAATGACTATTTTTATGGGAGAGTTTTCTCTTAGAGGTTGCATTTTTTAGATTAGAGTGTAGTCATCCTTGGTGCATCATGTGGAGTAGTCCCAGTTAGTAGATTCTGATGTAGAGGGTGGGAGAGTCATAGTTGTCCTTAGTGATTCACCAAATGATTATTATAAACATGAACAACACCAGGTGTTGATATATGAGAGGTATTTCATCACTTTAGTGATTCATGAGGTGGTTATTTGTGATTTCCCTAGCTCACCCATTATGGTATATCATGGAATGAAAATAATTTAATGGTATCTAATATGGAAGTATTGATAGAATGGGTTGAAGCATGTGGTTGCAATGTTTTTGTCTTGAAGTTTAGTCTTCTGGAATGTAAAAGTTGGGAACCGAGTTCCTAGTGGATTGACCAAACAATTTGTTATTCCTCAGTGTAACTGGGAGGACATCTTAATGGGATTTGATAGAGGTTTACCTTAGGTTTATGAAAGATTTAATTCTATAAGCGTGTTACACTACAAAAAACTGGAATTTAGAGACATTTTTAAGAAATGTTTTTTAAAAATGTATCTAATTTACTAATATTTTTTATCCTCATTTTAAAATGTGGCTAATTTTAAATTTTGCATCCTTTTTGTAAAATTTTATTAAATTAGCCATTCTTCTCATAAATACGCTAATTTTTTCAACTTAAAAAACATTTACACTTTAGCCATGTTTAAAAACATTGCTAAATTTTAAAACAGCCATGATTTAAAAAAAATGATAACTAAGATATGTTTTTAAGAAAATGTGACTAATTTAGTGATGTTTTTTTAAATCAATACTATTTTAGTGACATTTTTACCATTATTTCTAAAGATGGCTAATTATATATCACAATAATTCTGTTAATTTACATATATATCTATATAAGTATATATATAATTTTATAATTATATTCATATATATGAATATATGTAAATTTAAATTTATATTCCAATACATTATCATATTGTAACATCTATATTTTTAAGAAAGAAACACTATGTTAAATAGTGTAAATGATGCGCAACAACGAGCTTAAATGAACAACTGAATATTATTATTTAAATGTTACCATCATAACCTAGTCGTTGTAATAAAGAGAATGAACAGTATCAAATGAATTATAAAAATATGGTTCACACATGTTTAAATAATTATTCATTGGTTACAAAATTTATTAGAAATGGAAATAAAAAACAATAGAATATAAATGATGTGTTTTTAGGAATACTTATTTAAAAGAGAATAATTGTGTTTATAAAATCATATCACTCTTTATCGATTTTTATTTAATGAAAAATATATGTTATATACTATATGTAATGTTTAAAATTCATCTTATATTTTTTCTAGATACGATATAAGAATAAATCCAGTTTTTTATATAAAATATTTATTTTTCCAAAAAATACAGTTTTACTGGCTTTTGATGGTGAACCTTTTTTAAATATATTTTTGTCACTTTTATATGTAATATATGATAAAATAAAATTATTATATATTATAGGTACATAAAAATATAATTTGGTTGAGGTTTTGGTATTTCCATGATGAAATTCATTATTAATGAATAGTAAAAATACTGTATTTTAATTCAAAACATCTATTTCGTCTGATTTATTTATATAGTTATATTATCTTTTTAATTTGATTTAAAGTGTAATTGGATTATTTTTTTATCATTTAATCCAATTATTTCCATTTTATGTATTTTCACATTGAAATTTGATATAAACATGTGCCAATATTTTGATGGTTTTTACGTTTTAAAACCTCTTTTATTGTTTTGGCAACGAGATTTAATTTAAAATTAATTACTACAAATTATTTATTTTGAATTTGGAAAAATATATTCCATATTTGGAATTATAAGGTTCAAACTATGTAAATAGGTACCTTTAATTTTTGGACATTATGAATAGTAACTTCAGTAATTATTTTTATTAACCACGGTTAAACGGTAAATTAGCTAAATAAGGGTAAAAAAATTATATTGTAATAATATATAACTACCATTAAACGTTTCCAAAATGTAACTGGATGATTCATGGGTAACCAAAAAAATATTTAGCCTGATCATTTGGAATTTGGGTACCACTTGGGTGTCATAATGACATGTTATAATAATTAATTTAATGTAAAGAGAAATATAACATAAACATGTATCTTCTTAATAAAAAATTTTAATATGGGATTATATAACTGATCACATTGATTACAAATTTTCATTATAAATATACAAATAATTCCTACATCATGGCATTTAATTTATAATTTTTAGACATTAAATAAATAAATTTATTTATGACACAATGATGATGTAGTTATTATCTTATTAATGAAAGATTCAAATAAATGATATTATAATTATATAAATAAAAAAAAATTGAAAATTTTTATGCAATAAAAAAAAATTATAGAATAATATGACATGATATATTTTATGTAATGTAGATTTTTTGAAGTAATAATTTTTTTATTACATTAAAAAAAATCAATTACTTAATAGGGTCAAAATTAACATAAATGAGTTATTAAAAAACTATTTTATTAAATCATATAATAGTAATAATAATAAAATATTCAGCCAAATGACTTATATAATGTTAAAAATGTCATTAAAGATCCACTTTAGGTTCATTTGGGCTGTTATAGTAACTATATTGACCATATATTGTAAAAATACAAGAAGACATAGTAATAGTTAATTTGTTTAACTAAGGGTTAAAACCAAAAGATAAGGTTACATTTGTGACCTCAACATATATAAATCATATTGGTTGAAGGTATTTCGACCCATATTCAACTTATACTTTAATTTTATCACTATAGATCTATTATAATTAAAAAATAAATTTATCATAAAATAATATTTCAAGAATTTCCTAAAGTTCCCCACGTCCCTCTTATAAAAGTCCACAACGTCTACCCACTTAATAACACCTCTCAAGCAAATATTCTCATAAAATTATTATAAAATTAGCTCTAAAAATACCTTCCTTCCTCCAATAATTCTTACCATTATCATAAGAAAATTCAAGATTTCATTTTGACTCAAATCAAATGGAGTTACTTGATTTAGAGGTAACGTCTTCATCAAGATCCTTTCATTTATTTTCCTTCTCCAACACCATAACCTCTTTTATTCAATTATTTTATAAAAAAAATAGTATTATTAGTATACTAGGATGTTTTCATAATAATTTTTAGACCTATACTTCCAAACACCTCCATTTAATTGATATATAACATATTGTTTCTGTGTACAATGAACTACTACCTCACAAAACGATGATTGTTCAATTTTATCCTACCCCAAATCATGGTGGCTGTTATGATTAAAATTTATTTATATATGATATATATTATATTTATATTTCATATATTCATCTCTAATTTTTATTTACATAATACCTTTATGATTTCCATAATGATTAAATACGATAATTTTATTTGAGAAAGTGTGGACTACCGCCCCCTCAAAGTGATATGACTCGTTAATGCCACACATGAAATGTATAAAGGATAGAATTAATGAACTTATGTAAAATATATAACATAGATATTTTAATTTAATTATAATATACCTATGTATCATTTAATTTTCATTCCTTCAAAATTACTATGAAATGAATGTAGCATTCATGCATATGTATGACCTATTTTCTCCATGAATGGTGCATTTAATTTCTTATCTCCAAATATTATAGATTATTATAAATATATAAATATTGGATATATATGATATTTAAATTAGGAATACTATTTTAGGGATATTGTTCATTTGACCACATGGATAATTTTCAATAATAACAAGTTCATTTTTTGACTCATGTACCAAACATCGACAAAACGTCGGATATGATCTCAAATAATTAACTAATTTATATAACATGGAAATAATTAATATAAAATGAATAATTATATTGAAAAAGGTTTTGAAGTAATTATAAATTAATCTGACTTTATTATTTATTAATATAAATAACAAACAATACTATTCAGATTCGTGGTAATCACTACAGCATTAATAGCCTTTGCGGCGGTTTTATAGCGGCCATTTAGTAAACCACAGCTAATTGTTTTATTAATGATTTAGCGGCGGTTTTTAATAAATAGCAGCTAATTTTTATTTTCAATCTCGAAGCTTCCCCGCCCCGACCCCTGACCCCCCACCCCCCGAGACCCCCCTTCTCCCCATGAGACCCCCCTGGCGACCCCCAAATCCCTAGCCCCTCCCCGCCTCGCCAACATTTTGGTAGCTTGGAGGTACAATTTAATATTCTTCATTAAATTTTTGTATGATAATTATGGTGTGAATTTTTTGAGTTATCACATGAAATATATATGGACATGACTGGTAGTCTATTATATATTAGTGTGTTTCAATGAATATAGCCTAGTTTCAATTCTCCTAATTTCTGGATCTACTTATGTACCGTTGTATGTATTGGTATTTGGGGAAAAATTGTTACATTCATGATCTTTTTGTACTGAGAAATTATTTATGAGTTCATATATGTTCCTTGATAATTTTTGGGCTCTGAATATGGATTCTTTTAATTTATTATTTTGTATATTCTTCTTGAATACATGAAAGTACTTATCATTTTTGGTTCCCCTAATTTTTTTGTGGAATTTCAATGTTCTGGGCCCCATTACTAGCATACAAGATTCAAGTATGCCATTTGTATTTTAAATCATTTTAGCTAACACATAAATAACAATGTTTTCTGAAAATAGGAACAATCTATCCATCATTGAATTTTGAATTATATTAATTAACTCATTACCAACAAATATCATACTATCATTATCATTTATATTCTATGAAATAAATATACCTTCTAATATCCACTTTACTACTATTCCAAGAAAAAGGAATTTTATTAATCATTCATTTTAGCTGACTCCTCATTGATTCTTTAAAGTATAAAGGAATTAAATTATAATGTATTATTAATACCAATTCATTGACATAAATACAATAAAAACATATACCAACTTTTCAGTTTCATGTGATAAGGGGAATTCTTGAAACCTTGTTCCATTTTATTAGTGGAAATATAAGGGTACCAGGGAGAAAGTACATTTTCTGTCCTTATAATTATTTATTATCAATTTAATTTTTTTACCCATTTATAGTATAATTATAAGGACTATGCCTTAAAACATTACATAATCTTGAATTAAACGAATAATTCACATTACGTACCATTTTAAGTTTAGAGTTTTAGAGAATTAGGTCATATTATATACATGAAAAATTGAATATTAAATGAAGATAAATCTACTCAGTTTCCATTTTTTCACTAAATAAAAACTCTTGAAAAAAAGAGTCATGTCTAGTTCTATGTTTTAGATGGCATGACATTTCCTTGATCTCAACCTTCACCCTATTCCACTTTATGTCCTGAGAAAAAAATTTCAAATTTTGGGATGATATTAAAAATCTCAGTAAGGGTTATAAAACAATGAAAGAAAACATTATTTCATCAATACATACATATCATAGGCTCTTTAACATACCTCATGAAATCATAAGATTTAAATAATAAACACAAATCATTAAGGTAACTTGTTGCATCTATAACATAATTAAATTATAGCTATCATAGCTACATAGGGAGTTACTTTAGAATACCCATGATAGTATATTCCCTAAATATCTTAGGAGAATCATTCAAATTTACCTTATTCATGTTACCCAATGCATTGGAGAGCTATCTCAGGCTCACCTGCCCTATGTTTATCACGGAACCACCAGTATACGTAAACAATTCCCAAGAACCATAACATAGTCATAACATATAACACAAGAAAAAAGGAAAGATAACATTTCCACTTTTCAAGCACAATATATCATTTAAATATATTTATATAAAAAATCAATTATCAAAACCATTTTCAATACGAAAATATGTAAAAAGAGTATATGGAATTAACTTTCCTTTTAAAAACATCACGATTTGTTAAAGAAGCCAAAGATCAAATAATAATCGTGGCGGAGGAAAAGGTCATTGTCACTGATTACGTTAAAAAAAATTCCTTTTTTCATTTTGTAAAATGGTTCGCTGAGAAAAAATTCCTTTTGAATAAAAGTAAAAGTCAAAGTGGTTTATACACCGTATAAAAGAAAGTTGTGTATAAAACAAAATATGCCTCAATTAAAGGAGATTGAAACGAAGTACCTTACAAATATCATTTTGTAAATATAATATATTCATCATTTTTATTTTATATAATCAAACATAAAGAAATTATAAATACTAAAATTTCATTTATCACATAATCAAAGAACGACATAAACAAGAAAGAGAAGATCAACCCAATGAACGAAAATTGGGTAAAATAGTTCCCTTACCTCGTGTATGACTTGGCCCGTTCATTTTTTAGTTTCCTAAATAATAATATAATGTTAATTTATACTTTCTTCATAAATATTTTCAAGTTTATTATTTCTCTTATATCACTTATTACCATGTTATAAACATTATGTAATCATTTAAGTTAATAATGGTCGTTTTGCCGATATTTGGTAACTTGAGTAAAAAATGAACACCATATAATTACAAGTTGATCATGTGGTAATATATCCATTATATTTATAATGATATTAATGATTTAGATATCATATATTTCATATATATCCAGTATGTATTTATAATAGTACATAACATTTAGAGGTAAGAAATGAAATGCACCGTTCATGGAGACGGTATGTCGTACTTACACATGAATGCTACATCCATTTATATTTCTTATTGTAATGTAATTAATACATAATTATACATATTTATATTATAATTAAAGTATAATATTATATAAAATATCATTAGCTCCATCCTTTATACGTCCCACATAAGGCATTAACGAGTCATGTCACTTTGAGGGGGCGGTAGTCCACACTTACTCAAATGAAATAACCGCGTTTACCCATAATGGAATCCATAAAGGTATGGTATAAATTAAAAATAAATAAGAATAAATAAAACATAAACATAATATATATCATATATAAATAATTTTCCATCATAATGTCCACCATGAGAGGCGGTAGGAGATAATTGAACAATCATCGTTTCGTGAGGTGTTAGTTTGCCATTCACAGAAACATTATGTTATTAACCCATTATATAGAAATGTGTGTAAGTGTATTTAGAATAAATTTCATAACAACATCCAAGTATATTGAGGATACTGGAGTTGTAATAAATGAGTGGAATAAAAATAGTTTAGGTGGTTGTAGAAGTCAAATAAATGAAAACAATTTAAGAGAAACGATTACCTTTAATTTGGGTATCTTCCTTTGGTTTGAACCAAAAGGACTTCTTGAAGTGCCTTCTGCCTAAGTTAAGGCTTCTAGGAGGAGGATAGGAATGTAGGGAGATTAATTGGGCAGATTTTGAATGATCCAAAAGGATTTAGAGGTGTGAGGAATTGGTTTTAAGTGGTCTCCTTTTATAAGGGAGAGGAGGGGATCTTTAAGAAAGTGTGAAAGAATTATTTTATTATAAACTTATTTTAGTTTTAAAAATGTCCAAAACACACTAAAGTATAAGATAATATGACTCATATTCGAAATAAAATCATCCAATAGGATTTGGACTGGTTTTGGATATTATTTTATTCTTTATAATCTTATCTATTTAAATCTTTTATTAATGAGGTAGAAACTGGATCATTATTTTGTCATAAATAATATTATTTATTTGATGTCTAAAAATTCTAAACAAAATACCAGGATGTAGTAAATATTTTTATCTTTATAATTAATATTTATAGTCGAAAATATAACTTATATAACCCTATATAAAAATTGATTTACTAAAAGATATTTGTTTATGTCATATTTTGCTTTTCTTTAAGTTAATTAAAATAATGTGTCATTATAATACATAAGTGGCTCCATGGGGTCCCAAATCGACCCAAGGATTCCCATTTTCGGCCATGATTCATACAATAAGGTTTGGATAAGTGTTAAGGTAACTCATTATTATTATGATATTATGTTCACCTTGAATTACCCAATTTACCTTTAACCACGATAAATAAAAGTCAAAAGTTACTATTCAACAAAATTTAATTTCATCTCATTGAACCGGATTTTACTTATGAATAACAACCACATATGTTGGATTTTTTATATTCAATTCACAGAAGTAGTAAAATTTTATTTAAATGAAAAAGTCAGTTTTTTAACTAAACATAGTGGTTTCACTATTCCTCAAAAATTGAAGTTTATCAGAAAAATACCAAACATTCACCCTAAGCTAAATTTGATATTCCTAATTAATAAATGATGTATATTTTAACAAATTAAAAACATATAAGTTTCATTAATTAATATTTTAATTAATTCCCTTGTCAAATCAAAGAGCGTGTTTTTAAGAAACAATATCTATCAAATGACTGACACTTTTTTTTGTCCAATTTCAATGTGAAATTCAATCAAATGAACACCATTGGATTAAATGGTAAAAATATATTTCAATTTCACTTTAAAACTAATTAAAAATATAATATAACCATATAAATTAATTATATTAAAAGGAAATTTTGAATTAAAATACAATATTTTCACTATTCATTAAAAAATGAACTTTATTGGAAAAATTCCAAAAATTAACACAAAGTAAATTTTGATGTCCCCATTTTAAAGAAGGATTTTATTTGGTCAAATAGAACATATAAAAGTTACCAAAACAATATTTAAAGAGGTTTCTCCCTCAAAAGGCGGTAAATCGACCTTTTAGTGAATATTAGAGTATTTATGCTTAAAATTATAGTAATTCACATTTTAAGGCTCTAATATTTATTGGATAAATGTAAAAACATTTAGAAAGAATGTATAATCATATTTTAGTTAGTTATATCCATTCCCGCCTATAAAATAGCTGGTCATTAACTACCATTTAAAATAATAATATTATATTATTAGTGTGTAATGTAAGATTTCAGAGAAACATGTCGTTGCGTATCATGTAAGCCATCAAACAAAGAAACCCCTTCAAAGTAAAATTAATATTTAATTAAAAAATATTAATAAATACAAAAAATATCATATTCTTTATTTACCTGGAATGTTACATCCTTCCCACCTTTTGGGAATTTCATCCTCGCAATTTTATTCACTTATAAAAAAAGTGGGGGTATTTATACCTCATAGCATTTTCAGATTCGCACGTTGCCTCATCAACCATATTATTTTTCCACAAAACCTTTACATGGTGAATTACCTTATTCCGCAACACTTTTTCTCTTCGGTCAAGAATCTGGATAGGTTGTTCCTCATATGAGTGATTCTATTACAACTGAACTACCTCTGAAATTAAAACATGAGATTGATCTGGCATATACATTCTCATCATCGAAACATGAAAAAAATAGTGTACCTTGGAAAAACTTGGAGGAAAAGACACTCTATAAGAAACTGATCTAACTTTCTCCAGGATTTCATAAGGTCTAGTGAACCTCAGACACAACTTTCCTTTACTAAAATTCATCACACATTTACATTGAAAAACATTGAGAAAAAAAATGATCACCTACCTCAAAAGAAATATCCTTCCTCCTGTTATTTGGATAACTTTTCTGTCTGCTCTAAGCTGTTCTCATGTGCTTCTAAAATCAACTGAACTTTTTCTACAATCCCTTCTACTAATTCTAGTCCCATCAGTTTCCTTTCACATAATTCATCCCAAAAATCTGGTTTTTGACAATGCATTCCATATAATGCCTCAAATGGAGCCATCTCTATACTGGAACAAAAACTATTAAAATAATAAAATTCAACCAAATAAATATGTTGGTTCCAACTTCCCAGGTAATCTATTGAACAAGCGCGTAACATATCATCCAAGGTCTGAATTTTTTGTTCTAACTAACCATCTGATTGTGGATTAAAAGCTATACTAATATTTAATTCATTGCCCAATGACTTCTGGAGGCTTTTCCAAAAGTTAAAAGTAAACCTGAGATCATGATAAGATACAATGGATAGGGGAACACCATGCAACATAACTATCTCATTAAAATACAACCAAGAAATTTTATCTTGAGACAATGTATCTCGGATAGAAAGTAAATGAGCTGATTTAGTCAACCGATAAACAATAACCCATATTTAATTATTACCTCAAGATGTCTTTGGTAATCCCACAATAAAGTCCATGGATATATTTTCCCATTTCCACTCTGGCACCGATAAATTCTGAAGCATCCCTTTTGGTAACTGTCACTCTACTTTAACCTACTGACAAGTCAAACACTTCATAGTTAAATCAGTAATATCTCTTTTCATTCCATCCCACCAGTAATACTCTTGAAGATCTCTATACATATTAGTACTACCAGGATGAACTGAAAATGGGGAACTATGAGCTTCACCTAAGAACTCATTCTTCAGCTGCGAGTCACAAGGCACACATAATCTCTTTCCAAATCTCAAAACACAATCATTATCAACATTAAAATCAGTCAACTTACCCTTCTAAACCAACTCTACATTTTTATGTAACTCACTATCTTCCTTCTACGCTTGATTAATTCTGTCTGAGAGAGATGATTTCACTGACACCTGAAACAAAACAGATGAATTTCCTACACCAACATCTTCTATGAAAAAGTTCATCAAATCAAAAACCAAAGGATCTTGTTCTAAACGTATCATGGTCAAGGAAGAATTACTTTTTCGACTCAAATCATCAACCACATTATTTTCTTCTCCAGGATGGTAAAGGATCGTGCAATCATAATCCTTGATTAACTCCAACCATCTCATCTATTTCATGTTCAATTCTTTCTGAGTGAATATATACTTCAAACATTTGTGGTCAATATGTATTTCACATTTTACAATATACAAATAAAACCTCCAAATTTTTAAATCAAAAACAACAGCAGCTAATTCCAAATCATGTGTAGGGTAATTTAACTCATGAGGTTTCAGTTGACGTGAAGCATAAGCAATTACCTGATCATTCTGAATATAGACACAAACAAGCCCTTTCAACGAAGCATCACTAAAGATGACAAATTCACCACATCTGGAAAGTAATGCCAAAATTGGAGCATTCACCAATTTCTTTCCAATTCTTGAAAACAATCATCACATTATTTTTTCCAAATAAACATAACACCTTTTCGAGTTAACTTAGTCATTGGAATAGATAACCATGAAAAATTCTCAACAAATATCTGGTAATAACCTGCCAAACCAAGAAAACTATGGATCTCAGTTATATTTGTGGGTCTTGGCCCTTCTTCAAAAACTTTTGTTTTAGCAGGACCAACATTTATGCCATCCTTAGAAATAATGTGACCGAGGAAAGAAATTTTTTGTAACCAAAACTCACACTTTCTGAATTTCCCAAATAGTTTATTTTATTTTAAGGTTTGCAAGAAAACCCTTAAATGACTTTCATGCCCCTCTTTACTTTTTGAATAAAGCAAAATATCATCAATAAAAAACAAACATATATCAACTGAATCAATTGATCCATCACTGCAAAAATCTGTTCAATTCCTATTCTGACCATTTCAGGATGCAGATTTGGAAGGTCATTTCCCTATGTATGCATTCCCAGCACAATTTCCATGTTTCCTCTACAAAAAACCACTCTAAACACAGAAATATCTTAGGTGAAGCAACATGGTAATCTGTAAATGAAATTTTATTTCAATTTGAACATAAATTAATATATAAAAATTAATTTAACAATACCCTAACTCCTAATGATATCTAAACCAACCTCTGATACAAACTATAAGGACTAGGCCTTAAAACATTACATAATCTTAAATTAAATAATAATTCTCATTGAGGATCTTTTCAGGTTTAGAGTTTTATAGAATTAGGCCATAACATATACATGAAAACTTGAATATTACATAAAGACACATCTACTCAGTTTCCATTTTTTCACAAAATAAAAACTCTTGAAAAAAAGAGTCATGTCTAGTTTGATGTTTTAGGCAGCATGACATTTCCTGGATCCCATCCTGGACCCTATTCTACTTTATGTCCTGTGAAGAACATTTACAAACATGGGATGAGCATAAAAAGCTCAGTAAGGGTTATAAAATAAATAAAGAAAACATTAGTTCATCAATATATACATATCATATTCTCTTTAACATACCTCATGAAATCATAATATTTACATAGTAAACTCAAATCATAAAGGTAACTTGTGGCATCTATAAGATACTTACATTGTAGTTATCACAGCAAAATAGGGAGTTACATTGGAATACCCAGCACAGTATATTCCCTAAATATCTTAGGAGAAACATTTACGGTTACCTCCATCACGTTACCCAATTCATTGGAGAGCTATACTGGGCGCACACGCCCTAGTTTTATTAGGGAACCACCCGTATACATAAACAATGCCTATGAACCATAACATAGTCATAACACATAACACAAGCATAAAGGAAAGATAATATTTCCACATTTCTAGCATAATATATCATTTAAATATATTGACATACCAAATCCATTATCAAAACCATTTTCAATACCAAAATACGTGAAAAGAGTATATGGTATTTATTTTCCTTTAAAATACATTACGGCTTGTTAAGGAAGCCAAAGATCAAATAATACTCGCGGCGGTGAAAAATGCCATTATCACCAATTACGTTAAAAAAACATTCCTTTTTTAATTTAGTAAAATGAATCGTAGTGAGAATATTCATTTTTAATAAAAGTAAATGTCAAAATGGTTTATACATTGTATAAAAGAAAGTTGTGTATAAAACAAAATATTCCTCTATAAAAGGAGATTGAGACGAAGTCCCTTACAAAAATAATTTTGTAAATAAAATTGATTGATTATGTGTATTCAATAGAATCACAGATAAAGAAATTATAAATAAATAAAAAAAAATTCTCACATAATCAAATAATGACATAAACAAGAAAGTGAAGATCAACCCAAAGAACGGAAATTGGGTTAAGAAGTTCCATTACCTCGTGTCTGACTTAACCCGTTCATTCATTAATTTCCTGAATAATAAACTAAAGTTAATTTATACTTCCTTCATAACCTCATTAAAGTCTATTATTCATCTTATATCACTTATTACCATGTTATAAACATTATGTAATCATTTAAGTTAATAACGGTCATTTTGTCGATTTTTAGTAACTTGAGTAAAAAATGAACCACTTATAATTACAAGTTGATCATGTGGTAAGATATCCATTATCTTCATAATGTTATTAATGATTTACATATCAAATATTTCATATATATATCCAGTATATACATGTATTTATAATAGTACATAACATTTAGATGTAAGAAATGAAATGCACTGTTCATGGAGATGGTAAGCCATGCGTACGCATGAACGCTACTTTCATTTCTATTTATTATTTTAATGGAATTAAAACATAATTATACATAGTTATATTATAATTAAATTATAATATCATATAAAATATCCTTAAATACATCCTTTATATGTCCCACATAATTCATTAACGAGTCATATCACTTCGAGGGGGCGGTAGTCCGCACTTCCTCAAATGAAATTATCGTGATTACCCATAATGGAAACCACAAAGGTATGCTATAAATTAAAAATAAAGAAAATTAAATAATACATAAACATAATATATATCATATATAAATGCAGTTCCATCATAATAGCCACCATGAGAGGCGGTAGGAGATAATTGAACAATCATCGTTTCACGAGGCGTTAATTTTCCATTCACAGAAACATTATGTTCTTCACCCATTAGATGGAGGTGTGTGTAAGTGTAGTTATAATGCTTCTAATAACAATATCCTAGTATTATTAAGATAATATTTTTGTTATTAAATAATGTAATAAAAAGAGTTTTGGGGTTTGGATATGTAAAATAAAAGAATATAATTTAAGACAAACTGTTACCATTAATTTAGGTAACTTCCTTTGGTTTGAACCAAAAGGACTTCATGAAGTGCCTTATTCATAAGGTAAGGCTTCTAGGAGGAGGAGAGGGATGTATGGAGCTTAAATTTTCAGAGTTTGGACGAGCCAAAAGACTTTATATGTGTGAGGAATTGGTTAGAAGTGGCATCCTTTTATAAGGGAGAGGAGGGGCTCTTTAGTAAAGTGTTAAAAAATTATTTTATTATAAAATCATCTTCGGTTTAAAAAGGTCCAAAACACATTAAAGTAGAATATAAGATGAATCATATTCGAAATAAAATAATCCATTAGGAATTGGATAGGTTTTGGATATTATTTTAGTCATTATAATCTTATTTATTTAAATCATTTATTAATGAGGTAAAAACTGCATCGTTATTGTGTCATAAATAATAATATTTATTTTATGTCTAAAAATCATAAAACAAAATACCATGATGTAGTAAATAAATTTATCTTTCCAATAAATATTTATATTCTAAAATATAAATTATATAACCCTATGTAAAAATTTATTTACTAAAATATATTTGTTTATGTCATTTTTTCCTTTTCTTTAAGTTAATTAAAATAAAGTGTCATTATCACTCAAAAGAGGCTCCATGGGGTCTAAAAATCGACCCAAGGATGTACATGGTCGTCCATGACTCATCCAATAAGGTTAGGACATGGGTTAAGGTAATTTTTTTTTATTATGATATTATTTTTACCTTGGATTACCCTATAAACCTTTAACCGCGGTAAATAAAAGTCCAGAGTTACTATTCACCAAATATTATTTTCATCTCATTGAACCACATTTTAACTAATAATAACAACCATGTATGTCAGATTTTTAAAATTCATTTCACATAAGCGGTAAAATTTCATGTAAATGAAAAGTTAGTATTTTAACTACTACATAGTGGTTTTACTATTCATCAAAAATTGATGTTTTTCAGAAAAATACCAAAAATTCATCCTAAGATAAATTTGATATTCCTAATTCATGAATGATGTCTATTTTACCAAATTCAAAACATATAAGTTGAATTAATTAATTTTATAATTAATTCCCATGGTCAAAACAAATAGCGTATTTTAAAGAAACAATATCTATGAAAAGACTGACACTTGTTTATGTCCAATTTGAAAGTGAAATTCAATCAAATGACCAGAATTAGATTAAATGGTAAAAATATATTCCAATTACACTTTAAAACTAATTATAAAGATAATATAACCATATAAATAAATTATATTAAAAGGAAATTTTGAATTAAAATATAATATTTTTCACTGGTCATTAAAAATTGAACATTATTGGAAAAATTCCAAAAATTTAGACAATGGAAATTTTGATGTCCCCATTCTGAAGAAGGATTTTATTTAGTCAAATAGAACATATAAAAGTATCAAAAACTATATTTAAAGAGGGTTCACCATCAAAAGGTGGTAAATCGACCATTTAAAAGATATTTGAGTATTTATGCTTAAAATTAGATTCATTCACATTTTAAGACTATAAAATTTATTGGATAAATATAAAAACATTTATAAAACATATATAATCATATTTTAGTTAGTTCTGTTCATTCCCGCATACACAAAGTCTAGTCATTAATTACCATTTAAAATAATAATATTATATTATTATTGTGCAACATAAGATTTTAGAGAAACCTGTCATTGCGTATCGGGTACGCCATCGAATATAAAACCCCCTTTAAATTAAAATTAATATTTAATTAACAAATATTAATAATTATTAAAAATTTCATATTATTTATTTACCTAGTATGTTACAAAAACTAAGTTGATTCTTTATAGAGAGTTATTATTTAAAAGTAATTTAGTATTTAATAGATAACATTTCCATTGGATGTTAGTTTCAAGTAGAATTATCTTTTAGATGGTATCTATTATAAAAAATGATAAAAATACCACAAGATAATATTTGAAGCATGATTTAATGAGATATAAATTCATAAAATGCTTCATGTTTTTAAATGAAATGATTTTAAATTAAAGGCATGAGTTTTTGATAAAAACCATTTGATATAGGTTTTAGAAATGAAAGGCATTTTTTAAGCTTTATCATGGATAATATTTATATATTTGATTTAATTGTTGATTTTATTGAACGATATCCAAAATTATGACTAATTTCATTGAGGCACATTGTATTTAATGTATTTAAGAGAAATGCTATGTAAATTGATATCATACATCGACCTGATGAAGAAAATGAAACAAAACTACTTGAGGGAAGGTAGTTAATTCTTTGGGGTGTTATCATATTCACCCCAATTTTTTTTATCTAAGGAGTGTGTGTACACCTAGAAGCATATTTCACTGAGATTTTTTGAGGCCTTGTGACTGATACTAACCGTAGATGTTATCACTATGGTTTTATTATTGAAAATGATTTATACATGCCAATTATTGATTGAAATGATTTAATAATGTCGTTTTTGATAGAAATGATTATTCATTCTTATTTTAACATAGATGATTAACGTCTCCCTAATTTTATAGAAATTCAAATGATTTACTCATGTCTTTTTTGATTCATAGGAAACAATCACTAGCCTTTGGGGATTGGTAACAACAAATGAGATATGTCAAAACTTGATTATGTTCTTCTTAGTAGGGTTATCTTGGTTGGTTTGTGAAAAATTGGTATCAAAGGAATTAATTCCTCTTCTTTGAAATTTTTATATATTTTGTGATGTATTGTTAGACATGAGATAGTATTTTTGAGACTTAATAGGTATATTATGAGAAATTCCTTGGACAGATATCATCTTAAAGTGCCTTATGTTACCATGGGCTATTGGGAAAATGCGTCTTTCATGATTTTTTTGATCTAATCCTAGAATTTATTCAAATATGTTACTTATTATATATTTTTTCCACTAGTATATATGAATCTATATCCTTATTTATTAATAGTTATGTGTTTTAATTTTTTTAATATTTTTTTTTCACATTGTAATATACATGGATAAAAGCTACATCAAATTACCTTGGAACACACCTTAGTATGCTAAGGGTTTGGAGGAGTTTTTTGATTTTTCAACTTCCAATCGATCCATTGAAGGGAGAATAAGATGTATATGTCCTAAATGTAAATTTAGAAGATAGTTGAAGAGATATTATGTTTATGAACATTTAATATTGAATCAATTCCATTTTCAATATTTTTGTTGGATTTGGCACGGAGAATCTAACGTTACAGAAAGGTTGAGAACTGATGTTAATCTATAGAATGAGCTCCCAACTTCATCGACAATGGGAAATGAAATAAAAAACCTTATAAATGATGCATTTGTCACTGTGAGACACCACCATCAACATCAAAACATATCATGTCAACCAGATGAGGGTACTACAAATAGAAACGCAACAAGTGATGTTTTTGAGACTTTAGGAAAACCAGATGAAGATTATAACATATCAATAGATCTTCCTCTTGATTATGTGGAGAATAATATAAGAGAAAAATTCACTGAGGAAAATAAATCTCATGATTTAGTTGACGATCGAAATCAAGAGTTGTATAGTGGATGTTTGAAATATTCAAAACTCTTTTTTTGAAGTTGTACCATATCAAATGTCTATGTGGAATTACAAATAAGGAAATTTCCATGATATTGGAATTGTTACATTATGAATTTCTTGAAACAAACAGCCCCGAGTCTTTTTATGATATGAAAAAAGTTGGTAAAAGGCTTGGATTGAATTATACTAAAATGAATGCACGTGCCAATGATTTTGGGATTTATTGGTGAGAGGATTCAAGTAGAAAGGATTGAAAAATATGTTCTTCTTCTATATGGAAGTCAGTGGGTGATTATGGATGTTTGAATCAACATACTACCATGAACAAGAATAAAAGAAAAACACCTGAAAAGGTTTTGCGTTACTTTCCTTTAAATCCTCGATTTCCATGATTATTCATTTCATCGAAAACTGTCGAACACATGAAGTGGAATTCTGTAGATAATAAAAACAATGAGTTAATCAGACATCCACAAAATTTACAATTGTGGATGAAATTTGATTCATTACTTTCAAATTTCTCAGCTGATCCTAGGAATGTTCGATTGGGATTGTCTATTGAGGGTTTCAACCCATTTGGGACTTTGAGTACCATTTATAGTATTCGTCCAGTTGTTTTTATCCATTACAATATGCCTATGTAGATGTGTATGAAAAAAATGCATTTTATCATTTCTATGATTATTCTTAGAAATAATTCCTCGAAATTATACTGATGTATACTTGCAGCCTTTAGTTGAATAATAATAGGAGTTATGGAGAAATGGTGTTGAGACATTTGATGCATCTTCTAAAACAATATTCAAAATTCATTTTTCTTTAATGTGGACCATTAGTGACTTCCCTGGGCTTGGGAATTTATGTGTTTGCAAAACTTACACGAGTTTGGCTTGTCCATTTTGTAAATTTGATTTCAATCTCAAATGGCTACTTCACACTAGAAAATGGTTCTTCTTGTGAAAAAAAATATTTCTCGATGCCTCTCATAGATTTTGGCTGAACAAATCAAAATTTAACGGTTTCATTGATCACAGACCACCTCCAAAGTTGTTAATTGGTTCAAAAATGTTCACACATTTGGAAAAGTTGAAACATAATTTGGGATGGTTAATCATTTGAATGATAACAGGAAACAGGTTTGAAGTTCATCATCTAGTGAAATCGGAACATAACAATGGAAGAAAAAAATATATTCTTTAAACTTATGTATTGGGAATTTAAATTGTAGCGGAAAAATCTTGATGTGATGTGTATTGAGAAAAATGTATCTGACAATTTGATCTTCACATTGATTAATTATAATGGAAAGTATAAGGATCATCTAAATTCATAGAAATACTTACAAGTACTGAACAAAAAACGTGATCGCTGGCCAAATGAGAATGAAAAGTATGCTCTGAAAATTTTTGCAATGAAAATTAGGGATAAAGAGTTAGTCATATCAGAGGATGGTTTAGTCTACATCGAAGATTATGTTATTTTCTTAGGATTTTGTCATATCATTATGGGTTTATAATTATAATGATGATTAGATGTTAAATTTCTTGGAAAATCGTTTTGGGTCTTATATTATGAAATTTGAAGGTAATTAATGGTATTTTTAGAGAATTTATTTTTGAGGTAGATATGTGTTATTACTTTCGGGGAGGAAAAATGAAAGGTATATAAAAACCATTGAGACAAAAAAACAAGTTATGGTTATTTTTAAGGATTTTATATCATTTTATTAATGTTATATGAATTATAATGTTTTTAAAGAGGAAAACACATAGACTTAGTGACAACTCGTCACGTTAGACACGGCTGTGGGAATTGAACCCAAAACCAGAGTGTAATGGGCCTTTATCGCCTACCACTGGCATACATTATGTCCCTAGTTGGTAATAATTTTTATTTTAGTTTAAATGGATTTGTGGAATAAGAGAAAGTTGATTTTGGGAAATATATATGATTAAGGTAAATAGAACACTGTGGGATTTTAACGGAGTAATGGTAAAATTATATTTTGGAAGAATCTATGATTATAATTGTTGATTTATTATAATTGGGTTATTTATGTAAATGATTGACCTATCATAGAGAACATGTGTTTAGTTTAATTAATTTTTAGTATTAGACCTTAAGAGGGGTTGATTTTATTTAGACATACATATAATATTTTATCTTGGAAGACAATGTTATCAAATTATTTTGAGTTTTGGGTTTCAATATTAGTTGGATTATTTTGAGGAATTTTAAGGACATTGGTTTGTTGAATGGTCTATATAGAACATGGGTATTACTATTTAATTTTGGAGATTAAAAGTAGTCCTTCTCCTTATAATGAAATATTATTTTTGGGGGATTATAGGATCTTATACTAACCATTTTGGTTTTGGTTCATGTACAATGATAGAGGAAATATATTTCTCATCTATTATGGATTATGTGATTAACTATGAGTTGACACTACTTCATTAGGTGTGACCAAGTCATCTTAAATACTCATCGATTTGAGAAAAATTTTAGTTTTTTGCGGAATTCAATTTTTGGATGAAAATATACTTGACAAGTAAGTATTTTTTTCCTTATTTTCTTAGACATGATTGTAAATAAATACCTCATCTTTATGAAAAGGATATTAAAATAAAAACATTTTTTGTTTACTTTTCTAACTTTGAAATCAATTATCGTTTAATCTATTAGAGGGTTGTGGTATTTTGATTGTTCAATTTCTCTTGTTCATGTTTTCTATCACTCTTTATCAGAATAATATTGTTATTTTTTCTTCTATATCGATATTTTCCTATATGGTACCCCAATATGTGTTATCTCAGGTTACCTTTGTACTTAATTATCAATATTTTAAAGTGCAAGTTGTATTTAAACTTTTTCCGATGTGGGTTTGGAATAAAGGTATTTTTAAAATCCATACCCTAGTTACTAACCCCAAATTAAAATTTTCAGGATAAGATTTATTAAATCGGGGAGGATGTGACATCCTAATTTTTAAGAAAGAAACATTATGTTTAATAGAATTCAAGATACAATACAACGAGCTTAAACGAACAACTAAATATTATTATTTAAATTTTACCACTATAACCCAGCCATTGGAATGGAGGGAATGAATCGAATCAACTGAATTATAAAAATATGGTTTAAAATGTTTAAATAATGATTAATTGTTTACTAAATTAATTATAAATGGAAATAAAAACTAGTTGAATATAAATGATATTATTTTACTAAAACCTATTTATAAGAGAATAATTGTGTTTATAAAATCATATATCTCTATATGGATATATATTTAATGAAAAATATTTGATATATATTCAATATAATGTTTAAAATTCATCGTATATGTTTTTTTTCATATGATATAATAACAAATCCAATTTTTCAAATTAAAGCTGTATTTTACTAAAAAAATACTATTTCTATCGCCTTTTGACATAAAACCCTTTTTAAATCAATATTTGGTCGTTATTATATGTTCAATTTGAAGACATAACTTTTTTCTGTATAATAGGGACATAAAAATTTACTTTGGTGGAATTTTTGGTATTTTCATTATAAAATTCATTTTTAATGAATAGTGAAAAATATTGCATTTTAATTCAAAACTACTTTTTCATCACATTTACTTATATAGTTAGATTTTATTTTTTATTTGTTATAATTGTTAATTAGATTATGTTTTTATAATTTAATATAATAATTTCCATTTTAAGTAATTTCACAATGAAATTTCTTAAAAACACGTGTCAATCTGTTGATGGTTTTTAGTTTTAAAAAACATGTTTTCTCATTTTGACAACACGATTTAATTTTGAGTTAATTACTACAAATTCTGTGTTTTAAATTTTTAAAAATGGATTTTATATTTTTAGTCATTAGTTCCATATTTTGTAAATAGGTACCTTTTATTTTTGGACATTATGAATAGTAACGTCAGTATTTGTTTTTATTTATCAGGAATAAAGGTTAAATTAAGTAAATAAGGGTAAAAAATAATATTACAATAAAATAAAAATACCCTAGAACATATACTAATATTATTGTATGTGTCATGGGTGACCAAATAAATCCTTAGGATAAATATTATAAATTTGGGAGCCACTTGGGTGTGAAAATTACATGTTATAATAATTAATTTAAAGTAAAGAGAAATATTACAAGAAATTGTATCTTCTCAATAAAAAAAATTATATTGGGTTATATAGCTGATATATTATACAATAAATAGTAATTATAAATATAAAAATATTTCCTAAATCATGGTATTTTATTTTTAATTTTTAGACTTCAAATAATAAAATTTATATATGACACAACGATAAGGCAGTGATTACCTTATTAATGAATGATTCAAGTAAATTATATAATAAATATTAAAATATATTTAATTTTTAAATTTTGATGACAATAAAAAAATTCATGGATGATTATGACATGTTTTTTTGAGTTAATTTAGTTTTTTATTTTGAATAATGTTTTATGACTTTAACAAAAAGCATTTACTAAAGAGTTTCAGAATTGACAAAAATGAGTTTTTAAAACAAAATACTATTTTATTAAATTATATAATAATCATAAAAATATATGATTTAGAAAAATGACTTATATAATGTTACAAATTTCATAAAAGATACACTTTAGGTTCTCTTGGCATTTTATAGTAACTATATTAACCATATAGTGAAAAAATACAAGAAGACATGGTAAGAGTTTACTTATTTAACTAAGGGTTAAAGCCAAAAGATAATGTTACATTTTTATCCTAAATTTGTATAAAACCCATCTTTTAGATTATTTCAACTCATACTCATTTTATACTCAAAATATATCACTTTGAACCTATTATAATTCGAAACTAAATTTATAATAAAATAATATATCAAGAATTTCCTAATGTATCCCTCCTACCTCTTATAAATTCCCCCCATATCTACCCACATAATCACACCTATAAATCCCCTTCACTGATCCCAATTCTACTCACATAAGATCCCAACATCCCTCTATTCCTCCTAGAATCCTTAACTTGGATAGAAGTCAATTCAAGAATGCCTTTTGGCTCAAATCAAAAGGATTTACCTGATTTATACATAACGTCTTCTCTCAAACTACTTTCATTAATTTTCCTTCTCCAACCCCCTAAGGTTTTTTGTTCCATTATTTTATAACAACACCAGTATCCACAATATACTAGTATTTTTTTACTCTATGTTGTATACCAACACTTACACACACTCCATCTAATGGATATAGAATATATTGTTTCTGTGTACGGCGAACTACTGCGTCAAGAAATGATGATTGTTAAATTTTCTCCAACAACCTATCATGGTGGCCATTATTATAGAACTATATATATATATATATGATATATATTATATTTATATTGTCTCAATTCTTATTTATGTTTTATTTACAATATACCTTTATGCATTCTATAATGTTTAAATATGATAATTTCTGGAAGTGTGGACTACCACCCCCTCAAAGTGATATGAAACGTTCATGTCATAAATTTAATTTCTAAAGGATCATATTGATGAACTAATGTGACATATATAAATTTGATATTATAATATAATTATAATATTCCTATGTATCATTCATTTTTTATTCCTTTAATATGATAAAGAAATGAAAGTGACATTCATGTGTACGTACGACCTACCGTCTCCCTGAATGGTTCATTTCATTTCTTATCTTAAAATATTATGGAATATTATCAATAAATATATACTAGATATATATTATATATAAATCATGAATAATATTCTGGATATAATGTACTTTTTACTACATGGACAATTTGTAATCATAATAAGTTCATTTTTGACACATGTTCTGAACATCAACAAATCATCCAATATGAACTAAAAAATAACTATTTGAAATAAATGGTAAAAAGTAATATAAAATGAATAATAAATGTGAAAAAAGGATCTAAATAAAGTAAAAATTAACCTAGGTTTATTATTCAGGAATAAAAATAATGAACGAGACAAGTTGGATTTTAGAGAAGGGACTTCGTCTCAATATCCATTCATTGAGGCATATTTTAATTTAACCATGAAATTATTTTATACAGTATATAATAATTCCCTTGGACTTTTAAATTTGTTAAATATTTTCAAAAGGAATATTTTTTCATGAAGAGTTTTACTAAATGAAAAAAGGAATGTTTCTTTTTAACGTACGCAGCGAAAACGACCTTTCTACCACCGCGAGCATTATTTGATATTTGGATTCCTCTAAAAGTTGTAATGTTTTTAAAAATAAAAAATACCATATACCATTATTATGTATTTTTTTATTGAAAATAGTTTTGATAAAGTATTTATTATGTAAATATCATGAAATGATCTACTGTTATTACAATGTGGAAATATTATTTTTTCTTTATGATTGTTTTATGTGATTTGATTATGTTATGGTTATTGGGAATTATTTATTTACATGAGTGGTTATGTGATAATATAAGGGCAGGTGATCCCGTGATATCTCTTTAATTCATTGGTTAACATGACATAGGTAATCATTAAGGTTTCTCCTAAGAGATTTAGGGAACAAACTATGATGCGTATTCCAAATGAAACCAGGATGGTTACTCCCAATATAGCTATCAAAGATACAATGTAAATATTATATGGATGCCATAAGTTACCTTTATGTTTTATGATTTCTATGAAGTTTTGTAGGAATCATAAGATTACATGATGTATTCTAAATATTGTATGTTTTATGGGTGAAAATTATGAGTTTGTGAAAATGTTTTCATGGGTTTTAAATACTCATGGACTAATGGTTTTTTCCTTATTTTATATTATGTACTATTATTATTATGGTCATCACAAGTTATTTAAATGTTTTCCATAGGTTATAATGATGTATATGATAAAGGAAGAATTCAAGAATATTTTTATCAAGAAAAATAAATCATGTTTTGTTTAATGAGTTTCTTTGGGTTGAAAAAGTTGATATTGAGTGTAACTATCCACATGTAATATCTGGGACTATTATGTAATACTTATGGACAATTATCGAAAACTCTAAACATGAAAAGATCCTCAATGTGAAATAAGTTCAAATTATTAACTAAACTCAAGATTATCTAATGTTTAAGGTCATGGAATTATACATATATTTAAATATCAATATATATATATGGCCATAATGGTGCATCACGGTATATGTTTTTGTGTGTGTCTATATATATATATATGCATAGACACATATATATAACCATATATTTTTATATATAAAAACATATTTGTTTTAAATTTAGAAATTTTTTTATGAAAATGGAGCAATTTTATTGAAATTTTTAACAGTGTTTTAAAACATAGCGAACAATATATATATATATAATTATAATTATATTAAACAGAGCATCAAAATCATAGAATCTAACCTGGAGGGGTAATGTGATGATTTGGTGTTTGAATAGATAGTGGGAAAAAGTTGTATTGGGCTGAGGAGCTTCTCCAATAAGAGTAGATGGCTCGGGACCGCTCCTGGGTGAGATGGCTAAAGGAAGAAAATAAAAACACTACTTATCTCCATGAATTCATTCAATAAAGAAGATGCCTTACCTCGCCTATCATCTTAATCGAGGATGGATCCTGTACAGATAACTGTGACAGAGTCGGGAGTATGGTGAACTCTTTCTTCAAGGACCTTCTTACTGCACATAACCCAAGGATTTCCAACGGGTATCCCAGGGGTAATGCAGGGATGTGGGAGATGATTCTCATTGTGGTGTGTAATCAGTATAACAGGGTCTTTGAGGTGATTCCCAGTGAGGATGAAATCCATGAATCCATGAATAATCTCAATCTGTAGAGCGCACCAGGCCATGAAGGCTTTCCTAGTTCCTTTTACAGGGGGTGGGGGATGTTGTTAAGCACAACATCAACATTGAAAATCAAGACAACTTTAGAGATGGGTGCCTCCCTCAGGTTTCAAGTGCAATTACCATGGTTTTCATTCCAAATATGAAGGACACTTCCTCTCTCACAAACTATAGGCCAATGAGCCTATGCAACTTCCCCTATAAAATTATTACATGCATGCTAAACTAGAGGTTGTCCAATCTTCTCCCAGGGATGATATCAGTTGAGTAGCAAGGCTTTAGGAGAGATCCTCCATCCAGGGAGTAATGGCTATAGATCAATTGATGTTAAGGGATGTAAATATGAAAACCTATGGATCCCACATGGCAATTAAACTGCATATGAACAAGGCATATGACGGGCTGAAATGGAGTTTCATCAAAAAATTACCTTCCAGTATTATGTTCTTGTCTATGTCAGTGGACCTCGTTTTAAAGATATTTAGTTATTCGTGGTGGGCGATTTCATTTAGAGGGAAGATTTTTGGCTTATTCCAGGCAACGTGAGGTCTCTGGTAGGGAGACCCACTCTCTCCAAGCATATTTACCCTGGCACAGGACACTCTCAGCAGGCTTATCAATAGAGGTATATCCCAAGTGGTTATTTTACCTTTCATGAGAATGTTGAATATACCAATGGTGTCTCATCTAATTTTCACTGATGATATGATCATCTTCATCAACAGTGCCCAGGGCTCGGTTTTCGGGATCAAGGACATTTTTAATGAATATTTCTACTACAGCAGGAAAGTCGTAAATAAATCCAACAACAGTATCTACATCTCTAATAAATTCTATCAAAGGTGGGTGTCCTCTCTTTCCAATCATCTGTACATACATCATGGTTATTTTCTGATGGAGTACCTGGGATCTCATATTTCTTTAGGTTGCCTTTGAATCAAACACTATGATCATGTTGTTAGAAGAATCACTATCTGCATCCTTAACTGAAAAAATATGTTTCTGTCTATTGGGGGCTGAATAGCTCTGGTGAATAGTGTGTTGTCTTCCCTTCCTATCCATGTATTGGATTCTTCCAAACGTCCCTCATGGTGTGATTAACAACATTGATAAGATCCTATGTAGCTTTGTTTGGGATTCTAAATCATAAGGTATGAGAAAATAGGATGTGTGGGGAAAGATGGAGAGGTCCATCCAGGACGGTGGGATTAATGTAATGAGCCTTCATAGAACGATTCATTTAATGCATGGAAATCTCACCTGGGAAATTCTAGAGGTGCAATATTTATGGGGAAATTCTATGTCATTGCTCTGCGGAAGAAGTGTGAAGGTTTCTCATGGTCATGCATCCCCTCTGTGGGAGAAAATATACCCCCTGTACCAGAATCTTCAACTGAACACTCGATGGATTGTTGTCACAAGGAATCTCCTCTTCTAGCGTAGAAACTAGGTGGGATATGTTTTAGCTTTCCCTGATTTCCCTACCCTGATGATATTGGTTAAAGAAGCATTCCGGTATCCCACTTTTACCAAGGAAATTCTGGATGAGGACCAACATTCCCTTCTTGATACCATTTGGTTTAATGATGAACTGAAAAAATGTGTTTTTACTCAAATTGATTCAGGGGTCCTCTCCTATAGATATTTTTGCAAGTTGTTTTCTAAGCAGGGTATTCATGAGGGGTTGAATGTTGTAGTTTATTGCCATAATATCCAAGAAAAGTTTAACTTTCTAACATGGAATATCAGGAACTATGCTTAGGTATCATATGAGAACATCAGAAAGATGGGAATAAGCTTGGCCTCTAGGTATCTTTGCTGCTACAACAGGTAGGAAGAGAGTACAAACCACTTATTTATCAAGAGGGATTGGGCTCATGTGGTGTGGTTTGGCTTCGGAGGTTCCATGTCTCTCTATTCTCATTAGCAGAACGACACTACTTTTGTGGAGAGATGGTTCCATGTTATGGCAGCTTCTAAGAAGGATAGAATGGTTCATTCGGAGATCTTCAGTACATGATTCTGGAGTTTATGGAAAGTAAGTAACCAATCAAGGGCCAAAGACTCTATTCCTACTGTAAGGTCCATCATTGGGCAGACTTATTTCCTTCTTCATGACCTGGATTCTCTTATCAAGGACTGGAAGGACACCCCCTCTTCAAAACATCTTCAGGTCAGTGTCCCATCGTATCTTCCCTGCCTATCGGTTCAGTAGGGGAATTGGGTGTGTATGAAACCCCATGGAACTGGTTTCAAGTTGGACATGGATGGCTCCTGCACAATGGCGGTGATGAAAGGAGGGGGTGTGGTTTGTGGCCCTATGGGGGGATGTTGTCATGGTGTTAACATCTTTCTTTGGAAATGGTAATCACTCTTGGGAGAGGCCACAGACATGTTCACAAGTTTATCCCTCTACATGTAGGAGAAGATGAAGTTAACCTAACCGGAGACCGATTCCAGGATTCTACACGACTAGATGCTTGGTAAAGGATACCCCCTTGTTCTATTTCTTACATAGTTAGGAAATGTAGAGACATTCGTGGAACTAACATCCACGTTTCTGACACTCAACGTGAGGGTAATAAGGTTGTAGATCATAGGGCTTCCTTGGCGGTCCATACCTCCATCACCACTTGTGTAGAGACCCTAGATTGACATGCATAGAATTAACATTACTTTTGCGGAATACTTAATACATAAAAAAACCAAATGCCCAAAGACCATATTAGATTATTGTCTTTGGAATCTCGGGACATAATCTTATATTCATGGTGAAAGATCTTGAACATCTCCCATAAAGATATTCCCCTTCATTTCATAACTAAAACATTTCATTATATCATTGGGAAAAGAAAACATAAAAAGGGAAAGCTCAAATGCTCAGTAAGGGTAAACATGGAGAACATAAAAACAATATATAAACATTTGAATATAAAAACATGAACATTAAACATAAAAATCATGAGCAATGACATAAATCTTGACAGTACATATGGCATAGATCATAAAGGATCATTAATCATGATAAAATGTCATTGGAATAAAACATGGAATTGTGGAAAACCATTAAGCATGTGATTTGATTTTCATAGTAGCCAAGGCATTGCTTTCAAGTTCATCATAGTGGACAAAGTCCCTTATTGAACCGGGTTTACTTGCTATTCCAGCCTGGTATTACTGAACCAGATTTACTTGTTGTTCCAGCCATATATATCTCATGAGATATAACCCTTTACCCAATGCATTGTAGGGAGATATAGGTCCCACGCATCTCATAATGAAATCATTCTCACGTGTGACAAAAAATGAACATAAATCATTCATGATAACCCAATGAATAAAATGGATTTCATAATTCTCATCCCATCATAACATAATCCATATAAAACAAATGGATATCATTCCATCAAAAAAATCAAACCATGTAATTAATAGAGACATTATACTTGAAACATAAATATATTAAATAAAGTCATCTTATATGGAAAATAGTTTTGATAAAACACTTGAAATGTATTCTTGAGGAAAATATCCTTTTTTCTTCAAAATCATTTTCTTTTCTCAAAATTCCATGCAATTTGAAAAGAAAAAAATTATGTTGAAAATAATCATGAGATTTTTTAGAGGAATTTTCATGTAAATAAGGTGTTAAGAAACCAAAAAAAATCCGTTCATGCCTTATATGTTAAAAAAACATTTTCTTTGTACCTTTTCTGGAAACGTCAAAACGTACCTCATATGGTAAAAAAAGAAATATTCTTTCCATACTATGTGGTTAAAGTCAAAAAATGGTAAAAATGGCTTTAAACATACATGGAATAATAATAAACAATTTATGAAAACATTTTTAGAAAACATGTAAATGGATGATAAACATAACCCTAGTAAATACATATGAATAAAAAACCAAAGATAAGAAAGAGGTTTGAATAATTATCCCTTACCTTATGTCCAATTTCATCAGTATGTGTCCAAAACTCATGTATAGTGGGTTTAAAAATATTATTAACTTGTAACAGAACCATAATAATATTTATGGTCTCATATATGATTCACTTACGACATTATATTACCCGTTCTTTTGTCAATTCCATGTTAAAGCAGTGTTTTGGGTAAAATCGTTTCATTTATCGTACGAGTTTGTACTTTTTGTTCTTGATATTAATAATTATATCCTTATTTCTTACATCCATAATGTAAAACATGATTTATATATCATATATATTCAGTATATATATTATAGATAGATAAATTAAATGAAATACACTGTTCATGGAGATATTAGGCTATACGTACTCATGAACGCTATTTTACTTTCCTTATTGACTTGAATGGAGGTAAGTAGGTGAAATATGTATATATATACAGCGTGGAGACATTAAGCCGTACGTACGCATGTGCGGTGATTTTGTTTGTCATCGGATTGATAGAAGGTGAAATAGGGTTGTTTCATATTTATAATATCATATCATTATATGAGTGATACTGATGTTATTACTTTATAATGAAACAAATAAATAATATGAATTAGTATAAGAAATAATTTTTAAATAATCGTTAAAGGATATTACCTCTTCTTCGACACGCCTCTTCTTAACGTCCTCTTAAGGTACTAAATTTGGTCATTGAAGAAGACCAGGACCTCTAGTAGGTTTCTATGGAAGTGGATAAGAGAAATGGGATGGGTTTGGCCTAGAATGAAGGCTCAAAATGTTGTGAAGAGGAGAGGGATGAGGTTCCCTTTTATAAGGGATGAGAGGGGCACTTTTGGAAACCTCAAAAAAAATTATTTATAATAAATTCAATCCCCACCTAAAAACTTCAAAATTGACTCAAATTAGAATATGAGATGACATTTGGTTGTAATATCATCAGGAAATAATATTTAGACATGTTGGAAATTTATTTTAAACATTATCAACTTGATTTATCCTTACTTAATCTATTTAATTTTATTTGTGGTAATAATATTATAAATGTTAAATTATTATAAATAATTACTTATGTATTGTGAATTTTCTATAATTGGGTAATTTATGACATTTTCAACCATATAAATTTTAATTTATAATTTATAAATATTTTTGTGATTTTAAAATAATTTATTAATATGTTATTTTTATAAAATAACAAGTGTCAATTTTAACACTATTCATTTATTTGAATTTAAATAAAATCCACACAGAGGATATATTCGAACCCAAATATTTCATATATTCATAACATGTCATATTTGTCTAGAAAATTCATGGAGCACATTAAATAGTTCATATAATATTTAGTTTAATATTTTTAAAAACCATTTATTTGATATTTCTAACAATAAAATAATTTCTACATCACTATTGTGTCATCATTAATGATAATTATTTAATACCTAAAAATTATAAATAAATTCACATGATGTAGATAATTTTATTATATTTCTGGAGACTATTTATGTTCGATGTTTTATGAAGTTTATTACCAAATTAAAATTATTACCCTTATAAGATATAAGAGAGTGACATGTTGTCACTTTCTTTGGTTTTAATATTAATTATATCCTTTTCACGGTCAAAATTCCCTGAAATGAATCTATTCATACTCTTAGTTGATATGGGTCTACTTTTATTCATACAATATAATTTTGGCAGGTGTTAGGGTAATTTTATAATATTATTATTACCATAAATTGTCTAATTTACCTTTAACTGTGGTAAATAAAATTTATAGTAGTTGCTATTAATAATTCCAAAAAATAAAAAATAGCCTAATAACATAATTTGGACCTAATTATTCCAAATATGGAATCCATTTATTCAAATTCAGGACACATAATAGGTAATAATTAATTTCATATTAATCTCGTTGTTGGAAAAAAAGGGTTTTTTTAAAACATTGCAAAAGATTGAAATGTTTTTACCTATGAATTCAATCTAAAATTAATGATAATGACATAAGTTATATTAAATGGTAAAAATATATTCTTTTAATACGTTAAAACCATTCAATATTATAATTTAACGATATAAATTATTTTGATGAAAAAAGTTGTTTTCAATTAAAATTTAGCGTATTTTTACTTTTCATCATAATATGAACGTTATCAGAAAAATATCCAAACAATATCCAATCTAAATTTTTATATCTTTATTCACAAGAATAATTTTATTTTTTAAAATTGATCTTATAAAATTTTTGAAAATTAGATTTAAAATCGGTGTGCCATCAAAAGGCAGCAACACTGCATTTTTTAAAAAATACTTATTTTACCCAAAAAAATTATTTTGTTCTCATACCATGATCTAGAAAATGTGGAAGATGAATGATAATGTTATAAAATTACAAATGTAGTTAATAATATTCATAAAGGCTATTTCATAATAATATTATAATAATATCTTGTTTAGTGAAACTCTGTGTTGCATACAACACACGCTATCGAGGAAGGTCTCTCTTATGTGTAATGCAATCCAAGTCAGGGTTGCGTGTAGGGAATGCTTCCTTTGGTGTTTCATAAATCATAATCCAAATATAGTTCAGTTATACATTGATCAAAATCTATACTTGGTGTTGTGTAAAATGAATTTTATTTGAATGAACTTGAAATTGTGTGCAACACAAGCCAAGAATAGTGTAGCATATACTACAAGCTGATACAGTGTTGCGTATAGCGCAAGATAATCTTGGTGAAGCGTCAAAAAAAATACATCAAAGAAATAAAAAAAGAATACTTCTCATAAAATCTCATGGTGTTACATTCTAACCCCTTAAAATGAATTTCTCCCTTGAATTTCATTGGGGTTATAAATGATTTTCTACTTGAAATTTTATTTCAAAGAAACCCACATCATAAAAAGGAATATAAGAACTTAATTTTAAATAGGAAAGCTAGAAACATAGAGATCACCAAAAGTAACTTAGCACTGGGTTTTCAGATTGGAGAATATAGGAGAAATTATTGATATGGAGGAGAAATCTACCCATCATGTTCTGATTAAGAGTGGTAGAGAACACAGCTATAAAAAAGCCGACAATCAAAAAGACCTAAATTTGTGATCATTCAAGGTACCATCGGATTCATCGGATATGAGAGTACTAGGACAACATTTTTTTGGTTTCAAGATCATTTCACTAAGGTTTATGAATTTTTACATAATGAGAAATACTTACTTGATTTCAGTGTTATATTATCGTTGTTCATTCCATGAACAATTTCCACTTCATCTTTTATTTAATGAAATGATGTTGAATTTGTCATTCTTGAAGTATTAACAGATCATGTTATAGAATGATAAGTCATTCAATCTATCTCTATCACAAAAAGGTTATAACAAATTAATATATATACATAATTCCATCTATGGTGAGATTAACTGTATATGATTCCAAAAAAGGACTTATACTTCATTTATCACACTGCTTAATAAAATAAAGCTAATTTATAATAACCAGGGACATCCTGTAGGCCAGTGGTACGCGATAAAGGCATGCACACTTCGGTTGTGGGTTCGATTCCTGCAACCTTCTCCAACGCGATGGGTTTTCACCCATCCTATGGGTTGTCCTTTTTCTAAAACTACAATATTATAACATTCTAGAAATAATATTGAAAAAATCTTATAGCCTTAAACAATATGATCTGATGTCCAACTTAATCCATTCCAATATTTAGGGTTATCCAAAATAATTAAATCAAATCTCATATTATAGTGGAAAAGATTACTAGAGAGGTCATCTACTAAGCAAGTGAATACCATCATTTTTCCCCATATATCAGAAGATATATTTTGTTGATCGCATTTAAAACATGTGAATACCTAAATTATGTATTCTCTTGAAACATGAATTACCACAGAACCTTAGTGAAAACATGAATTCGGTCAAAATCTAACTCTTTCCACATACCAAAATCCAAAAATTTCTATATACTCAGACCATGATATCATTTGTCCTTATACCAGTCATGAGATCATGAATACTACCAAACATATTATTTTCTCCATATCCCTTCATTATGCGCATATCATCTACTTTCCAAAATAATTTCAATCACTTTTCATGGTTACTTGTACCATATTCTTATGGAAAACTATAATAGACCAATACATAGATATTCCAAAATACCATAAAAATACCTCAACAACATTATTCTTGATTTATAATACATAAACCCTTCAATACATTCTCTTCAATGTTTTTCATGGAATAGGGACTTCCTTGATTTGGAAGTATCCTCTTAGGTCAAGGCATTGAGTTAGGTAATGCCCATGTTCTCCACAAATAAGAAATTGAAATCCATAATAGTCTTTCACTCTATGACCCTTCTCTCCACAAAAATAATATCTTCCCATCCATTTTATGTATTCATCACGGTTCTTCTTCCATTATTTAGAAATTAAAATCTTCCTTTCTTTATGATCCTCATCATGCGAACATGAATAAAAGTACATCTTCCTCTTATTTTGTGAATTAGGAATACCACTAAATTTCACCTTGTTAATCATATATCACGATGACTAATTCGACATAATCACAATATATTTATATCTAGGCATTAAACAATTTCATTGCTCAAAGTCACCAATTTTTCCATTGGATTCAATTTTGACCCAATTCCTTTTGGTTACCTCCATTGAATAAAACCAAAAACCATGGTGTAAGAAATAGTTAAAATAACGAGGACCAACATAATCATAAAAAGTCACTTATGGGATATCTAACTTATCACACATACTTTAATCCATGATACCTAAGGTTCACCCTTGGTTATTTATGATCTTCAACATAATTCTAGGACTGTAACCTATAGTTATACTAATCCTTAGGGACATCCCTAGACATATATTAGAAATATCTCTAGGGATATCACTAATGTTTTTTCATTCTAGTTTCCAAATTTTAAATAAACCTCCGCTCTAATACCAACTATAGTGACCCTAGATTGATTTACATAGACATTACATTACTTTTTAGGAATACTTAATACATAACAAAAAATAGAAACCCAATGATCGTATTAGTTTAGTGTCTTTGGAAACTCAGAACATAATATTATATTTAGGGTGAAAGATCTTCAACATCACCGATAAAGATCTTACAATTTTTGTTTTCTTACCTAAAACCATTCTTTATATCCTGGGGAAAAGAAAACATAAAAAGGGTGAGCTAAAATTCTCAGTAAGGGTAAACATGGAGAACATAAAAACAATACATAATCATTTGAACGTAAAAATAGGACCATAACACATTAAAATCTTGAGCAATGACATAAATCTTGGTAGTACATAAGGAATAGATCATAAAGGAAAATTAATCATGATAAAATGGAATGGTAATAAAACATGGAATTGTGGAAAACCATTAAGAACATGATATTATTTTCATAGCAGCCAAGGCATTTCTTCCAAGACCATCACCGTGGATAAAGTCCCTTACTGAATTGGGTTTACATGTCGTTCCAGCCCTGTATTACTGAACTGGATTTACTTTCCATTCCATACATGTCTATCTCATGAGATATAAATCTTTACCCAATTCATTAGAGGGAGATATAGGTCCCACCCATCTCATAATTAAATAATTCTTACGTGTGCCACAAAGTAAACATAAATCATTCATGATAACCCAAATAATAAAATGGTTTCTATAAGCATTATCCCATCATAACATAGTCCATATAAAAAATGGATATCATTTCATCATAAAAAAATCAAACCATGTAAATAATAGAGACATTATACTTCAAACATAAACATATTAAATAATTTCATCTTATATAGAATATAGTTTTGAGAAAACACTTGAAATGAGTTCTTGAGGAAAATATCCTTTCTACTTCAAAATCATTTTCTTTTATCAAAAATACATGAAATTTTACAAGAAAAATATTATGTTGAAAATAATCACGAGATCCTGTATAGGAATATTCATTTAAATAAGGTGTTAAGAAACTGTAAAAAATATGTTCTTGTCGTATAAGTTAAAATAAACATTCGCTTCGTACTTTTGTCGAAAAAGTCAAAAAGTAACTCATATGGTAAACAAAAGAAATATTACATCTATACCATGTGTTAAAAGTAAAAAAAGGGTAAAAATGACTTTAAAAACACATGTAAGAATAGTAAAAAATTTATGAAAACGTTTTTAGAAAAAATGGAAATGGATGATAAACTTAACCCCAGTAAATACTTACGAATAAACAATCATGGATAAGAAAGAGATTGGAATAATTATCCCTTACCTCATGTCCAATTTCTTCAGTATGTGTCCAAAACTCCAGTATAGTGGGTTTAAAAATATTACTACCTTGTAACAGAACCATAATAATATTTATGATATCATATATGATTCAGTTATGACTTTATATTACCCGTTCTTTTGTTAATTCCATGTTAAAGTAGCGTTTTGGGTAAAATCGTTTTATTTGTCGTACGTGTTTGGACTTTTTGTTCTTGATATTATTACTTATATCACGATTTACATACTTAAAAAATTTAAAACATGATTTATATATCATATATATTCAGTATATATATATATAATAGATAGATAAATGAAATGAAATATACTGTTCATGGAGACGGTAGGTCGTACAGACGCATGAACATAGTTTTCCTTTCCTTATTTACTTGAATGGAAGTAAGTAGATGACATATATATATATATACACATAAATAAAGTAGAATTATTATGTCATATATCTCATTATTATTCATTATATATACATTATAATCATTCTGGAGTGGTTAACATGGAGAATGAATCTCATCGCGTCGTGGAGACGGTAATCCGTACTTACGCACGAGCGATGATATGGTTCCCATAATTATTGAATGGAATTGGAGTGGATGATATAATATCTCATAATTAGTATCATGTTATAATAATCATATATATTTATTATTTCCACCATTGTACCCATCGAAGTAAGGTGGGGTTGGAAAAACAGATTACACCACAGCGTGGAGACGGTAAGTCGAATGTACGCACGCACGGTGATTTCATTTTTCATAGGATAGATAGACGGTGAAATACGGTTGTTTCATATTTATAATAACATATCATTATATGAGTTATACTTATGTTATAACTTTATAATGAAACAAATAATGAAGAGGATGTATAAGAAGAAATAATTGTGAAAGAATCGGTAAAGGATATTGCCTCTTCTTCGACACGCGTCTTCTTATCCTCATCTTAGGGCACTGTATATTGTCTTTCAAGAATACCATAACCTCTAGTAGTTTTATATGGAAGTGTAGAAGAAAAATTTATAGGTTTTGTCTGACCTTGAATTCTCAAAATGTTTTGAAGAGGAGAGGGAGTAGGTTTCATTTTATAAGGGAGGAGAGGGGCACTTTTGGAAACCTCAAAAATATTAATTTATAATAAATTCATACCCCACTAAAAAACTTCAAAAAACGACTCAAATTAGAAGATGAGATGAGATATGGTTTTAATATCATCAGAAAATAAAACTTATACATGTTGGGAATTTATTTTAAACCTTATCAAACTGATTTATCCTTATTTAATCTATTTAATTTTATTTGTGGAATAATATTCTGAATTCTAAATTGATATAAATAATTACTTACGTGTCGTGAATTATCCATAATTGGATACTTTATGACATTTTAAACCATATAAATTTCAATTTATAATTTTTAAATATTTTTGTGATTTTTAAACAATTTAATAATATGTTATTTTTATAAAATAACAATAGTGTCAATTTTGAAACTATTCATTTAATTGAATTTAAATAAAATCCAAACAGATGTTATATTTGAAAAAAAATATTATAGATTCATAACATGTCATATTTATCTTGAAAATTCGTGGAGAACATTAAAGAGTTCAAATAATATTTATTTTAATATTTTTTAAAACCATTTATTTGATATTTCAATCAAAAAAATAATTTCTACATCACTATTGTGCCATCATTAATGATAATTATTTAATCCCTAAGAATTATAAAAAAATTCACATGATGTAGATAATTTTATTATATTTCTTTAGACTATTTATGTTCTATTTGTTATGAATTTTATAACCAAATTAAAATTATTACACCTATAAGATACAAGAGAGTGACATGTTGTCACATTCTTTGGTTTTAATAATAATTACATCATTTTCAAGTCCAAAAGTCCATGAAATGAATCTATTCCGACCCTTAAGTGATATCGGTCGTATTTTATTCATACAATAGAATTTTTTTTCAGGTGTTAGGGTAATTTTATAATATTATTGTTACCCCTAATTGTCTGATTTACCTTTAACTTTGGTAAATAAAATTTACCGTAATTACTATTCATAATGCCCAAAAATAAAAAGTAGCATATTAAAATATTTTATACCTACTGATTCCAAATATGGAATCCATTTTTCTAAATTCAATATTGATAAGATTCATTAATTGATTTAAAATTAATCCCGTTTTTGGAAAAATGGGTTTTTATTTAAAACATTGGAAAATATTGAAATGTTTTTACGTATGAATTCAATGTAAAATTAATGATAATGAAATACATTATATTAAATGGTAAAAATATATTATATTAATATTTTAAAACCATTATATATTATAATTTAACCATATAAATTATTTTGATAAAAAAAATTTAATTAAAATTTAGAGTATTTTTACTATTCATCAAAATAAGAACATTATCAGAAAAATATCAAAACCTCATCCAACATAAATTTTTATATCCTGATTCACAAGAAGAAGTTTATTTTGTAAAATTGATCTTATAAACTTGTCAAAAATTATATTTAAAATGGGTGCGCCATCAAAAGGTGAAAAAACTGCATTTTTTGAAAAATAATTATTTAACCGAAAAATTTATTTTGTTCTCATACCATAACATAGAAAATGTGTAAGATGAATGATAATGTTTTAAAATTCAAAATTTAGTTAATACTATTCATAAAGTCTAGTTCATAATAATATTATAATAATATCTTGTTTATTAAAACTCGATATTGCGTAGAACACACGCTATCGAGGAAGGTCGCTCTTGCATGTAATGCAAGCCAAGTCAGGGTTTCTTGTATGGAAAGATTCCTTTAGTTTTTATATAACATAATTAAAATATAGTTTAGTTATAAATTGATCAAAATCTATACTCGGTGTTGTGTAAAATGACTTTTTTTTGAAAGAACATGAAATTGTGTGTAACAGAAGCCAAGAGTAGTGTTTCACATACTACAAGATAATACGGTGTTGCCTATAGCACAAGCTAATCTTGGGGAAGCGTACAAAAAAATACATCAAAGAAATTAAAAAGATTTCTTCTCATGAAATCTCTGGTTGTTACAACTTGTCTTCTCCTTATCAATAGTTTCAAACTGGAATGTGTTAATTTACTTAGATGGGATGCCCTCGGCTTGCACTATTTTAGTCCTCCCTAATTCCTGGGGTGTCTTTGTTGTATTGCTTGTTCTTTTGTTCAATAAAAGTTTTATTTTCATGGATAAATACAAACAAAAACATACACACATTTATTGAAACAAATATATATATATATATATAAACACACACACAAACATACACGCAAATTTATAAATAGACACACACATTTATATATAATATAAACACATAAATATATATATAAACACACACAAAAATGCACACACAAAAATGAACACACAAATATATAAATATATATATAATATAAACATACACATATAAACACACTCAATGATATATATATACATATTAATTATTTCTAAATATGGATTACAACCTGTCCCAGACCATAAAACATACGTGGGTGGGGAATCACTGAATCATAATGGGTTTATAGGTATCATAATACCCTCTACTAATAAAAAATAATATATATATAAAGAAATATAATATATTTATTTATACATATGTGTGTACATATATATGTAATGATGTATACAAATATATTCAATATTAAAATATACTAATATATTTATAATTATTGGATAGTATACCTTTATAAATGAACATTTTGTATGTTAGTTTTTCTGGTTTTAATCCAATTATGCAGCTGATCCTAGGTTCGATTCATATGGCGGGAGACATCCTACATGCGTTCGGGAGGGGGTCTTGCGCATCCAGAGAAGGGAATGGGGAGGGGGGATAAAATTTGGTTGGGGTATTTAAGAAATATATTCAAATGAATTTAAATAAAAAATCTTGATGGCAATGAGGACATTTAAAAAAATCAAATTATTTTTTAAGAAAATAGAAACATTTTTGTATAAACATGGCAATTTTATAACTCATTTACAGATGTTTCTAAAAAAATATCTGGAAAAGAGGTGATGTTTAGTGACATTTCTTATAAACGTTGGGATTTGAAATTCCTTTATTTAGTGATATTTATATAAATATCGAGGTAAAAAATCCAAATTATCGTTTTTAAATTTTTGAGAGAGGGCGAAATTAAAAAAAATTCAATTGATTGTTTTAAAAAAAATATCAACATTTTTAGTAAATATGGATATTTTATAACTCAATTATCTACATTTATAAAAAATTTCAGGAAATGAGGTTTCATTTATCAATGTTTCTTAGAAACATTAGCAAATTATATTTTGATAATTAAGGATGTTTATAATGGTTTCCAATTAAAAAATTCAAATGAATTTTAGAAGAAAAATTATAAGGGAAATGGGAGAATTAAAAAATGATTGAAAGTATTTTTTTTAAAAAAATATGCATTTTTTATAAACATTTACACCTTATAATTAATTTAAGGATGATTCTAAAGAAACATCAAGAAATAAGGTGTAATTTTACTCTGTTTATTTGAAACATTGATAAATTAATTAGTGGTATTTTAAAATGTTTCTAATTCACATTTTTGTAGTGATAGTGGATTGTTTGATTAAATCAGCCTATTTTTAGAAATTCAAGAGTTGATATTAGTGTAATTTTTTTTGATGTAGCACCTGGAGGAGGTGGTTAGACTCTATAGGTCCCCAAGTATGATCGTCTCTAACTGTGATCCTCATTTTACCCATTGGGGATAAATAGGTATCTATTATGCTGTTTAATTTTAGTTATTCCTTTACAATACTTTTCATATACCAAAGGATGATCATAAATATTATAATATCCAAACACTTGAGGATACGTTTTATTCTTGTTTTTTGTATTTTGGAGGTTTGTGGATGAGGTACATTACCTTGTTCAACTTGGCATATAATAATAGTTTTCACTCCAATATTAATATGGAACTATTTTTTGTTTTATATGGTTGACCCTACCATTTTCTGTTGTATTGAATTGGAGTCAAATAGTCAATAATTATTTGCATTGGAACTAGTGCAGAACACGATAGAGATGGTTTAGGTGATTCATAAGATGTTAAAGCCAACGAAGGATCATTATAAGTATTATATCTATCATTGGAGGATACCTTTGGAGTTCAATGTTAGAGATCATGTTTTCATGAAGTTGACTCCTCATCATGGGAACTAAAGGTTATGTCATTGAATAAGATTTTCCCTAGTTTTTGGCCATATCAATGTGTTAGCTCGTGTTGGATCTATGTCATATAAAATTTTACATTTCCCACAGACAAGTCAGATATATAATTTATTCCACGTGTCACAGATCCATTGTTATCTTCATGAAGATTCCCATGTAATTGATTAGGAAAAGATCGATGTTAGCGATGTTGAAAACTTTATAGACTGCCCTGTGGAGATACAAGACTACTTGGAGAAGGTGTTTCATGGTTGTTTCATTCCCCTGGTTCGTGTATTGTGGTGAAACACTGGTATAAAGGAGAGTACCTAGGAACACACACTACAAGAAAATCTCTTCTTAGTGGATTTGTTTTATTCTGCGACTGTTTAAACTACCACCACATGGTTCTGCGATGGTTTCAAAAAAATTCACTAAAGTATGTTTCAGCATCCAATATGTGGTGATTCCTTCAATTTAGCAGTGGTTTCTAGTTATCATTGTAGAATGTGTATTTAGTGGCGGTTTTCCTCATTTTTGCGGCAGTTTTATGGAATATAATAATGAGGATATAGTGCCAGTTTGAACTGGTAATAAAGCCAAAAAATTATCCATACAACCACCACTATAATGAAGAAAATAACTGCTATATTAATAGTGTTCCATATTTTCAGTAGTTTTATGTGTTTATAATAATAAAATATTCCATATTTAGTTGAAATTTGAAACCCTATTAAAAGTTGTTTTAAATAAATTCATCAGCATATTACACAGCCTGAACTACCCTGAGAAAAAAAAACAAATGTGCATAATAATAAATTTCATCTTTAAATTAACAAACAAACAACTATATAAGCCTACACTATTAAATAACTATTGTACCATAGGCTTACAGTCACTACATTTGCACCACTATATGAAAATACCAGAAACCACCACACAAACCCATACCTTTCATCTTTCAATTACACATATAAAAATGAAATCCAACCCAATAATCTACCAAAACAACCCAAAAATGATGAATCTTAAATGGAATAACACTTGTAACCAATGTAGGTATTATGATAGAATCACCAAATATCATCAAATATAAACCACCATAACCCTATGATCAATAGTGTAGGATAGAGGAAGGATGATCCCCTAAAAAGACTTTGGGATTTCCCAAAAATTAGAGGGAAAGACTATCGACTAAATGTTTTTGATTGAAAATATGTCTTAAAGAAAGATGAAATTCCAAATAAATAGACATCACAAAATAGGCATGATAGAAAGAGGGGAAATAATTCATTAAAGTCCAACCATTTAGCGATCCACCTTAAAAAACCATTTGGATAATTAAAGGATAATTTCATCATACTATTATAATAAAAGATGAACTTACAACAACAAATAAATAAAAACAAGGAAACGCGGAATGTCTTCACCCCAACATGAGAGAAAAAATATTAGCCAATGTGTTGTATGCTTTTTTCATAACAAATCATCCAAAAAACTCATCCTCCATGAACATCTAAAAATGGAGATCCTTGGAGAATAGGGTTGGCTCCTTGATCTCTGGATAAATACCCCCAATGAAAAGAGAGGCTTTCAATAGATCCTGCGACACCACCTCCATAAAAAATGAAAACATCTCTTTGAAGTGTTCATCATAAGCCTTCACCATCTGCTAACCATTTTGGACACTAACGAGTTCTTCCCTTTTCATTTTCTTCACCTCCTCATGTATAAACCATCTTATAATGATGGACTTAATAACTTCCCAAATTATCTCAACATTCATCGTTAGTGGGGAAAACAACTCCCATTCATCCAAATCTAGAACCACAAGCATACCCAGAATAGTAGGAACTATAACTGCTTTTGGATTTCCAAACACTCTGATGAAATTCTAAAATTCCTCAAGCCACTTCATTTCCACTAATGAGCCTCTATTTCCATGTAATATGGGAAGCAATCGATGATAACCAGAAACAAGAAAAGACCCACTAGAAACATCGAGGACCTTTCTAGGTGGAATATTCTGTATAAAAAATAAATATTTATTTAAAAATATATTTTTAACATTATTAGTGGTTAAATAATCTAAAATACTTAAATTTTTAAAATTATTGAAATTTAACAATTAAAAAATAGTACATATTAAAAATATTGAAAAAATGGATAATGAATTCCCTTATATTCTTAATAATATTTATAGAGACTTGTTGTGGTGTTTTATCTTTATATGAAACACAAATCCTTGAAAAATAAATAATATGTTAGATATATAATTTTTTCATCTTGTTTATACAAATAATTAAATTACTTTCAATGGATTATAAAATCAAAATTTTCAGCAAAAAGGAAAGGCTATTGATGTGGAATTATTTTGAAATTAAAATATTAAATATATATGTTCTAATGGTTGGAAGGATTAAAGATTTATGATGAAAAATGAAGAAAAAAACATACTTTTAGAGACCTCTGAATATGGTTAGTTTGAAGACACTTTCAGGGAGACTACTAATGAAATTCTCAAATATACATGCATCCACCACATTCATATCATTGTCTTCTAGAAAAATCATCCATATAAGACATTATTTTGAACATTCAAGGCACATAAATAAATTCACATCACAATTTATAAAATGATCTAGAGCCCAAATATTGACTGGGTTACATCTTTACTTGAAAATTCTCTTGGAAAACTAGTTTTAAACTTTCTAAAAACATGGATAGAAAATTAGAGGTTCATAAACATAAGAGTGTAAGTGGGAGAGGTAGGAAAATCTATAAATAATGGAACGAAGTAAACATGAAAATAACATTAATGTTGAAGGGAATCATACCAACTGACATAGGTATCTTGGTGTCATAGTAGCAACACAGAATGAATTATTAAATTTAAATGATTTAACACACTCCATGGTTTGATTTTCATGAACTGTGGATAGAATGACCTTGAGTGGAGGATTAGGGTTAAACAAACCTATGTTATTGTTTTTTTGGATGGGGACTTACTACAATTTTGATCCCTACCATTTAAATAGGGTAGTCTATTTCTATTACAGACACATCAAAGATTATGAAAAAAAATATTGAATATCTATGATATGTAAAGATGAGGAAGTATATATAGCTGATATATTATTATCTGTTCCTACTTCCTTATATTCATATATCGATTCTATCCAGTGTTTTTTTGTAACCATCTTTGATGTGTCGGAAAAAAATAGCCTACACTCTTCAGGAGGTAGGGAAGAAAATTTTCGTAAATACACATCCAAAAAAACTAGGAACATAGGGCTATCAAACCCCCATCCTCTACTCAAGGTCATTCTACCCGCATTTTATGGAAATGAAACCATGGAGTGTGTTAAATCATTTAAATTTGAAAACCCATTCTATGTTGTTCTTGTGAGGTCAAGAAACCTATGTTAGTTGGTTTGATTCCCTTAAAAATTCCCATTCTTTCATGTTTACTTCATTACCTTATTTTTAGATTTTCTAACCTCTCCCACTCTCAATCTTCTATTTATATGACTCTACATATCTCACCTTTTTTTCATCAACTACCATACCAATTCTCTATGAGAATTGTCAAAAAAAATATGTAACCCAATCAATATTTGGGATTTAGATCATTCTAGAAATTGGGAAGATAATTACTTTATGTATTGTGAACATTCAAAATCATGGATTGGTGGGAGGATTATTTTAAAATACAACGATTTAAAAGTGGGGTACATGTGTATATTTGAGCATGTCATTAGTAGTGTCCCTGAATTTGACTTCAAACTAACCATCTTCAGATGTCTCTACACTTATGTTTGTTGTTATTCATTTTTCATTATAAATCATTAATCCTTCTAACCATAAGCACATATATATTTACTATTTACCTTTTAAAATAATTCCACATCAATAACCATTCTTTTTTTGATGAATATTTTTATTTGATAATCCATTAAAAATAATTTAATTAAAAGTCGTAAGTATTACAAATTAGGAAAAGAGATAAATGGAAGTTAAAAAACACAACCCTGGTAGTTATAAGAAGAGTCATATGAGTGCTAAAAAAGTAAAAGTAAAAAAACATAAATCAATCATGGATAATATTATGTAAAATTGAAGATAATGAAAAATCCTACATTCATAAATTTAAAATAAGCATCATGGGAGAAAAAAATAAGGTCACTAATTCTTAGAGAACCTAGTAATTCTATATCACCATAGTAGTCATGCCAGTGGGGCATGAATAGGGGGAACCTGGATGATGGCTGGGGGAAATCGGGATGGTATGGCTGATGCTAATTTTCATGCATAAAATTCTGGATGATTCAAACATTACATAACACACTCGTAGATAACTTATAATAAATTAATAATTACCCTATTTATTTGGGGATATATAATCCTAAGACCACTCCATTCATCATAATACATAATATATATATATATATATATATATATATATCTGTGTGTGTGTGATTCACATTAATATAAAAAACATCATAAATCTATCAAAAATAACCAAATGATATCCTGTAGAGATAAAATGATCATCAAATTAAATAATGTAAAAAATTTGGTAAATACACATCATTCATGATAAGGAATCATATAGTTTATAAAACATATTTAAAAAAGTGTGTACATTTCATTCAATAATTTACATAGTCATTACAATATAAACATTTCATTAAAAGAATTACATTTCATAATATAAAATCATCATATTAAATAATATAAACATAAATTTAAATGGAATAATGATAAGAACATAGAGGAAATAAAAAAGAGATTGTGAAAAGTTAATTCAAAACTTTTTTTGAATTGTTTATAAAAATAGATTTTTTTACATTAAATATTTAATTTTAAAAAGAGAGTAAAGTATTTTAAATGAATATTTTAACAATAAAACATTGCACCAATGGAATCTTAAAAATAAATAGATTTTATATAGAATAATATTGGGGGATAAGGGAGGAAGGATTTAAATGTTTCCTTTATAAAACCATTAAAAATGTATATTTTATTTTATATTTATAAATAAAATAGTTTATCATAACCTTTTTTTATTTAAAGACACAACAATTTTCATATGGATGGGGATAGTAATCATACCCAGTTGTAAATCCAACCAAAATATTTCCATCCAAGACACTGGGAATAGAACAACTTAGCTCACAGTTCAAAATATAAATAAAACTATAGGTAGGAAATACAAAACAATATACTAATTTATTTCAATTAAATATAAACATCAAGAATAATTTATCAATTCCATAAACTTGGCATATCAATTCCATATTCACAAACACAAATAAAAAATGCATAAATCCATCTAGGGGAATTCCTAACTCATGATAAGAATCCCATCCAACGGGTCAAATCCTCAGGTGCTCATGAATCCAAGGTTACCTTATCTAGAACAGAACCATGATCAAACCCAAAAATTATATCAAATCAAAATATATATAATAAAAGGTTTAATTACCTAAAACTAGGGAGTGACAGTTCGGAAAAGTAGGGTGTCAAGGTGGAAACAGAGAAGGGGGTCAATGACAAGGAGGAGAAGGGGAAAAAATTTAGGGGATATGGTTGGTGTGGGGGAAGGGTCCTACGGGATAGGTTCTAATATGGTTGAGGGATGATGATGAGGGGATGATTTTTGGAGGGCTAGGGTTTGATGGGGTTGGGGGTCGGCAGCGAGGGGCTACAGTTCAAAGGGGTGGGGGGTTCGACAGGGTCGGAGGCCGGTGGTGAGGGGCTACGGTTCGACAGGTCAAGGGGTTCGATTGGGTCAGGGGATGGATTTGAAGGATTTAGAGGGGTTGGGGGAAGATTGGGTGTGGGTTTCGGGATCGTGGGTGGAGTTTTATTCGTAAAATAATGTATTAGCAGTGTATTTTGAACAAATACCACTATATTTTAAAAAAAATGGCGGTTTCTTAAACCGCATCTAATTACTAAATTTGGTGTAATGGCAGTTCATATATGCACACTCAATATCCTAAGTGTATTGATTCTTAACAATTTTCTTATAGTGACACTCATTATGGTTGTTGACCATTATCTAGTTGTTGAGTTTATTTCATCTTCTTTGATAATTTTTTATGCTTTTGATCTTGTTGAGTTGTATTATTCCCTAGGACATTTTTTAAGATATAGTTTTTTGTCGCATCATTTTTCACATCATTTCAATGATTAATTTAGCCGAGATCCATTTATTGACATTCTTATGGGTTATCTCGCAAGGTTTCTATTTGGATGACCCATATTATTTCTTTATCTATGGGTGTGGTTTAAAATTCTTATAGATGTCAATGAGAGGTATATAATGTAAGTGATAGATTCCTACTAGTTTTTCCCTTTAGGTGATTCTAATTATTATGGTGTTTAGAGGAGGGAAATAGTATGATAAATTGTGTTTAGGAGTTAGAATATAGAAGAAATTGGAATTAACAATGTGAAAGGAATATCATGCCATGAATATGAAGTTCTTAACATGTGATGTTTTTTATTTCATTTCCCAAATAGAAGTTTACAGATTGTCTTAGGGTGTTTTGGGGGTTTTATTAATGATGTGCATGGAATTCATGACATAAATGAAATATGTTTTATTAATGAAGAATTTGGACTTGAAAAATCACATCATGCACATGGGATTCACATTCTGATTTAATTTGAGGTTGGATGTATTGAGGTGATGTTTTTTTAATAGATGTTTAATGAAGTGTATTCACAATACGAATTTCCCATTCACATTATGAATCAATACTTGGAAGTGCATCTATAAAATCTGAAGATCCCTCAGTTTCTATTTAACCATACATCTTATCCCAAACTCCTATCAACCAAATATTATCTCTCATGGAATTCTAAATCCCTTTCAAAAAATATTGATCCCCAACCTCTCATGTTCGATCTGTGGTAATCCAAGTTGATTTCCTCCTCTTTTTTCTTATCATTATTATCATATTAGACTAGTTTGATCCCATTCTTATTATCATGATATGGTGTTTCATATAAATTATTCTTATTGATTTCCTTTTATGATTTTTTTCTATTTGGGTGAAACATTCTCAAAGGTTTGTCTTCTTCTTATGATTGAGGTGATCGGAGGTTCAATTTATTGATCTATTGTCAATGAGGAACATTAAAATCCTTGAGTTAGGGGATTCATTACTTCCCTTTTATATTATGTGTAATCATAAATTAATCATGATTTATCCCTTTGGGAGATAGTTTAATATAACATAATAAATACTGAATCATATTAATGAAAGAAATGGTTTTTTTCATCATAGTGATTATATATTTTCACCATGGTAAATATTTTATTCTGGATTTGATAGATAGTGTGTTATCTATGTTTATTATTGTTAGTATGTTTTTTATTATTGGGTTTATCATCTCAATCTGATGAAAATATTTTATCATTTTAATTATAAGGACATTTGGTTGGATAAAAAATAAAATAATAATGTTTAACGGATCTATTGATTATTATAATTTTATAGAAATAAAATGATTCATAATTCTTGTTTAATTAAATTGTTCTTCAATATGTTGATAGAACTGGGTAAATAATATTACGTGAGACTCATGTTGTTAATATATACTAGAGGGAATGTTTAAATATATTAATAGCATAAAATATTTCATTCCATAGGTTATCCATAGTTGTAACATGAAATAAAAGAATCAGTTAAACTAAGATAGAATGAAAAATTGTATCTTGAGATAGATAAATGTTTGGGGTCGATAGATCCCATTTTTATGTAAATTATTGATTCCTTGTTTGTCGAAAATACAATCCTTGGTTAAATATTTTTTTGTTTCTTTCTTTATATGTTTCTATCGACGTGACTCTTGCTATGTGATGTGATGGGAGTTTGAGATCACTATTGGTTGAAAAGATATGGGTGGGGGAGACCTGGAGTTATTGAATTAGTTGACACCTATGATAATGAGATTAATGGTTATATACATGATTATTTAGGGGATAGAATCTATATTTATAGAATAGGTTGAATCTTGTATTATCGATTTTTATCTTGAAATGTATCTTTCTGTCTAGTAAATATATTGATTTAGGTTTGGATGGTTGAGTTTCTGGTTTCATCACTTCTTTATCTACATCATGGGGTAGCTGGTTGTTCTTGGTTATCAATCAACATTTTATAGTTGTTTGGGATGTTTCCTAGAGTACATAGACTTATTTAATGATATTAATAATTTTTAATAAATGTTATTACCCTTGGGGTTAGTGATTTAAAGATTGATAAAAGTTGATAATCTTGAGAAAATGTGGCTTCAGTTGGTATATACCTAGAGGGAATGTAACTTACATTTAGGGTTAATAGAATCAATTGGAATAATTTTGAATAATTAATTAATAAATGTATTTTTAATTAATATAAGAAAATAAATAAATTATAAAATCCATCTTAAATTCTTATGTTCTTATGGGATATCTAGTTCTTAATGGTGGTAGATGGGTGTTTGAGAGATGATAGTTGTAGATGAGCCTAATACTATTTGAATGACTTTTTCTATGGTTGGGAGATATATTTTATATCTTTTATGTATTATGATTTCATATTCTACCCAATACATTTTGGTATGTTAACTAACACCTAGTAGAATTTTTTCAGAGAGTTTTCCTCAACATCTACGTTAGCGTGGAATGGACGATTCACTACCCCCTATGGTCCCACACTATTCTCTTGGTAGAATTATGTGCTATTGTGCATGGTTGTCACATTTCGACTGATGTAATGAAATAAAGGTAAATAATATTTCACATTTAAAGAATATTTTGTATATCATATATATATTATATTTTCAGTAAATATATTCTTATTACCATCAAATTAAAAAAAATGAAAAACGAATCACATCGCTTAGTGGAGGTGGTAGTACACACATACGCACGAAAGATATTATCATTTTCTAATGGATTTGAAGGTAAGAATGTAGATATGATAGTATGATCCATGAAGTATAATTATTAAATAAATTTCATATAAAAATACTAAAACCAACATCATAACAATAAATGAAATATGTTAGTGGAAAATGAAGTTTATTTCTATGAGGATAGGATAAGTCGTACGTACGCATAAGCGATACTTTAACTTCCCGATTGATGTGAAAGAGGGTGTATAATGGTGATTTCATAATAATAATAGAATATATGTATATTTAGTACACTGAATTTTTTATTTTATGATAAATTTCATATATTTATATGAGGAAATGTGAAGTAAAAAAAATAAAGTGGTCGTTAAAATCGATTACCTCATCATTGAAAGTATTATTTTCGATCAACTCTTAATGATCCTAAGGTTGGTTTTGGGGGAGAAAATCACCTATATAATTTTAATAATGAATTTGTGAGTGAATTTTGTTATGTTATGATTAAGATACATGGATCAATGTTTTGTAAGGAAGTGGAAGGAGGTGTGTTCTTTAATAAGGGTGGGATAGGAAACACTTTGAATTTCTTAGTAGATTAAAATATAATAAATTCATTCTTAAGAAAAATTATTATAAATGGACATAAAGTTTAAAAAAATGTTTTTATGGTTGAAATAACATCATCCAATTAATTTAAGACTATTTTTGGATTCATTATAAACCTTATCTTTTTATTAACCCTTTTGATACTTATTTTTGACCTTCAGCATAGTAACATCCATTTTAACCATAAAGGGTTAAGAATGTTATCCTAAATGGAAATGTGACTCATAAATGTAATATTTATAATTTTTTCAACAATATTCTATCAATGTGGATGATAATAATAATTTTTTGAATTTTAAATCATTAAATATTATTTATTATATAATAAAATTAATATCAATTTCGGAACTATTCATTTAATTTGACCATAAATACACCAATAGAAAGATGAAATTAGAATAAAATACTTATATAAATAACTATTATTTTATATTTATCTAAAAAATTAATGGAAAATATAACTCAATCAAATTATTCTATAATTATTATTTTTAAAATAATTTAAAATAATATTTCATTAAATGTATAAATATTGTTTTAGCATTGCGTAAGAATTTAAGGAAATTATTTAATCAGTAAATATTATGAATAAATTAACATAACTAATATAATTTCATTATACATAGAATTACTATTAATATTATTTATAGTTTTTCTTTTTTCTCTATGTGAAAAAATATGATATTTTTTAAAATAAGAGAGTAACCCATGTTAAGGTTCTTATTTTTAAATATTTTATAGATCATTTTTATAGAAAAATATCTCTTAAACAATTAAATTTCAAGAATAAGATGATTTATGATAATTTACCTTCATAAAATAAGAATTTTGATGAAAAATTGTGAGCTTGAAACTTTTTATAATTTAGATTAACCCGATTAACACTTTACCGAGGTGATAAATTTTAGCATCATTACTATTTGTAATATATTAAAATAAAAGGGAAGTATTTGAAAAATAGTAACCTCCTAATTTATAATATTGAATACATTTTATCAAATTAAATACCTATAATTGGTATATTTTAATTTTAAACGATACCCAAAAAACACAACGAAAATAGATTCTTTAGGAAAATTCATTTTTCAAGCAATAAATAAGCTTATATTGACTCTATGACTAGAAATCATCAGTATATGAATTTAAAATAATGTAAATAAATATTTAATATTTAAATTTAATTTAAATATTTTCTTATTATAGGTTACTTATAATTAATTAAAATCGTTAAACTTTGTTCACATAAAAACTGTTTCTAGAAAACTATGTTTTTAAGAATAATAATAATGTTTTACAAAAATCGTCAAGACTATTGATTAAAATCAACATAATTTTATTATAACAAAAAAATTCTCTTTAATTAAAAATATAAATATAATGGTACTTTTAAATTCCTTTATTTAATGTAAATAAATGACTGCATTCAAAAAATAATTAATTTTCACTATTCACTAAAAAATCATTCGTCGTAGAAAAATCCCAAAATTTCACCCTAAGTAAATTTTGATATGATGATTTAAAAAATTAAGTTCATTTTATCAAATAAATTTTAAAAATGTTCTACAATATAATTATAATATTTTCTCCCCAAAATCAATAAAAACATTTTTGATGAAAACATAGTTTTTGACTAATAAAATATCATTATTAAAAATTAGGTTATTATTTCCTATGAATTTATCAATAAATTCCTATTCAATAGGATATTAATATATTTATATATCTATATATTTATAAATTTATATATCATAACTCAGTTAATCATATTCATACCCACTAATTGAATAGGTAGGTTATAATGGTCATATTTAAATAGTAATATATAATGATTTTTTAGGCACATTGTTTCTGGGCTAATCATTTTTTTTCATTTTCAAAAGGCCGGTTTTAGGGTTTCCGATACCCATTACAGAACAAAATTTCCTTTAGTAACCACAACCAAGCAGCCCATACATTCAAATTTCAAAATTCAAAAATCCAAGACAACGAAACAGGCCCTCGAGCCATGCACCTGCCACCGTACCACCCGATGTCTGCTCACCTGTCCGCACACCATCCAATGGATCATGCCACAATTCGAGAATTCTCAACACATGATACCCTATCTCCTCAGGATATGGTATCCTCAAGCCGTGCCCCTATCCGCTCACCTGTCTGCATAGAGTTTCTGGTCTTATATGAAATTGAACATGGTTTTTTTTAAATATCAGGTTGTTACATTTTCCCACATTTAATAAAATATTTCATTAAAATTTGAACATCATCTTCATAATTAAATGTTTTATATTTAAAAATACCTTCATTGAATTCCCTTATCGTAAAAAGGGTTACTAATAATTCCTTGTGATTAATGTGAAAAAGAAAAATGAAGGTCATTTAGAAAAACCCAACTAGAATTCCAAATAGGAGAACATTGGAATAAAGTTATAATATGAAAATGGAATAAAATCATAAATGTCGTGTAGTATAGTGACAAATATCATTGATCACAGGAAAGTGAATGATCATGAGACTGTTAATAGTCAAAAAACCATAAACCAATGAGGTTTAAAAAAGACCAACTATTCTTTAGAAAGAAAGGATATTCGATTGGATTTTAATTTCAAGAACCTTTTTCCTAGAATTATGGAATTCCTTTAACATCTGGAAAATGACATAAGGAAATATACTTTTTATGTACAATTTCATCCTTTAATCAATCTCTACTAAAATATCATATCTTTCTCCAAAAAATAGTTTTTATGATGAATTGTTTATTCTTAAATAGATATAATAAATTATAATGGATCATATAATTCCACAAAAGGATCAAAATTTATTCCTCCTATAATAAGAAATTAACCAAAACCATAATAGTTCGCACAATGTATGACAACTTGAAAAATGAATAGACCTTCATATTAGTAAATACCATATTAACCATCAAATATTTGAAAATAAAAAATAATGTTCCACCTAGATCAATTGATATATAACTATCCTTAAAAATATTCCAAACTAATATTGAAACCCAATGATTAGAATGATTTGATCGCATATTAATTCAATATAAATTTAATATTCACCTCTAAATAATATCAATAACTGTTAATGTATCATACCAAAAATTGAAATTTCCAATTAATATATTATCTATTATATGATAATGATTTCCATAAATGACATGAATCACTATAAATCTACATTAAAATAATATATAGGTCTAAAATATTATTTAACCATGATTCCTAAAAAAAATCCCCTAATATCATATAATGTTCATGAATATTACAGTGATATAATTCTAAAATATCATTAATCATGTAAATAAAAAATCACCTTTCAATATCATTGTTATTAATATCATAAGATATATGTTGCCAAACTGTAATAACCCACTCTTACCTCAATATCAAAGATAATATAAACCCTAAAGGTTCTCCATATCTTTAAATTTAGGCCCAAAAATAGTAAATTAAGTATTCCTAAAATAAACTGTAATTAAAAAAATTTAATATTAAAGGTTTCATATGATTAAATAATATATTAAGACTCATTAGATGTCTCCCAAAAATTATCACCTTTTTGTTATGACACTTTTCAATGTTATCAATTCCATCTAACATATGTTCAAAAATTTGAATAAAAACCAACTATAAAATTATCCTAAGTTTTTTCATGATTCTCATAATATTTATAATATATCATAATATCATTGATAAAATAACACTACACTATAATTATAAGACCTAATTAAATAAAATCATCTTTCATTCAAATTCTTTCTTGGACCTTTAACCTCAGTTCATCATCATATTCCTTAATAATTCATTCCTATAATCAATGATATGAATTATGACCTAATGATTGATAAATTATTAATAAACATTAAAACAATATTGTTTTATATTTAGAAAATAATAAAATAACTCAAACTTTAAACCCTGTCATTAGGTTCTTCTGTTGTGTTTTTGGCAAAAGAGCCTCAACCCGGTTGGTGAGGACTCATTAAGTGCATCGAAGAGTACTGGGATCAAATCCAGGTGGGGGATAATTTCTGGGTTACTGTAGAAAACACTGTAGCAGATACTGTAGCAGGTATTGTGCAGCACAGTTACAGGAACTATGCAGTACTGTAGTATGTACTATAGTGGGAACTATATCAGCTACTGTTTAGCACTATAGTAGCCTGGAATATTCCTCTATTTTGGCCTTCGGGCCATCGACTTGGTCCCTGAGTCCATTAAGAACTTTGGGCCACCCAGACCTTCGTGTTAGTAAGGCCTTCAGGCTACCTCAAGGCCTTGGGGCCACCTTAAGTGCAGATGCAAACCAGAAAACCTAAAAGGAACAAGCTTCAGAAGGGGGATGATAAAAGGAGCTTCCCCCGTAGTAGAAGCTAAACTGATTTCAAGAATGAGAGGGTATGGAACCTGCCATCGGGACAAGCCTCTACATGCATGGGAAATCCTAGCTGAATAGCCATGAAAAGGTGGAGAGCTGATTTCACGATGAAGATGTTGGGAAGAGCAGTTCCAAGTAGTTACTCTAGTTTGTATGTAATGTTTGAAGCCTACAGGAATTGAATTACTCTAAGGCCAATGGTCCATGTAATAATTACACATATGGGCCTTGTAGGAGTTCCACCTCACCCCTTGAAAGGTGGGTTATCGAAAATAAATAAAAAATGAAGGTTTTCAGGCCATTGGAGTATTGATATTCACCTTTATCTTCAATCATTCATTACATTTTTATCCTAAAAAATTAAAGTACTATGGGGTATTTCCCTTTAAGAATAATATGGATTTGTTGATATTTTAAAATATAGTAAAATATATTTCATGATCCATAGTAATTTTTGGGAAATTAAAAGGTTTTGGAAGTATTAAATAAATTCTTACAAATAATTTGGATTTTCAAAAAGCTTTCAATATCATTTGACCTATATTTTTCTATGATAATTATGATTAAATCATCAAGAAGTGATAATAAGGTTGTATGATATCCTTTTACTTTTATATTCATAAATGAAATTTAGTATATAGAAAAGAAAATCATTGAAACATGAAATTAATTATTGCATATTAATATGAAAATGGTCCTTATAAATTCAATACTCATAGAGATACTATAACACGTTATCCTTTATGTCCTAAAATATAATATAAATAAATTCAACAATGAAGAATTTTTTAACATCAAAGTTATCTAATAATTTACCACGTACATCCCCAAAAATGTAATATCATTATTCTGAAAATTACTTCATGTTAATGCTAAGGGTCACATATACCATATCCTAATAAAATTTCTACAGAAATGTCATTAATTTCATTATAATATCATCACTTAAAACTTATAAAGGGGTTTTATTGAATTTAAAGTTATGATAAACCTTATACATATATACCCATGATTATTTATACAAATTTTAAGTATACCTAATATAAAAATATAATAATCTATAATGTTATCTAATCCTTTTCTCTGGTACTAATTATGACAACCTAGAATCCATACTCCCAAATTCAGTTCTAAAAATGAAATATTTACATTTCTGTATTTTATACTGATAAATAAAACCCAATTTTAATCCTCTGAAGTATATAACATAAAAAATAATTATTTTTTCACTTACATATTTATGGGCCTTTAGGTTTATAGTTTTAGTGAATTAGGTCAAATTATTACATAACATCCTTAATACATAAACAACTGCTTCATAAAACTATACATCATCCTAAAAATATTATCACATATAGTAACCCTCTTAGGGATAAAATACTTAAATCTTTTGTTCATAATCTAGGGAATTAAAACACAAATAAATGGTGATATTAGATGCTTTTTAGGGTAAATAAAGGAGATTTCAATGATTACCAAAATATAACATGAGTGTAATGGTATGAGATCATGAAAATTTTATTTGAAAACCATATGTTACATATAATAGATAATAATCATGAATCATGATCCAGAATCATGGAATAACTCTTTCTGTTCATAACACATGAATCATAAATAAACAAAAGAACTTTAGTCCTTGGAGAAAAACAATGGTATAAAACAAAGGACTGTGGCATAAAATCACCTCAAAATCTCTTTTTTTTTCATTTTCAGAATAAACCCACTTTTACTATTGAGTTGGAACCTCGAAAAGTACACCATACCAAAAACACTTACACCATAATAAAATAAAAAAGGCTCCAAACATCATATTTTACAACACATATATTAAAATTCAAAAAAATTCAAAACCAGCGCATCTTAATATCATCATATCCTATGAGTTCCTCGAGCAGCACACCTTATGAAATAGTCACAATCATCGTCATCCATAACCCATAATCGAAGAAGTCGTAGATATAATAGACTAAATCACTATATTGAGTCATGAAAAAACAAAAAATGCGACCACTATAATCCACCATCACTATTGAGAGAGAAAAAAACTTGTAAAAGAACACCCCATTCATCAAGGATAACCAACAGTAGACATCTAATAAGAAAATATGAACCGATTGAGAAATCATGAGTAAAAAACATATTCACCAATCCAGGACCAATATGAACACCATCATTCAAGTCACTCCACAAGACAATACCACCACGTCTGAAATAGAACCATCCCAAAGCCTCACTAATAACCAATTACCTCGACCAACCAGGCCGGGAAAGAATGAATGGGAGGCAAGAGAAGAGTTTACTGAGGGAGGGCCTAAACAGGTAGTTGATACCATTGACTGAACCATGAACCACTTTCTTCAGAACTGTCAATAGTAAAATAGAGTCCATCAGGACGTAAAAAAATAAATAAGAGAGAAGTATTTAAGAACTTATAATAAGTTCAACAAACCAAAAGAAAACATTGAAGAGTATGAAACACCAAACCATCACCAAAACATTTGATTCAACCAATATCTGAATAAAAGGATGACACCAGCCGTAACGAACCCCTGACACTAAATTAATACTCCAACACCATCCCAAGACACCACAAATTCATTTATACTGACCCAGGGAAGAGGTACATCAGAATATCATGGGTAGAAAGATGATAGGATGTTTAATGATATGGTGAGGAAGAGGTTCCAACCAAAGAAACAAAAAAACCCAGACCCCCAGAGATTCATTGTTAAAAATAGTATAGGGGTTTATTACAAAAATTAAAGTGATAAGAGTGGTCATATCAGTGTTCATGAGACATGAAATAGGGTGAATATCTAACCATTAGGGAACTAGTGAAACCAAGAATCTCTGGGAACTGGCATGATAGAAAAATGAGGAGGAAAAGAAACAACTCCTCATATGGAGATGATGGGAATGGAAGTAATAAGAGGACATAAAAATACAAAGAGAAAAGAAGAAATTATGAGTAAAGTCATTGTATAAGGAGAATAAGATGGTGGATAGTGGGAAAACTCTATAGGTAGAGAGCAAGAGCTCCATCCAAGAAGGTATCCTTCTCCAATGTTTGTGGCATACACATAAGCATAGAAAATGATTTCCATAGTAGTAATGGATAATATCCGAGACTATCATAGTTGATTGGGTTCACTCCACAAATCACCATAGTAGTCATGTTTTAGTCCCTGGACTATCATAAGTGATTGAGTCTATTACAAAACTAGGTCCACTCATAATTCTAATTATGTTTATATCGTGAGATATCTATCATTTCCCAAATCATTAATGGGATATATAATTATGTTCCACCCATAACATAATGAATATTGTGCATATGTATTCCACAATATCATATAACGTTCATCATATCATAACCAATTAAGGGGAAATATTTTTTGTAAACATTTTATCATCGCATAACCATGGAAAAGAAACCAGTTTCATAACATTTAATCAATTAATCATATCATAACAAAGTGAAAAATTATAGGTTTAAAAAACAACATTTCCTCGTAATGATAAACCATATGTAAAAATAATAAGGATGGTATCATTGGATCATATCCCAAATAAAACTGTAGTAACATCGATGGATGTCATATTAGATGGAAAATATCTTTAAATATCACATGGAACATTTCATGAGGATAATAACCTTTTCACTTTAAAATCAGTCATTTAAAATAAAAAATATATAGTAAAGAATATATTTCAATTTAAAATATCCATTTAAAATTATAAAGGAATATTTATATATTTTAGTGTCCATGATGGCGATATATTTCTTGTCGTACATGTTAAAACAGATATTCCTTCTACAATTATGGTAAAAATATTAAAGAACCACATTTATGAAAGAAAAAATAGGATTCCTTTAAAAAACAAAGTCAATTTTACATTAAAACATAATCTTGATATCATGTGTACTTAAAGAGTGGAAAATGAAATTAAAAATTTTAATTTCTAGAAATAAAAATAGTAGAATAAAATATATTCATTTTAGAATATAAATATAAAATAATTCCCCTGATGGAGACTTAAACATAACAATCCCAAATAATGATGAGATTGTTAAATAAAACCTTACCGATGTGATAACTATTAAATAATAAACCCATGAAAGAAGTAACTTTAAATGAAACATTAAATAACATTAATATAAATTGATTCATCATATAAAATATTAATGGGGTAGTATGTACACAAAAATAAATAAATTAGTGGTGAATATATAATGTGTATCATAGATGTAAAATTGAGATGAAAATCCATTACCTCAAGTTCCACTTGATTTGAATGCATTATAAATCTATGTATCACAAATTTAAATTTATTATAATAATTTAAAAGAATAATTTAAATACTTATAATATCATATATGATCCATTTATAGCATTTTAACACCCATTTATCAATAATTCCTTAGTAAAATTGTGGTTTCTAGGTGTTAATATTTTATTTATCATAAGTATTTCTTTTCTTTAGATCTAGTCCTTATGCTTTAATAATGGTTACATACTCTCCATAATGTTAATAATAATATAAATATAAAATATATTCATTATGTATATAGAGTAATAAATTATATTTATAGGTACAAAAATTAATTACACCATTCATGGAGATGGTAGGTTGTACAGACACATTAACACTATTTTCACATTTTGACGAATTGAATGAAAGAAAGGTAAATTGTAATTCAACTTTACATAATTATTTTTATATAAAAAAATATCTATTATAACCATTAAATCAATACTTATTACCATCCAAGTAAAATGGGAATGAAAAAAGAATTACATCGCTTCATGGAGGTGGTTGTTCAGACATATGCAAGAGTGGAACTATCATTTTACAATAGATTTGAAGGTAAGAAGGTAGATGTCTTATTAAGATTTTAGAACTGTAATTATTTCTAAATTATCATATATAAACATTAAAACCATTATAATAAGAATCCGTGAAATATGTTGGTGGAAAATGAAGTGTGCCCCTACGGGGAGACGGTAAGGTATACATACGCACAAGCAATACTTTCACTTCCCATATGATTGGAAATGGGGTGATATTGGTGATTTAATAATAATAAAAAGATTTAAATATTTTATTGATAATAAATTTATAATTTTATTATAAATACTATAGATTTATAGGATGTAAAAATATTTAAAAAAGAGAAATTTATTGGATAAGGTGATTACCTCTTCTTTGAAAGAACTCTTTTAGATACCCTCTTATGGATCCTACGGTTAGTAATTTAGGAATACCATAACCTCTATAATGTAGATACATATGTTTACAATGGGGTTTTTAATGGGATGATTGAGCTATATGGATCAATGTGTTGTTTGTAAGTGGAAGTTATGGTTCCCTTTTATAAGAGTGAGATAGGAAACAATAGGACTTCCATTAAATATTAAAATATAATAAATCCATTTTGTATGAAAATACTTCCAAATTGACATAAATTTTTTAAAAAATGTTTCTATTTATTAAATAAAATAATTAATGGAAATTTATATATGTTTTGGTTCCATTTTAAACAATTTATTTTTTATTAACCATTTTGTTAATTATTTTTTATCTTAACTAAGGTAACAACTATTTTAACCGCAAAGGGTTAACAATGTAATAATAATTGGAAAATTGATTAATAAATGGAATATGGAATATTTTTGAAACCATATTCCATTAAAAAATTAATAGATAATGTATTTATGAATTTATAATCATTTCATAAAATATTATTTATTATAAAATATCATTACTGTCAATTTTGGAACTATTCATTTAATTTGACTTTATAGAGACCAAAAAATAAATAAATTATAATATAATCCTTTAAATAATATATATTAGGTGTTATGTATCTAAAAAATTAATGGGACACTATAAATCACTCAAATTATATTACTTTTAATATTTTAAATGAATTTATTTTTGTTTTTTATTTATTTAATAAATATTGTATTACTGTTTCGCAAGCATTTAAGAAAAATATTTAATCTCTTAAAATTATAAATAAATTTTCATAAGGAAAATAATATCCTTATTACCAAAATTCATATTAATATTATTTCCTAAATTTCTCTTTTTTCTTACATGAACAAATAAGAGATATTTAAAAATTAGACAGTGACACTTTGTAAACTTATTCAATTTAAATATTATATTGGTCATTTTTATTGAATTTTTTTGTGAAAAAATTAAATTTAGATTCTATGGGGTAAATGGTCGAATTACCTTCATAAAATAAGAATTTATATTAAAAATGGTGACCATGAAAATTATTTTTTAATTATATTAACCTCATTTACCCTTTACCGAGGTCATAAATATTACCACTTTTACTATTAAAAATGACAAAAAAAGAAGAGAACTATTTACCCAATTTGAACCTCTAGATTAAAAATATATAATATTTTTTTCTCAAATTAAATAAAAATAATTCGAAAGTTTTAATTTAAAATTATCAATATGACATTCTATGAAAGGAGGTTCTTTGGGAAAATTCAATTTTCAAGCAATATACGATCTTATATTTACTCTATGACTAAAAAAAATCATTATATGAATTTAAATTAATATATATATATATAGATATATAATATATAAATTGAATATAAATATTTCCTTAATAGAGGTTGTTTTTAATTATCTAAATTGGATAAAATTTAGCCATTTAATAATAGTTACCAAAAAAATGTGTGTTTTAAGCATTAAAATAAACTTATAATAAAATCATGAAAATCGCTGATTCAAGTGAAATAAATTAAATTATTCAAAATAAAATGTTTCATATGTAACTTTAATAACAAATATAAAATAAAATTGTACTTTATAATTAATAAATTTAATAAGAATAAATTATAGTATTTAGAGAATTGGTAATTTTTCACTTTCTACGGAAACATCAATCATTTCAGAAAAATCCCAAGATTTCACATTAAGGCAATTTTGAAAATATGATTTAAAAAAAATTAGAATATAAATTATTTAAAATATTAATAATTTATTTATAATATTTTCTCACAAAAATAAACAATATATTTTTTCAAGAAAATTAATTTTTTGGAGGAATAAATTATATTTATTAAATATTAAGTTATTATTTCATATTAATTTTTCAATAAATTTATATTGGGAAGGATATTTATATATATTTAATAAATAATATAATCATATTATTAACCATAAATATAATGGTTAGGTTGTAATAGTCATATTTGAATAATAATATTCCATGGTTCATTTAGAATCGGTGTTGTGTGCCGTATATGCTAAAAAACATAGTTCTGTTTTATATAAATCATGTGGTCTTACAATGATAATTATAATGGTTTATTTTTCGAATGAATGATAAATCAACCTATGAATCTAGGGGATAACTTCTTAAGTTGTTCTTGTCTCAAGTTATAATATTCTAACATCGACCTTCGTATCGTCTTGGTTGGTCTCTCTTTAGATTGGGTTCTGGAATTCCTACTCCCCCTGGAGCTCTGACATACTCATATTTTTACTCAAACACATGATAGAGGAACCAAGGGTCTGGAATAGGGATAATAAAATGTGGTTATGTGGGTCCTATATAGAAAATTTGGGAGGTATGGTATATAGTCCATCATATTTACTTTTATAAAACTTTATCACATATAAAACCTGTGAAATCATACTAAAATAATCCTAAAATCAACACATACATTGGTCAAAAAATCTCATGATCTGTTGCTTACATGAAATTATATTTCGTTCAAACATTTAAGAATACATTCCAAACTAGTTTTTAATTAAGATTAATCTATCTTGAATTAATTATTAATGTTATTATTAATTAATTAATTCATAATCATAATTATTAATCTAACCAATCCTAGATAGATATAAATATAACTATTATCCTTTTTAATTTGGGATAAATTCAATCATTTAATTTAATTTAAAAAAATTATACTCAACGCGTGTCTAGGAGGAAACACGATGTGTATCCACCCAAACTACATGATTCCATGTACGGTCTTTGTCATGTACTGTGTATTCACATGGCATGTTGTGTGCGTATCTTGTCATTTAATTACATAGTGTGTACCCTCCTAGTTCATGTTGAGTATCATATAATTATGAATAAACACATTAATCTGCACAATGCTTACTTATTTTAATTTCCATGTGTTGTACACGGTATGTACTATGGCCACACATGGGGTGTTCTTCATTAATTAAAATGGAAACTAATTAGGAATTTAATACTATATAATCCTAGTCACATTACATGTACACTATTTTTTGTGGTTTAGTTTGGTTTAAGGATGTAATTTGTTTTCATTTGGTGTATTTAATTTATGTGGTGTACAACGTCGCTTAACATATAATCTGTGTAAACGGGTATGAATTATATAACATATGCACTGAGATACACATTGTGAATTCCTCTCTCTAGTTATCCAGAATACTAAAATAGGTAATTTATATGTATTCTATATGAATATTTATATGTTACACAATGTTTAAGATAGCTATAAATCATCTTGTCATTGTTGGACAACGTTTCTTGAATGGAATTCAACATGAAGCATGTGAATTAATTGCAATGCATGTTTATTAATTATACACAATATACATCGAACACACAACTACTGAGTCATGTGGGGTTACATGACGTGTATTCCATCTACACAATATATTACCCTACAAATTGTGTTCCACCTGGGTAGTCAGTACATGGAGCGATTTTTAATGCCTCGACCTGGGATCCACTGAGATGGTTCCCCCACCTGGTTCTCCATAAAACCCCAAGTGTTCCTCCTTGTATGAAAAAGTATTCCAACTAGTATTGGGGACTAAATTGGTATTATGAGGAGAAGATAATCGTATATCCGGGTTCATAATAATAATACAAATAACCAAAAAACATACACATCAGAGTATATAGAAAAAATAAATAGACATTAACATCTCAAAATAAACAAAAAACAAAACTAGACGAATATAAACATGGCTTAACAAAGAACGAAATGTAGTTAAAAACTACTAGTCATGTTATACATACATTTTACATCCCACTAGTTTTGCTATATACACATACCAGAATGAAATAAACCAATCACTAAATGCTCTGGTTCATCTCTGAGGAAAAACATAACTTGTCACCTTTTACCATCCAATGTATCATGGGTTATTCAAAAACCCATCTAAAATTATTTTATATAAAAATTAGTTGGGGATATGAATAACCCCCACTACTTTGTGAATTTATTAGGGTTCCACAACCACTTTTAAATTTTTCATCACTATTTATTTAATATTCGGCAGGATTTTAGAGGAAGTTATAAAAAAACTCCTCTAATATAAAAATTAGTGGCACCATAAATTAGATTGGATTTTAGAGAATATATATATATATATATATAATTTTATGTTTGATTTTAGAGAAACTAATATATATATATATATAATGTAATTTTTTTCTTTAAGAAAATAGTGGGGGTTTAAACCCCCTCTAATATAAGAAGTTAGAGGGGGTCATAACCGTCCCTCATCATTGAGATCAGTTGTGATTCACAAACACCTAACATGTCTTAAATTATAGGGGGTTGTGAACCCCACTATTTTCTAAAACAAAATTTCTTATCATATAATATGTTTATATATAATTAAAACGCAATATATAAATGTACTTTAAGATATTATATGGACATATTACATAATTATTTATATATAATTAATTTATATGATTGTATTTAATCTTATTTATTCGTATTCATAAATATAATAGTATAATGCATAAATTAATATATATTTATTTGTATAAAATTTTATTTAATATAATATTAATTATAATATAAAATAATACATATGTTATATAAATATATATATACAATTTTTTTAAAAAATGTATTATATAAAAACCATAGTAGTTTTTATAATTTATAAAAAAATAATAATAATCGATAATACAGATACATACACACACATTCATATAAATAAAAATGTATCTGTTATATAAATAATTTATTTAGTTGTATGCATATTATATATATTTTTATATATAATATATTATATAAATTCATTTAATTGTATACATAAATATGTCATATATTGTATACTTACATAAATATAATATATTTTTAAAGGCATTATAATATATATTTTTATATGTGTATTGAAATAAATTATATAAATATATTTTTGAAGGTAGTATATAAGTATATTAAATAAATAATTATATATATTTTATAAATAATCATTTATATAATATATAAATATGTATTTATGTGTATAAATAATTAGATAAATATATTTGTAAATATATAAAAATATATGATTATATACCTGACATAGATTAAATTCGAAATATATGATAAATAAATATTTACTAAAATTTATGTAAATACACATATAAATATATTCATATATTTTTAGCCTCTAGTGGTGCATATTTTTTTCTTTGTATCTATCCTTTGTCCCAGACCGGTTTTAATATATACTTCTATGAAAATAAGTATAAACATTTGCAAAAAATATATATAAATACAATTTTTAATAATAAATTTATTTATAAATATATTTAAAAATCATTTTATATCAATATATGAAAATATAAAATTTATAGGGGAAAAAATATATATATATATATCTGTCTGTTACACATACAAATTTATATATATTAAATTTATATTAATATACAGATAAATGTTTAAATAAATTCAGTAACACAAATGTATACATATAAATATATAGTTTTAAAAAATTTCTAAAATTAGTAAAGTAAAATTTTATTATAATATAAATATAAATACATTAATTTATATAAATTTATATATAAGTTATATATTTTAAAGTAGTTAAATATATTATGAAAATAATTTTTGTTTGAATAAACATATAAATGTATAAAAATAAAATAATGTGAATAAAATAAATGAAATTTATATTTAATCAAGTGGCCAGGTGGTGGGAGTTGCCTACTTGAAACGTAGGTTCAAATCCAATTAAAGTGGATTTTTGCGGGCATGAAGGGAAATTATCGAGAGGATGGGTGGGTGTGTCGTCCGTGTGTGTGCATAGGCAGTTGGGAGAGGGGCCAAGGGTTGTTTGTCTACATATTGGGAAATAGGTGACATGCATGGGAGGAGTCCAGCATCTAGGGGAACACATATTGGGTGGTGTGTTATATTAGTGAGGGATGTGGTAGGAATGGTATTTAAATAAAATTGGAGTTGTTAGAAAATCCCTGAAATTGGGGGCTAAAAATTGAATTAGGGGTGATTAAAACCCACCCTTAAATTGGTGAAAAAAATTGATGCTATCAAAACTACCTCAAGTGTTTTTAAATGGACTATTCCTCTAAAATAATTAGAAAGGGTTTAAAATCCCTCTAAAATAACTGCTGCTAATTCTTACCATAATTTACAAGAGCTTTCTTAAAACCACCCATAACAACAATCGAATGCCACATTAGTGGTGGTTTCCCATTACTGTCAATAATGTATTTAGAGGGGGTTATAACCCCCCTATAATTACTGAATTTGTTTTAGTGGTGCTCAATTATATAAAACCTCACTAATCCCTTAGCCCAGACCTATTCTCACAATAAACATCTGAGAGCTTCTTAGGTACCCTTGTACATTGGTGGCTTGAGTAAGGTGTGAGTACAATTCACTAGACCCCACTAATAGGTTTTAATGAAAATACTAGTCAGATAAATATTATAAGTAGATAAACTGTGGAATAAATAAATATGACATGAGGGAAGATACTTTCAAAAAATACAACTATTTATTTACTAACCTGTTGTCCCTCTCGTTCTATGGTGACACTTGGGCCAACCAAACCTAAATCGATCCAAGTCAATCAACTGATTTATAAAAAATTGTGTGAAATATAATTTAAATAATCAAATGGTATTTTAATCCATCATATAACACATGAAATCAAAAATCACCAATCCATATCTCTAAACCTCATATGTGGAGAGACTTGTTAGAAATTTGGAACTATAGATCATAACAACAGTTCCCATAGAATCAGTACAACACCTAAACCATGGATGAAATGCACCAGTACAATATCTATTCTAACTATTACACCACCGTTTCTAGAGAATCAGTTAGGAGCTTAAATTATATAGCATACTATTAGTTCCTAAAGCCTCAAATTGACACCTAGTCCATATTTTATATTATATGCACCTAGAGAATTAGTTTGAAAATTTACTCATCTAGTTTACTACTATTGTCTAGAGCATCAGTCTGACACCTAAACCATTCCATCATTTCTTAATTACAATGTTTCAATATCTTGACATTTTAAAACATTCAAAACATTTAAAAATCATTCATTTTTTTAAAAAACCATTAAAAGATCCATTATGGAAAATTTACACAAGGAGAACCACACAACCATTACAAATAAACATTTGAAACTCACCCTAAACCCCCTTTTAAAAAATCACTTGGAGGTAAACACTGACATTTTAAAACAAAATCCATTAGATACATAGTTTTTCCCCATTAAAACCCAAAACTGTGTCAAAATAAAACACACATGGTAAGAACCATTTTAAAAGCCTCATATGTATTCAATTAAATCATAGAACATAAAAACATTTCAATTCATCCATTCAATAAATTTTTTATAACATTTATTCCCAAGACATACCATGAATTCATTAACTAATAAATCAAACCAACCAATGATCTTAACCAGGTTAAGCTCATAACACACATACTCCACCCTTTCAAAACTCCATTTTATCATTTTTAAGAAATAGTGCACCCCATGGGTGGCCATATGTTTGGTCTTATAATCACTAATGGATTGAATAGGATTCATGGTTGGTCTAAGTTATCAATTTTAAAACCCCAAAATCATTTACTTAGAATAGATAAGATAACACATCACACACAGGTTTTATGGAATAAAACCATATACACATGAAAAATAATTTAAAAAGGCCATGGGTATATCTCTAAGGTGACCTACCTCATCAACAAAGCTTTTTTAACATTTAAAAAGTTTAATAGCCTCTCAATGTCTCATCCATGCCTCGTCCAACTCCTCGTCTTTCATATGATTTCATGTCAACCACCCAATATCTAACCTCATTTAAAGAAAAAGCAATTAATTATTTATAATAATTATAATTAATTTATTAATCAAATCCAAACTCTTCATAACTTTGGTCAACTAATTGGTTCATCGAACCATAATGAAACTAATGTCAAACAATCACCGAATACCTACACCATAATCTTGAAAACATTTTGAGCAGAATCCCTAATAGATGACACCATATACAAGGTTAATAAAAAAACCAATTTTATGGAAAACTTAAGAGAATACATTATGGTTTTATACCTTAAAAATTTCATGAAATGGAATTCATAAGTCGTCTCAGGATCTCATCTATTTAGTCATACCAAAAGTCCCATAAGCGATAGACAATTCTAACTTGAACTAGTGGAATCATCAACAAAACCTATACCATAGAACTCAACAATTAGAGTGGAGGAAGAAATAATAGAAATGATACTTTCAGAGGGTGATTATAACCTGATAAAACCCCAATATCTTTAAAAAAATCCCAAATAAAGAGGTTAGAGAATAAATAATGGGGAGTGATCACCATTGTATTGTGCATTCCTAATGGTAAAGGAGGAGTGGGATCAGATAAAAAATATAGGGCTGAATTTGGGTCATTTTACCCTTTTAATGAAATTCTAGGTAGTTTCACATTTTGGAAAAATGGTTTTCCAAACTATGTTCCAACTTTGTACCCTTCACTAGGAATTAAAAAATGCACACATGGTTTGAATACATTGCACCAACCATGCTGTCAGCACTACCTCCCATCTGAAAAAAGCTACATTGTTTATCTAAAACTATGTGAAGATCATCTGTTATACCTCAGACTCTCCACCGCCTCACTCAATTTAATGTTTGGATTACATTTATTTGCCCAAACCATGTTCTAACCTTGAAATTTAACCTTGCATAGTTAAAAATGAACTAAAAACACCTTGTACATTAAGGTGTCCTAAGGTTTCTCTTAAACCGAGCACCCTAGAAAGAAAAATCCACCCCCTCCAGCTTAACCTGAAGCTCTCAAGGCTCATCCAAACACCAGAGATACCATACAATCCTCATTAATCATCTAAAAACTTGTTCTTATTTCCTTCTTACTCTTATATTTCTATTCCAACTCTCGTTTCAAAATTATACCTGACCAGTAAATGAAAATTCAAATTCCTTCTCGAATCTTCAACTTTTTCTAACATAAGATATTCTAAAGTCCCTACTATAATACTTCTCATCCTTGATATGTATTTGTGGTCATCTATATTCACCACCTGAACTACATCGATTATCCTTTATATCCAACATCCTCATTCAGTTTCTAAATTCCTAAAACACAACCAAGGAAAAACCTCCCACTGAAGGCACTCAATTAGACAAAACCCAATCCAATGCCTTTTGAAAAAAAATGAAAAAAGCAAATATAGTTCTTAATCGATCCCATCCAACTGAAACACCGATTATTAAATCACTTAATCAAGCACTAAATCTATGGTGCTCTTCACCATGTTCTTCATCTTATAACCACTAACATTTGATGCTTGTAACCTACACCATTAGAAATACCTAAAACAACATTGACTTCATGATCCTATTATGCAAATTTCCTGATTACCAAAATATAATTCCTAGAACCCATGATAATTTCCCTCAAAAAAAATTTTTATCCCATTATTGAAAACCAATTGGCGTGAATGCATACTCACTTTCTATGTATGAACTAAGAATGGACCGGATTTTACTTGAAAGTTAGTTTTGTTTTATAAAATGAAACTATCATTTCAAATATGAGTCACCAAATATAGTTTATAACATATTTCATTTGTACCATATACTAATCCATGTTGGTCTATCCTTGGATTACTCTTCCTGAAAATTCCCAACTCTAACTGTTGGCATGTTTCCAACATACTTTCTTATAATTTCTTCACACCCAGAGGTATTACACGATAACCTGAACACACCCACTGGAGTACATACCTAACCCCTGATGGAATTAAAAAATCATATCCTCAACATACCCCAAACTGAAATCATTCCCTACCACACCACCAATTCACCTCCAATACAACCACATCATATTACTTTTTAGAACCACCTTGAACCCAAATCCAATTTTAATCTTGATCACCCACCAAAATTGACTTCCAATTAACATTTTTGATAAAATTGTAACCATGCACCTCATTGGTACCTCAATAGAATCTAAGTAACACCAGGACCATTCCATGACCATTACTATACACTTATTACCCTTACATTATGAGGGTTGTACCTCTATGACTGACATGTCACTCCCCACCATAGGAGTGTCACTTTCACATCCAAACTCATGAAACACTAATATCCACATCACAAATTCTATTAAATATCAACCCAAGGATTGGGTTCAGTCATCTCGGTCTCACTAAAAAACAAATAAAGATTCATTTATCACTGATTACCATCTTTTGAGAATGGTACTCATAGAATTTATCAACATCTGATAAATCACAATGACCTTGCTCATATATGTTCAATGGTGTACTTTCCACCATAATACTTCACTTACATTGCCACATGAGTGAAATCTCGAAGGATTCCCTTTATCAAAATATAAATGAAATTTAGATATCATAGTTTAAATCCTATTATCTCTCATCATACTCACGATGATGTTAATATTATGGGAATGAACATATCTAAACCATGAATACACTATGATTTCACTGATGAATACCACCACAAAATCATCCATTTATTTTTTCACCACTAATTGAATGGTCATATCAAACACATTTAATGGCCTTGTGAATCACTACCTAAATTGTTTTTGTCTAAACTACATTTTTTCTTCTTCTACTCATGCCATCCATCTTAACTCAAGAACCTCGGGTGTACACTCCTATATCAAATGGTCCACAAAAGAAATGACACCGTATGTCACCACATGCTCATGCCCCCCAATATCCCATTGACACTTAACCATTACCATATATTTTATAACCAAACCATAGAACATATTTTCAACTCTATTGAGTTACATATCATTAAAATACATCTCAAAAGTCCAATACATAGGTTATACTACAATGTATGCCTATATCACCCAAAAAAGAGAATCATGGGTTCTTTGTAAAACCAGAGATAAGACATCTATAAAAAACCACAATCATGACCACTCAAGACTTGAGTGTTATTCCAGAGTTCCACTAATTTCATTAATGATCTCACTATATTCCTAAAGACCCATCCAGACCTAATCAACCAAGCACCTAACCGCTCCTTCCCTCAAAAACAACATGTTCCACCGAATATTTTGGATTAGAAGTGATTTTCATATTAAGGAAACTAGGAATATCATTTTGAATCATAACAAAATCATTTTTTGGGATGTTATTATCCACAGGAATCACCTGTTAACCCATCCTCAAATGAACCATGTCTACATCACCTATATGGTCACATACCAAGTGAAATTTCATGCCTAAAACCACATACACTAGATAACCTAATGTACTCCCAAATCTGACTCATAACTATCAAGAACATCATGCAGTCATAATCATTACCTAGTCTAGGAACTCAAAAGAGCCTTCCCTTCTTGAAACCAATCTCAAGGATCAAACACTAGCATGCGAGTGCTCCATATAAGAAAAAATTCATCACACCTAAACCATATACTAGACCAAACCATTAATGACCATTTGTTAAAAGTATTAGAACATCCACCCATGCCTCATGAACCAAAAGTAACACACAACTCGATTGACCCCTTTAACAGATCACCATTGAAAATCACACTGAAATAACTCCCTAAATTAGAGTAATTTCAAGAAGGTCACTAAGATATACCACCTAGAACCCCTGGTAATGTATCATGAAAAGTCACTAAGACCAACCACCTAGGTCTATTCTAACTCTCTAAGGTCCAAACCTCGTGGGGAATGAAACATAATCCCTTCCTAATGTCACGTGATATCTAAATACAACAACAACATAACTAGGATATAACATCTTAAATATGTACATATTTCCAAGTAAACCACCCAAAAATAGGGAATCCATCTTCTCTAAGTATCTACACCTAAGACCGCTGCCTAGAGGACTATGATACACAAAAAAAAAATTGAAAAAAAATCACCCATAAGGGTCAAATAGTTATACACATATGACAAGATAGCCCACCAGGGTCAATGCACCTTTTGTGCATGAGGGTAACGTCATCATCCTCATCATCAAGAATCTTACTATATATTTGGATAAACATATATAAAAATCATAATTATAAATTTTGGGATAAAAATTTACAATTCCAAAACATACTTATATAGGAAAATTCCTTATGAGTAGTTTTGGACACTTCAAATAGCCATACCTCATTTGTCAGTGAAATATCACACTATAGGGAATAAATGTTAGGTTAATCATAGATACCTAATATGATACCTCAGATTCCTATTACCTCTATATTCAATGACAAAAAAGCCACATCATAGGAATCTTAATAATGGTATAATATCTATAAATCCATCATAAATAATAAAATAAAAACAAAATGTGTGTCACTCAAATAGAAGAGCCAATACAACCGTAACATCATAAATCAGAACAAAAATATGATTCTTGGTAATGTGGACTTCCTATTAGAGAATGTTTTTATGGTGCACCAGTCATATATCTATCATAGGATACAACACATTCCTATATATCTAGTCTACAAAATCCCATATAATAATACATTAGGAAAATAACTTATCTAATACCAATTTGTAACATTCAAACCTAGGACCCACTTAGTCGGTGCCCTGAGCCTCTTCACCACAAGGCATCAGGCACACCTCCTTATATATCAGAGGCTACCAACTAATAGAGAAGGTTTAAAGTGGTACTATGTAGAGATTATATACCCATTTCAGTGTTATCAATGATAATATAAATAACAAATCACTATACACATCAAAGTATGTGGAAATAATAAATAGACATTAACATCTCAAAATTAACTATAAATGGTGGACGATGAATACAAACCTGACTGAACAACTAATGAAATATAGTAATCCAAAATCAACCATGTTATACAAAAATTGGACTTCCCACTGGGGTGGTTTCATACACATACCTAAAATTGGACTCCCTAAATTAGAGTAATTTCAATAAGTTCACTAGGATCTACCACCTATCACCCCTGGTAACGTATCATGAAAAGTCACTCAGACCAACCACCTAGGTATATTCTAACTCTCTAAGGTCCAAAACTCATGGGGAATCAAACCTGATCCCTTACTAATGTCACGTGATATCTAAATACAACAAAAACATCACTAGGATATCACATCTTAAATATGTCCATATTTCCAAGTAAACCACCCACAAACAGGGAATCCATCTTCTCCAAGTATCTACACATAAGACCGCTCCCTGAAGGACTAGGCTACACATTTTTTGTTTTTTTAAAATCACCCATAAGGGTCAAATGGTTATACACCTATGACAAGATGGCCCACCAGGGTTAATGCACGTTCTGTGCATGAGGACCACATCGTCATCCTCATCATTAAGAATCTTACTATATAATTGGATAAACTACTATAAAAATCATACATATAAATTTTGGGATAAAAATTTATAATTCCAAAACATACTTATATATGAAAATTCCTTATGAGTAGCTTTGGACACTTCAAACAGCTATACCTCATTTTGTCAGTGAAATATCACACCAGAGGGAGTAAATGTCAGGTGAATTATACATACCTTTTAACATCCAAGATATCATTCTAGATCATATAAAACTCAACTTGGGCCTTATCCTGAACTTTTTTCTACAATAAAAAATATCAGATAAAGTCAAGTACCTATGTGAAGTGGAGGATCAAGTAAGGTGTGAGTAAAACATAGTAGGATACCACAAGCAGTGTCTAAGAAAAATACCAGTTATAGTATTTTTGTAAATAGATAAAGTGTGGAATGAGTAAATTGTACAATAACGAAGATAAATTTAAAAGAGAAAATTATATATCTCAAAACCCATTTTCACCTGGGTTCTAAGGGGACACCTAGGCCAACAATACCTGAATCGACAGAAGTCCATATTATCAGTCATAAAATATAGGCGAAAAATATTTTAAATAAAGGGATGGGATTTTCATCCATCATGTAACTCATGAAATCATTAACCACCAATCTGAATCTCTATACCATGGATATAGAGATACATGTATTAAATTCAGAACCATACATCATAAAAATTATTCCTAGTGAATCAGTCCAACACCTAAACCATGGATGTAGACTATCATTCCACAATTCATTCTATCTGGTACACCTTTGTTCCTAGAGAATTAGTGTGTCACTTAAACTATAGAGAATTAAATCACCACAGAGATCCTCATTCTAATACATAGTCCATATAGTATAGCAACTCTGCCTTAAGAGTCATCCTGGAACCAAACCAATATCGTTGAATATTAGTTACTAGAGCATCATCTTGGAACCTAAACCATTCCAACATTTCTTAATTACTATGATTAAACATCTTTTCATTTCAAAACAAACAATGACCTCATTTATAACAAAACCTTTAAAATATTCATTAAGGAATTTTTCTATAAGGGAAACCACACAACCTTTTCAAATCATGATTTTAAATTCACAAAAAACCCCTTTCTAAAAATAAATTGGATGTTAGAACCCCTATATAAAAGGAAATAAAATTCAAACACAGTTCTCCCTCTTTTAAACCCAAAATTGGGTCAAAACCCATCACACACAGTTAAAACAATTTCAAATTATTCAATTTTATTTTGTAAAATCCTATAATATAAAAACATTATAATTCATCATTTCATCATATGTTTTAAAAAAACTATTTTCAAGAAATACAAATTATCCTTTAACCCTTAAACAAAACCAAAAAATGAGCCTAAGTAGTTTAATCGTGTAATACACTTAGTCAATATTTTTAAAACCCTGCATTACTATTTTTTAAGAAATTTACACCCCATGGGAGGTCATATTTTCAGTCATATAAACAACAACAGATTTGATAGGATCTATAGTAGGTCTAAGGTATCAATTTAAAACAAAAAAACTACTTAAACAATGAAATAACACACCACATATTTTCCTTATAAAACATACCACATACACATGATAATAAATTAACAAGAATATGGAAAAATCTCTAACACCACCTACCACATCATCAATGATTTCTAAACAATTGCACATTTTTTCAGCCTTTACAAGGTTAATCCAAACCCTCATCATCCAAATGAGATCATCTAAACCACCAAAAATCTACCATAATTCCACGAAATAATAATTAATTTAATATAACAATTATAATTAATTAATTTATTCAAATCCTAACATGGAATAATGATGGTGAACAAACAAGTTCATCACACCACACCATAATAAAATCAAGAAAGTCACCAAAGACCGATGAAAAACCATGACCACATTCTTCATTGAATCCCTAAAAAGAACATTATTTCAATTTTTAATAAAATACCAATTTTATGGAAAACAAACAGAATTCATAATCGCATCATACATTAATGAAACGCCATGAAATGTTAGGCAGAATTCATCTTGGGATATCCTTTGTGAAATCCAACCAAAAATCCCATGAGGAACATATGATTCCACCACTTTCTGGTGGAATTCTAAAAAAAACATAAACCAAAGAACTCCAAAATTAGAGAGGAGGGCTACGGAAGACAAAAGATGTTTTCATCGTGTGATGTTAACCTGAAAACACACAATGACCAGTATAAAATCAACCAAAATCAAGTGGTTGGAGAAGAATAAAGGGGGGGGAGAACCCTTGGACCACATGCATCTAATGGGGGAGGAATATGAGGAGTATAAAAAACCATGATGGGTTTTTTTTATTTCCACCTTTTAACAAAATATTGTACAATCACACATTTTGGTTGCACAATTTTCCAACCATTAAACTTTTTGGACATTAAAAAATAACATGAATTTTTAGGAAACACGATTATATAAACCATACACCATCCATGCTATCAGAACTACCTCCCCACTATAATAAAGCACGTTATTTGTCTAAAACCATGCGCAAACCATGTGGCATACCATTGGATCTCTAACACCATCTACAGTTTCTCCTTTAGCATGCGTGGTTTACCCCAAACCATTACCTAGAAGTTTATAATAACAATTATCAGTTCAATTTTAACTAAAAACAACGGATTCATCATAATGTCTCATGGTTTCTCATAAACCGTACGCACCAAACAATGCATCCTAAAAAACTCCAAAACTCCCTAAAACCTAACATGAAGATCCTAAGGATCACCTAACCAATCGTGCTAACTTCCCAGATTTATTCCTTATGTAAAAGAAATACTTTTATGCATTATAATTCTCAAAATACTATTCTGACTATCGCTCAAAAATTTGAGACATCCAGTAATGGAAAATTAAAATTCTTTTAATAATTGTCAACTGATAGGGATGTGAGATCTTATATAATTAATGTTTAATTACACACCATGTAATGATATCCTGCATGAACTACCTATATTAGCACAACCATGAATGTGTGAATTTGATCGATAATACAACACATTTAAAATGTTACATGACATCTAATCTACTCATATAACCAAAATATTCACCAACTCTGGAGGTGTTCTTCACCTTTTATTTCCATTCTCACATTCTAGTGAATGATTTTTTTACCACTATGTAATGTATAAATAATTAAAATGAAAATTAAAATCATATGGAATAATCATGTTATCAATCAAAAAAAATAAAAAATTACAAATTTAAATGTGACTTCTCTGATTCCATTTCAATGTTTTGGGTGTAGCATAAGTGACGATCAGAGCCATGCCCAACTTGGGTTTTTTTGGATTAAATGAATAATATAAAAAACATGAAAAAATTCACCAAGTATTAAAAATTTAAATAAATAAACAAGATAAATATTGATCCAAGAAGATATGATCTTTCACATTAAATTTATTATCAGTTTAATTATAAGAAAATACCTCAAATAAGATATTTTTCATAAATGTAGATATTGATCCATCAAAAACTATTAAAGTTGTAAAATCTGTTTTTAGGATAGAACCAAAATTTTAATACCTCTAATAGTGATCCACACGCACTCCATGATCATTGATAAACCCTAATTGATAGTTTGGTGTAAGAACAGATGTTCCAATCATCTTGCATTCTCTACCATAATTACAACATAGTCCTTCATGTTTATAGGATTATCTATTTTCTTCTCTTGATAATTAGAGGAAAATGAGGTGGAGAAATGCTCGCAATCAAGAGAGAGACCCTACTTACATTCTTAGTTCCGGAGAGAACTCTCTGTGGAGAAATAGTTTCATGTGAAAATTGTATTTTCTACACTATTTAAAATGATATAAGTTAGAATATATTGAGTTGGGTTTTAAATTTGATAATTACAAAAACTCCCTTAATATTATATTAATCTTAATATATACTTCATTCCTATAATATTAATAATAATATATTATGGAATAAACTGACCTTCACAAAATAATATAATCATATAAATAAATAATTCTATATTTATTTAAAGGGTATTTATGATAATATCATTTACATTATTTGGTGTTTAACTCATCCCGTCAACCCACCTCACCATTTATTGAAACTCTAATAATAAATGAATAAAACAATTTTATAGATAAATATTAAATTTAATGGTATTTTGAATAATTATTTATTTAATATCCAACTCACATATATATTCTATCTCAAATATATATGTTTCCTGGATATTTCTGATCAATATATCATGAATAAATATTATTTATCAATCATGAAAATAATATTTTTTCCAAATTTTAAATTCAAATAGAAATTTACTATGATAAATGGAAGCATTAAGTGTTTGACCCTATATTCCTCTTCCTAAATGTAATTAGGAGAGATTACCTAATGTCAAATATCCTCATATAGCAATACCTCAAGGAAACCATAGTGGAATAAGTTAATTTTTCTACAAAAGCAACCACATATAAACACTCATTATGTAATACAATCCCTTTTTCTTAATAAATCATAAATAATGGTTAATACTCATTTAATTAACCAATAATGTTGATATATATTTTTTGGGATTCCTGAAATAAATCATTCAATCACCATGTCAAGGGAATTTAATCCAATAAATTAATTTCAATTAAAGGGTCTGAGATTTCATCTTTTGGTCATGGAAGGGATGAATACTTTCAGGACTAGTTTATTAATGGAATATCACTCACGATGCACCTATTATATCTTACTTTACCATGAACATAGAAAATCAAGGTCATTGAAAATACATCAAAGTGTGAAATACATGATATATATTAATAATAATCTCAATTCTAATGATCTGTACACATATTCACATATAGAAATATCCAATTTCATGAGAATATAATATGGAATTTATATTGGTGGATAATTCCTCATAATATTGAATTATAGAGACTACAAAGTGTGAAAATCATTAGATGAATCCTCCCCTACTAATGAGAATCATGTACCTATTAGTCAATATCATCTATGGCCCATCAGATAATGAAAACCGTCTATGATACATATAAGTTATAGAACATTGTCATATCACTTCAACAGTATCATTGTAATGGAGTTCTTATTTGACCTTTTCATGTGACCTATGATCTAAGTACAATAACATATAAATTTTACCCTTAATAATTATCAATATTTTATAAGACATTAAAATTCAGGTCTTCGAATATATAGGTAATCTAATGTATAAAGTAGTTGGTTCTAGGGATCTAACTCTATAATAACACTTCTCTATATTACACATTTAAACATGCTTCATTACAAAAAATTGAACTTAATACAACCCGTAATATTGATATTTCTAGTGTACTTGGGTCTTAGGAACGTTAAATGACAACATAAGACATAAAATACAACATCTTTATTGAAAACTTCTTTTACATGACCACAACATTCCCTTATACTTACCATTACATGGGATAACCTAAGGACATACACAAGAAAATAGTGAGATATAAATACTAGTAAATAAGAAAAAATGAATAATATAAAGAATAAAATACATGTTAGGAAATAGACAAAACAATGGAGTGCAAGATAAAACTAAATATAAATTCGTCATATATCATGATTTTCAGAACACTGAAATGTGGAAACAGCTTAAAAAATTTCATTGTTAACATAAAGGAATCAGGTAAACCCTTATCCCAACATGGTGGAAAAATGTCCTAAAATTAATCAGGTAAAACCATGCTTCAACATTACATATCATGATACTAAACATTTCCCAATGAATTAGAGCGCTATCAGGGCGCACCCTTCATAATCATTTCAATCTCATGCTTAAGTGTTCCACATAAATCATATAAAATGGATTCATTCAACCTCATAATTTATTCCATGATAAAGTAATATGGAATACATACATGAAATTATATAATAAAAAAGTATATGTGCATACATTTTAATACCCTTGATAGAGAAATGGGCATGGTATTCACTACACGATGATTTTGGCATGGAAAATTGCGGTACAATTTCAGCAGCCTAACGTCATGACATAAAAATTCATAAAAATGGTTGATTATAGAAAAATGGGTATCTAATAATATGTACATGAAATTTAAATTAATATATTCATATAGATATATGTCCCAACATATGTAATTTGGAGATGGAAGGCGTAACATAATAAAGAAACTTGAAGAAATAAAAGAAATGGAATAACTCATACGAAATTTCCGCATGGTAACATGTGTAAATGGGAGGGATTAATGAGAGATAAATAGGTCTATTATCATTAAACATTAGGAGGTAGGTATGGGGGATATTTTAAATCATACCCCAACATTTTTAATTGAAAATAAATGGGTATAACTACATGAATAAACTTGGATAAAAATGAGAAAGGAAGGAATCCCTTACTTGGATGTGTGACTTCAAAAGCCTTAAGAGGGGATTATTGAGATATTGGGGTGCCTTGGGGGGATTCCAGAGACGGTAGGACATATTAGGGACATGGTCCAAGGATTTTGGGTGAATAGAAGTGGGAGATTGGGTGGTTTTGTATAGGAAATGAGAGGGGATTTCTTTAATATTTCAAAAACATAAGTTTTTGAACCTATATAATTAAATACTCAAAACCAAAAACCTTACCAATGTATTTTCCAATGGTTTTTGAAAAATAGGATTGGAAAAAATTATATTATAAGGCCAATTTCCACACATTTTAAAACATTATCCTTTCTTATGTGTAGGTGAGTCACATTATTAGAGAAATGAGTTTAAATCATAAAATATATTACACATTTTGGAGGATTCACTAAGGCTTTATAAAATAAGTAAAAAAATATAAAATAACATAATTTTAATTTCAAAATATATATTTGTCCTAGAATACACCTTATAGTATTCATTAAATCGTTTTGGGGTCATTATGTTGTCATAAAAAATACTATGTATTTATATATTATTTAATTTTTACCAAAAAAATCCTCTGTCTCATAAAATTATGAAAAATTCACCGTTGGATAATTTTTACATCCTGATTCCAAAAATAATAATCATTTTATCTAAATAATTTTCTAAATATATAAAAAAATTATAAATAAAAATTGACATTTATTTAAAAATCCTGGGTTTTGAAAAAAAATAGTTTTCAAACATTAATAAAAATTACATATTACATCATAAAAATTATATAATCATTTATTATTCATATAAGTAATTTTATAATAATATTATATTACAATATTAATTATTTTAAAAATCCATTAATTCCATAAAATAATTTTTTAAAAAAATACACTTTTTGTTTTATCATATAAAAAATATAACTCTTGTCAATCTGATTACCTATTCATTTACAGATAAATAACTGATATAATAATCATTTATGAGAATTATTTTTATAATGTTATTAATAAAAAACCTTATTTTAATATAATAATGTACATATTTCTCAAAATTTCCATTTTTACCCGAAACCTCAATTTATCAAATTTATCATTATTTTAAGAAATACTATTCTCATAAAGTAATTGACGGAAAAAGAATTTTATTTATAAAAATGGATTACAAAATAAGTAACTATTACCTTATTAAATAACCCATTATAACACCCACACAATACATAAGGGTAAGGTTTTCGATGGTGATGGACACTTGGGGTGGCTCGGATAACATCACCTTGGTGGTAATATCTATTAACATAAACTTATCTAGTAGGAAATTCTGTTCAATATTAACATGTTGAATCTTATCTTGGGATTTGTCAAGATAAAAGTCCAGTGATTATACCTCTTTCCCAAGATCTGACAAAAGAGGTTCGTATGGATCAAGTCTACTTGATGAGGCCATCCTCTCCATTTTCTATGTTGAAATTATTTTTTTATACTGTATATTTATATCAATTTGTGTGATCACTATTCAATGGCTATATTATCAACAGTAATGGTATTTTAAAGCCAAAGTTAATAATAACAATAATAATTTCATGTTTTTTCTATATCCATAAAACATTAAAATAATGGTAATTTTATTCACAAATTTCCGGGTCATTAAAACTTTCCCCTCCAGAAATTTCACCATAAAATTTTTTTACTCCCACACTAAAATAGATGAGGGTAACTCTACCTTATGACATCCTTTGGTTCCCATGTTGCTTATTCAAACATGTGGTTTCTCCATAACACTTTGAGGAGGGGTATTTTCATATTTTTTAGAACTTTTTTCCTACAATCTAAGATCTACACTGGCTTCTCTTCAAACGAAAGGTCAATATACAATGGTACCACCTCTGGATTTAGTACATGCAATGGGTTAGGTATGTACTTCTTCAAGAGTGATACATGGAATATTTCATGTACTTGAAATAGTTTTTTTGGGAGTGCCAGTCGATATTCCATTACTTCAATGTGATAAAGGATCTCAAAAGGGCCGATCTACATTGGACTAATCTTTACCTTCTTCCCAAATCTCATAACTCTCTTCCATGGCGATATGTGGAGGAATACCATATCTTCAACATCAAACTCTAGGTATCATCGACGGTTGTCATGATAGCTCTTTTGTCGAATCTGACCAGCTTTCATGTGTTTCTATATGGTCTCAACCTTCCCCACCATTTATTCAACCATTTCCAGACCTATAAATTTTTTCTCCCCAATATCATCCCAACATGACAGTGTTCTTCACTTCTTCCCATAAATGGCTTCATAAGGATCCATTTAGATGCATGATTGGTGCCTATTTTTTTAAGATAACTCAAAAAAATAAAGATGTTAATCCCATCCTCATTTGAAGTCTATAAAGTATGATCTCAACATTTCCTCAAGTGATTGGATAGTCCACTCATATTGTCCATAAATTTTAGGAAGTTTAGCCATACTAAAGATCAACTCAGTCTTAAGAGCATGTTGGAGACTCATCAAAAAAAGGTAAATTTTGGATCTGGATCGGATAAAATAGGTACTGGTACACCATGAAGCCTTACCACTTTTCTAATTTATATACGTGCCATTTTATCCAATGAAAAATCCTCTCGAATTACAATGAAGTGTGAAATCTTTGTGTGATGATCCACAACAAACCAGATAGCATTTATGACAACCCTGCTTTTATTTCATCCTTAAACATGATTTATTACATAAACTTCACTTGATACAACATAGAAGATGAAGAGGTCTAGTGTCTTTGGTGGTTAGGATCATTAAATTACAACTTAAAACATAAAACACAACATCTTATTGAAAACATCCTTTACATTACCACTACATTCCCATGTACTTAGCATTGCATTGGATAACCTGAGGACATGCATTAGAAAAGGGTGAGCTATAAAGCCCAGTAACAGAATAAACAAGGAATAACATGAGTAATAAAATACATGTTAGAAAATTGGAATATAAATGGAACACAAGAGAAACATTAACATAATGGAAAGAAAAAGCATGATAATCATAACATGGATATGTGGCAACACCACTTAACATGGAATTAGCATGATCCAAGGATCATTGCACATGGAACATGAGTAAAAGCACATTGCACATGAATCATGGGTAAAAACTAATTGCACATGAATTATAATGATTCAAAACTCATTTCACATGACGTATCATGATATTATACTTTACCCAATGCATTGGAGTGCTATCGAGGCACACCCTTCTTAAAAATTTCATTTCATGTATAAGTGTGCCACATGGATCATAAACCATGGATTCATTAAACATCAGCATTTATTTCATGATAAATTAATTTTGAATTCATACATGAAACTAAATAATAAATATAAAAATGTTCGTAAATGTGAATACCCTTAATTGAGACATGGGTATGGTATTCACTACACAATGATATTGTCTTGGAAAAATGTGGTGCAATTTCGGCAGCATAACGGCGTGACATAAGGATTCACAAAAATGGTTGATGAGAGAGAAAGGGGAGTCTCATCATATATACATGAAATGGAAAGTAAGGGGGTCATATAGATACATATACAAAAAATTTTAATTGTAATTTAGATTCATGATACAAAATAATTTCTTGAATGTAAATGAGGAGAGAGAAATCCTTTTGGAATTTGGGCATAGTAACAGGTGTACATGGGAGGCATTTTATGAGAGATAGAAAGGGGTATCACATCATTCAAACATAAAGAGGGCAGTATGGGGGAGGTGAAAAACCATACCCCAACATTTATAATTGAAATTAAAATGGCATAACAACTTAAAGAAAATTGGACAAAAATGAGAAAGGAGGAAAACCCTTATTTGGAAGTGTGCAACCAAAGGATTGGGAGAGGCCTGAGAGAGGATTATTGAGAGATTGGGGTGACTTGGGAGGATTATAGAGAGATTAGAGAATATTTTGGATTAACTAAAAAGTATTTGAGTGAGGAGGAAGTGGGATCTTGGGTGGGTTTATATAGGAAAGGAGAATGAATTCTTTATTTTTTAGGATTGGGACACCTCACATTAAACTAATCAAAACCACAAACCAGCCCATGGTTTTTGCACAAGGGGAGTGGAAAACAATATTTTCTAAGGAAAATTTCATAAATTCTTAAAATAATTAGGTTTCTTATGTGGAGGTTAGTCACACTCTCAAGGAAAAAAATTTAAAAAGATTAAATGTTTTATAAGTCATGGAGGGTCCACTAAGTCATCACAAAATTAATCAAACAAAAATAAAATCACATTATATTAAGGATAAAACATATATTGTCCGAAAATATAATTTATAGTAATTTATTAAATCACTCTTGGGTAATAATGATGTCATAAAACACATTATATATTTAAATGGTATTTAAGTTTTACCCAAAAATTTGACTCTTTCAGAAAATTATGAAAAAATCACCATTGGATAATTTCGACTTCCGGATTCCAAAAATAATATTAATTTTATCTAAATAAATTTCTAAATATGTGAATTTTCACTTTTAAAATAAAACCCGACATTTATAAAAAAATCATGGGTTTTGACAAAAACTGCTTTCAATCATTAATAAAAATTACAATTCCATTCATAAAATTATAAGATAATTTATATTTAATAAAAATTAATTTAATAAAAATAATAATATTTTTTTTAAAATAATATTTAAATAAAAAATCCATTAAGTCATCAAAACAGATTTCTTAGTTGAATATTAACTAAAAATTATTTTTGCGCTTCAAAAACTATTTACAGAGTAACAATAATAAAATGAAAGTATATTCTTTATTATATAAAAAAATAATGTACATAGAAATAGTTCTAGGGTCTTGTTACATAACCCCTTAAAACACCCGCATAACTCCTTAGGGTATGGTTCACAATGGTGAGAGACTCTTGGAGTGTCTCATGTAACATTACTCGGGTGGTAATCTCTATAAACATACACTTCTCTCGTAGGAGGTTCCGCTTGAACATAACGTATTCAGTCTTATATTGGGATTGTTCTAGAGTGAAGCCAAAGATTCCACCTCCTTTCCAAGCTCCGAAAAATTGGCTTCGTATGGGGAAAGTCTACGGGATGAGGCCATGAGTTCCTTTGTCTGAGTAAATTGTATTCGTTAAAGGATTATATATATACTAATCATGTGATCACTCTTCAAGGACTATTTTAGAAACAATCACAATTCTTAACGGTATCCAAAAACATAATACCAATGAAGTTCACAATTTATATAAAAATTTTACATAATAAGACATTTAATTATATTGATAGGAATATCCATTAATGAAAGTTTGGGTCATTACAATCTTCCCCCCTTAAGAAATTTCTCCCTCGAAATTTCCTTTTCCAACACTAAAACAGATGTGGGTAACTATGCTTCATCAATTCTTAGGATTCCCATGTCATATCTTCAAAAATATCATTTTTCCGCAACACCTTGATGAGGGGCATCGTATTATTTCAAAGAAATTTTTCTCTAAAATCTAATATCTTCACTGGTTTCTCCTCATAGGAATGATCATCCTCTAGTTGTACTACCTATAAGGATAGTACATGTGAAGGGTCTGGTATGGACTTCCTTAAGAGGGATACATGAAATACATCATGTACTTTCGCCATGGTGGGTGGATGTGCTAGTCGATTGTCCATAACTCTGACACGATCAAAAATATCGAAGGGGTCGATGTACCTTGGAATTAACTTCCCTTTATTTCCAAACCTCATGACCCTCTTCCACTGGGATATGCGTTGAAATACCATCTCTCCAACATTAAACTCAAGGTCTGGTCGATGGTTATCTGCATAACCCTTCTGTAGACTCTGGGCATCCGTGATATGATGCTTAATGGTTTTCACCTTCCCCACCATTGCATTGACCATTTTTGGTCATAGAAGCTTATGATCACCGACTTCATCCCAATATCCCGGTGTTCTGAACCTCTTCCTATATAGGTATTAATATTATTCCATTTGAATCCTCAAGTGGAAATTGTTATTATAGTATAATTCAACCATAGGAAGATGATGATCCCATCCTTCTTTAAATTCCATTCAGAATTCTCTCAACATATCCTCAAGTGTTTGGATAGTCCGCGAAGAATGGACATCAGTTTGAGGATGATAAGTTGTGTTGATGTTCAGCTGAGTATCCAAAGCATATTGAAGACTCTTCCATAAAATAGAGGTGAATCGTGGATCTCGATCAGATACAATAGATAGTGGTACTCCATACAGCCTTACCACTTCCCTAATATATATCTGTGTTAGTTGATCCAATGAGAAATCCTCCCGAATTGCAATGAAGTGTGCAGACATTGTAAGACGATCCACAACAACCCAGATTGCATTGTTTTCTTTGGATGTCTTCGGAAGTCCGGTGACAAAGTCCGTGGTGATGTTCTCCCATTTCTATCCTTGTATGGGTAATGTTTACATCATCCCCTTATACTTCTGTCTCTCAGCCTTCACTTTCTGATACAACAGGCACTTTGATGTATATTTAGAGATCTCTTTCTTCATGTTATCCCACCAATAATGCTCTCAGAGATCTCGATACATATTTTTGTTTCCTGGGTGAATAGAGAAATTTGAACTATGTTCATCATCCAAAAGTTCCTTCTTCAGATCCAGGCTTGATGGAACACATAGTCTTTTCCCAAATCTCCCAATTCCTTCTTTATTATCATTGAACTCTGGGGATTTCCCTTTTCTGATAGCTTCCACTTTTTTCTGAATTCCAACATCATCCTTTTGAGAATCCTTTAACCATTCCAAAAGAGATGGTTGATCAATCATTTGTGAAATTATTGGTGATGTTCCCTTATTTATGGTTCTCATTTCCATATTCATCAAATTTAAGAATATTGGATCCTTTTCAATTCACATCAACGATAGAATCGATGGGTCCTTTCTACTTAGAGCATATGCCACCTTGTTCGCTTTCCCAGGGTGGTAATGGATTGAGCAGTCATAGTCTTTGATAAGCTCTAACCATCATTGTTGGCACATGTTCAACTATTTCTATGTGAATATATACTTGAGGATTTTTTGGTCTATATATTTTTCACACTTCTCCCCAAAGAGCTAATTCTGCCATGTTTTCAAAGCGAAGATCACCGCAACCAACTCGAGGTCATGTATTGGATAGCTATGTTCATGAACATTCAATTTCCTTTAATAATAGGCAATGAATTTTTCATTTTTCATTAACACACATACCATGGCCTTCTTTAATGCATCCCCAAATACCACAAAAATTTCTCCACTTGTGGGTAAAGTGAACACGAGCGCAGTGATAAGCCTCCTTTTTCAACTCCTTGAATCTTTCTTCGCATTCATCGCTGGAAGAAAAGTTCACTCCCTTACTAGTTATCTTTGTAAGAGGGTTGGAAAATTGTGAGAAATTTCTCACAAATCTTCAATGATATCCATCTAACCCCAAGAAGCTACAGATATCTGTTACTGATGTTGGCCTTGTCCATCCCTCAATTGCAGCTATTTTGGAGGGATCCACAAATATCCCATTGCTTGTGGAGATATGGCCCAATAATGAGACCTCCTTAAGATATAACTCACACTTGTTGTACTTTGCATAGATCTTCTCCTTTCACAGGGTCTCTAGTACAGTTCTTAGATGCTCCTCATGATCCTCCTTGGTTTTGGAGTATATTAGAATATCATCTATAAAGACTACCATAAATTTGTCAAGGTAATATATAAAGACTATATTCATCAAGTCCATGAATATTTCTAGAGAATTAGTGAGTCTTAAAGGCATTAATACGAATTCATAGTTCCTGTATCATGTACGAAAAGAAGTCTTGGGGATATCTTCCTTCTTCACCCTTACTTGATAATATCCCCTCCGCAAATATACCTTAGAGAAGTATTGTGCTCCACAGAGCTTATCAAATAAGTTATCAATTCACAAGAGAGGATACTTGTTCTTTATTGTGATTTTGTTAAGCTCAAGATAATCTATGCAAATACGCATTGATCCATCTTTCCTCTTGAAGAAGAGGTCCGGTACGCCCCATGGTGAAGCACTTGGGCGTATAAACCCTTTATCCAGATTATCCTGTAGTTGTTTCTCTAGTTCCTAAAGCTCCACAGAATAAATCCTATATGGATTCATGGTCATTGGAAACTCCCTAGTTATAAGATCAATTGATAATTCAACATCACTTCTAGGAGTAAGACTAGTAAATTCCTCGGGAATCACTTCAGTGAATTCTCTCACAGTAGGCATGTATTCAAGGATGGTTGCTTCCTTGGACTCAATCATCTGATCTAGATACACGTGATCATATGGAAATAATATCCACACTTGAGATGATGGAGCTATAGAATATTATTCCTCCTCCTTGAACTTGTAATGAATCAGGGGTCGATTCTCAACATGGAGAGTGATTTACCTCTCGCGACAATTTATGTTGGATCTATACAAGGAAAGCCAATCCATGCCTAAAATTGCATAAACTTCTACCAGAGGGAGTATGAAAAGGTTAAATGGGATGTTCAATCCACAGATTATCACAGGGGAGGAGTTATCTTCATGTGATGAAATGATTGCCTCATTTTCAGTACTCATCGACATCTTCACTTCCATGATTTTTGGTGGTGCTGGGATTGTTCTACTAAACTTTTGGGATATCAAATAATGCATAGAAACTGAATCAAAAACTTCGTTCTCTATTCTTGAATAAATAAATAGCATACCTATCACCACTTCATTGTCGGGGTTCACTTCATCAGTAGTTATGGAAAAATATTTCCATTGCTTCCTTGGAGGTTGTTGGTTGCATCTGAAAACCCTTGGCTTAGGGAACTTATTTGAAAGGTTCCCTGGATCTTTGCAGTTATAGAAATGAAAAACACATTGATGTTCGAACGAAGTGTCCCTTTCCTCTATTGCAGCTGCGGGTTTTTCTTTCCGACAATTGACATCCAGGTGCTCTTCTCTTCCACCCATAAATCATTTACTCGTACCCTTCAGGAAATTTTCAGGGTGCTTCTTTCCGCACCATTGGCAAGTGGGGTGTTGTATCATCCTAACATCATTGGATTTATCCATCGGACCACTGGCATTGAATTCCACCTTATTATTCTTATCCCCATGATACCCCTAAGATTCTCTGATCTCTATTTTGATGATGAGGGCACATCAAACAATTCAATCATAGCTGTCGAAGTCATGGATCACCAACGCATTCTACAAGCTAGGTTTCATCCCACCATAGAAGTGGTCAACCTTGCATTCGGGGTTAATGAAAAAGATGGAGGTGTATCGTGCATTCCTTGTGAATTTTTCCTTGTATGCTCCTACAGATTCGATGTATTTCTTCTTGAGGGCAAGGAAGTCCCATTCCATCTTAAGTTGGAGGGTTCATGGAAAATATTTATAAAAAAACATCGTCCGGAAATCCTCCCATTCCAAGACCTCGATCTACTCCTCAGGATTCTTATTTTTTTATCAACGTCCACCATTGATCAACTTCACCCTCCGTACAATAAGCATCCAGGAGAACCTTCTCTAGTTCAGAACATTGACGGATGGAGAATATCTTTTCAATGGATTTGATCCATTGTTAGGCGATTGAGGGATCAGATGATCCATTAAAAGTAGGAGGCCTTTGTCTCATGAAGCTCACGATAGCGACTTATAATTTCCATGGGGGGTGGGGTTGAACGTTCCTCTTGAACCATGTTTCTATTAAAATGTTAATTTAACTGGAAGAGTATCGTGAAAATTTTCGCGATTCCCGCTCCCATTGGATTGGGGGTCTTATTAGAACAGTCATCGTATTGATATTCACATCGATTGTTATCCCGAGTCCTCCTATTACTGGCCATTGGCTGGAATAAAAGGAATTTGAGGGGTGACACATAAAAGGGTAATCCAAAGACAAAAAATGGATGACTTATAAATAGAGTTTATTTCCTTAACTTATGAATCTATTGGCTTCAGTCTATGTTATCCATGATTTACATTCTAACATTTATTCTTAGGGAATTATTTTTTTAATCCCTTAATAATGATTCATACTAGTCTAGTGAATTTACCAAAGCATATCTCCCGGGAGTTTCATAACCAAGAGTGCAGTAAGGCCCATTGTCGTTCAACTGTACCCATTTGAGTCTAGCTTAATGTGGTGTTTTCGGGTTTTATCACTAGGATAAATCAATGAGACAGCTTCCTCAACCTGCTCTTATCCAGGCATGGATGTATTTTCTTGATAAACCACTTACTTAATACTCACCAAAACATATGGATGTTTTTATTATTGTTAGTCTAGCCTCTATGGCTTTACTAGGGTTTTCTAATCCTAATCCCATACATAACTAAACCTATCCTCTGCTACCAACTATGACAAACCTTCTTTTATTTCACACTTAAACATGATTTATTACATAAAATTCACTTGGTACAACATAGAATATTGATAGGTCTAGTGTATTTGGGGCTTAGGATCATTACATGACAACTTAAAACATAAAACACAATATCTTATTTAAAACTTCCTTTACATGACCACTACATTCTCTCGTACTTAGCATTACATTAGATAACCTGAGGACATGCATAAGAAAAGGGTGAGCAATAAAGACCAGCAAGAGAATAGATGAGGAATAACATGAGGAATACAATACATGTTAGATAATAGTCATATAGATGGAAAATAAGAGAAACATTAACATAAAGGCATGATAAATTATGATTATCATAACATGGAGATGTGGCAACAACACTTAACATGGAATTAGCATGATCCAAGGCTCATTGCACATGGAGCATGAGTAAACCCTCATTGCACATTAAGCATGAGTAAAACCTCATTTCACATGAATTATTATGAGTCAACACTCATTGAACATGATGTATCATGGTACTATACTTTTCCCAATGCATTGGAGCACTAACAGGGCACACCCTTCTTAAACATTTCATTTCATGCATATGTGTGCCACATGGATCATTAAACAAGGATTCACTAAACATAATCATTTATTACACGTTAAAAGAATATGGAATTCATACATTAAACTCTATAATAAATAAGTAAATGTGAATAAAGTTGAATACCGTTGATAGAGACATGGGTATGGTATTCACTACACAATGATAGTGGATTGGAAAAATGTAGTGAAATTTCGCCAACATAACAGCATGACATAAGGATTCAAAAAAATTGTTGACGATAGAGAAAGGGGTGTCTCATAAAATTTACATGAAATGGATAGTAATGGGGTCATATAGATACATGTCCCTATAATTGTAATGGAATTTAGATTCATGATACAAAATAATTTCTTGAATGTAAATGAGGAGAGATAAATTATTTTTGGAATTTCAGAAAAGTAACGGGTGTACATGGGAGAATTTTATGAGAGAGAAAGGGGTATCCCATCATTAAAACATAAAGAGGGTAGTATGGGGGAGGTGCAAAACCATACCCCAACATTTATAATTTAAACTAAAATGGTATAACAACATAAACAATTAGACAAAAATGAGAAAGGAGGAAACCCCTTATTTGGATGTGTGCTTCCAAAGGCATGAGAGAGGATTCTTGGGTGCTTGGGGTGCCTTGGGAGGTTTTTATAGATAGTAGGGAAGATTTTGGATGAACTCCAAAGGCTTTGAGTGAAGAGGATGTGAAAGCTTTGGTGGGTTTATATAGATAGGAGAATGAATTCTTTATTATTTAGGTTTGGGACACCTCACATTAAACTAATCAAAACCAAAAACCAGCCCATGGTTTTTTCCAAAGGGGATTTGAAAAAATATATTTTATAAAGACAATTGAAGAAAATATTAAAATAATAGGGTTGATTATGTGAAGAAGAGTTTCACTCTCAAGGAAAACAATTTAAAATGATAAAATGTTTTATAAGTCATGGAGGGCCCACTAAGGCATCACAAAATTAATCAAACAAATCTAAAATCACATTATTTTAAGGATAAGACATATATTGGTATAAAATATCATTTATAGTATTTTTTTACATCACTCTAGGTCAATATGAAGTAATAAAACAAATTATATATTTAAACGGTATTTAATTTTTACACAAAAATTTGACTCTCTCAGAAAATAATGAAAAACTCACAGTTTGATAATTTTCAAATCATGATTCCAAAAATAATACTCATTTTATCTAAATACTTTTCTTAATATGTAAATTTTCACTTTTAAAATAAAAACTAACCTTTATCGAAAAATCATTGGTTTTGAAAAAAACATCTTTCAAACCTTGATAAAAATTACAATTACATTCATAAAATTATACGATAATTTATATTTAATAAAATTTAATTTAATAATAATAATAATAATATTTTATTAAAATATTATTTAATTCAAAAATCCATTAATTCATCAAAATATATTTCTTTTTTTCTCATTAACGAAAAAAACTATTTGCGCTTCAAAAACTATTTACAGAGTAAAAATAATAAAATGAAAGTATATTCTTTATTATATAAAAAAATAATGTACATAATAATAGAGATAGGGTCTTGTTACATAACCCCTTAAAACACCTGCATGAGACCTTAGGGTAAGGTTCACGATTGTGAAAGACTCTTGGGGTGGCTTAGATAACATTTCTCTGGTGGTAATCTCTATCAACTTCCACTTCTCTCGTATGCAGTTCTGCTTGAACTTAACGTATTAAAGATCATCTTGTGCATGGTCAAGATAGAATCCCAAAGACACCACCTCCTTTCCATGATCTGATAAATGTGCTTCATATGGGGAAGGTCTAATGGATGAGGCCATTGGTTCCATTTTATGAGTAAATTGGATTGGTTAAAGGACTATATTTATACTAATCACGTGATCATTGTTCAAAAAATATATTAACAACAGACACAATTATAAATGGTATCCAAAAAGATAAAACCAATGAAGTTCACATTTTATATAAACATTTTATATAATAATACATTTAATTATATCAAGAAGAATTTCCATTAATGAAATTTTGGGTCGTTACAACCTTGCTTCCTTTGGATGTCTTCAGAAGTTCCGTGACAAAGTCCCTGGTGATGTTCTACCATTTCCATTTTGTTACGGGTAATCATTAAATATTCCCCTTAGACTTCTTCTCGTCATCCATTACCTGATGACATACCAAGAACATTTCTTTATACTCAGCAATATTCTTCTTCATATTATCCAAACAATAATTCTCTCAAAGATTCTGATATATCTTTGTGTTTCCTGGGTGGATGGAGAACATTGACCTATGTGAATCATCCAAAATATCTATCTTTAACTCCATATATTATGGAACACATAGTCTTGACCCAAATATCACAATTCCTTCTTTATTAACATTGAACTTTGAGGATTTACCTTTTTAATAGTTTCCACTTTCTTCTGAATTTCCACATCATCGTTTTGAGAATCCTTTATATTTTCCATAAGAGATTTTTGAGCAATAATTGTTTAAAAGATAGATGATGTCCCCTTCTTTATGATTCCTATTTCCATCTTCATCAAATCTATAAAAATTGGATCCATTTCAATTCTCATTAATTATAAAATTGTTGGGTCCTTTCTACTTATAGAATATTCTACCTTGTTTACTTTCCTAGGGTGTTTATTATTTTAGTAGTTGTAATCCTTGATTATCTCTAACTATCTTAATTGTCGCATCTTCATCTCTTTCCTTGTGAATATATATTTGAGACTTTTGTGATCGGTATATATTTCATACTTTTCCCCAAATAGATATCGTCGATATATTTCAAACACAAAGATTATAGCTACAAACTCCAGATCATGTGTGGGATAATTTTTCATATGAACTTTCAACTACCTTGAGGCATAGGTGATGAATTTTTCATTCTACATAAACACATAGCCCATGACCATCATTGAATCATCGCTGATGATTATGAAAGGATCCCAACTTTTGGTTAGTGTGAGCATAGGGGCAGTGATAAACCTCTTTATCAACTCTGTGAATCTTTATTCACATTAATCATTCCAAGAAAACTTGACTCCCATCGGAGTTATCTTGGTTAGAGGGTTTGACAATCATGGGAAATTATCTCACAAATCAGTGATAATATCCAGCTAACCCTAAGAAGCTATAGATATCAATCACATATGTCAGCCTCAACCACCCCTCAATTTCTTTTTTTGGAAGGATCCATAGATATCCATTTTCTTGTGATGATATTCCCAATGAATGATACTTCCATAAACCAAAACTCAAACTTGTTGTAATTTACATAGATCTTATCCTTTTTTAAGGTCTCTAGTATAGTTCTTAGAAGATTATCCTTGGTTTTTGAATATATTATAATATTGTAAATAAATAATACCAAAAACTTGTCGAGGTAATCTCTAAAGACTCTATTCATCAAGACCATGATGATTATAGGAGCATTACTGAGTTTGAATGGAATTACTATGAATTCATAGTGTTAGTACCTTGTATGAAAAGAAGTCATGTGGATATCCTCCTTCGTGAACCGTACACGGTAATATCCCCATCGTAGATCCACCTCGGATAACTATTGTGCTCCACATAGCTGATCAAAAGAGTCATCAATTTGTGGCAAGGAGACTTGTTCTTTATCGTGATTTTGTTGAGGTCATGATAAGCAATGGAAATGCGCATTGTCCAATCCTTCTTCTTGACAAATAGGACTGGTACACCCCATGGGTAAGTACATGGTCATATAAACCCTTTATCCATATTCATCTGTAGTTATTTCTTTAGATCCTCAATCTCCACAACAGCCATTCTTTATGGAGTCCTGGATATTTCCAACACCCCAGGTATAAGATCAATCAAGAATTTAATATCACTACAAGGAGGAAGTCCATGAAATTCCTCAGGAAACACATCAGTTAATTGCCTTAAAATAGGCATACATTAAAGGATGGTTCCCTCCTTAGACTCAATCATCAAGGAAATATATTTGTTATCATAGGGAAGTAATATATATGATTGAGATGATGGTGATAAAGAAGATTCATCCTCCTCCTTGCACTTGTAAAGAATTGGGGGTCGATTCACCATATGAAGATTGATTTCCCTCTAACATAAATTTATATTGGATCTATATAAGGATTGCCAATCCATGCCAATAATTGCATAAAATTTTACAAGAGGAAGTTTGAAGAGGTTCTCTAATAAGTTCAATCCTCAAATTGTGATATGGGTGAACTATATTCATGGGCTATAATAATTTTCCCATTGTTCTTTCTCACTGATATCTCTACTTCCATGTTTTTTTGGTGTTTTGATTGTTCTAATAAAAATTCAATATACAAAATAATATGTATAACCAGAATAAAAAAGTAATTTCACTATTCATGAAAGAATAAATAGAGTACTTATCATCACTTCATTGTTGGGATTCACATCGGCGATAGTAATGGAAAAAGCTCGATCTTTCTTCCATGGACATTGTCACTTGCCTCCAATTACCCTTGTATTAGGTAACTAGTTATGAAAGTACCCTAGTTCCTTGTAGTTGTAGCAATGAACAATGTGTTGAGGGTTGACAAGGGAATTCCTTTCCACTTCCACACTAGTGGGTATCTACCATGGGAAATCATTAGTATGATTCCCTTCTCTTTAGAACCTAAAGCATTTCCATGCCCCCTTCAAGCAATTTTCTAGGTGCTTCTTCCCACACATTTGGAAAGTGGGATGATGGAATTTTATTATCACCCATGATTTCTTCAATCGAACTACTAGAATTAATGATCAATTTTTTCTTCTTATCCCCATGATACCCCTAAGATTCACCGATCTCTATCTCGAATTTGAGGCCACATCAATCAATCTCCTCATACCTTTTAATGTCTCAGATTTCTAGGTATTTCTATAAGCTAGTTTTTCTCCCACCAAATAAGCAGTCAGTATTGAATTCAGGGGTAATGACAAAACCAGAGGTGTATTGGGAAATTCTGGTGAAGATTTAGTCTTACACCCCAACAAAATCATCATCCTTTTTCTTGAGTGCAAGAAAATATATTTCCAACTTAAGAAGGAGGTTATAGGAAAAATATTTACAGAAAAAAAAAATCTGGAAATCTTTCCATTCCAACACCTCGAACTCTTCCTTAGGCTACGTATTTTTTTATCAATTTCAACCATTGATCAACTTAACCCTCTATATGATAAGAATAAAAAATAACCTTATCTTGTTCTGAACATTGGTAGATGGAAAATATCTTCTCAATGGAGTTGATCCATTGTTCAGCTATTGAGGTATAGGATAATCCATTGAATGTTGAAGGCCTTTGTCTCATGAATCTCTCGATTGCGACTAATTTTTTATTAGGGGAGGTTATAAATTCCTATTGACCCATTTTTTTATTCAAATAATGAGTTAAATGAGAGAGTATTGTAACAAAAATTTTTATTCCCACTGACATCGGATTGGGCATCTCACTAGAATAGTCATCACATTGTTCTTTGGATCGTTTTTTTGCAAGATTCCTCCTATTACCATCCATTGGCTCGAATTAAATGAATATTAGGGGTAATTATTTTAAAAAATTAAACACATAAAGCAGATTCCAATGAAAAAAATGGATAACTTATAAATTACATTTATCTCCTTAACTTATGAATTTACAGGCTTCAATCTAAGTTATCCATTATCTATTTCCTAACGTATATGATTATGGTATTTTGTTTCTCCCTAAATAATGGTTCACACTAAGATTATGAATTTACCAATTCATATCACTTGGGAGTGTCAAACCAAGAGTGCATCAAGGCCCCATTTCGTACACCAGTTCCCATTCAAGTCTAGCTCAAAGAGGTGTTTTTTTGTTTTTCCCCTAGATACATCTGTGCTAGATCCACCTCGAATTGTTCATATCCAGATAAAGATTTATTTTATAGATAATCCACTTAACATATACTCACCAAAATTCAGGTATTATTTTATTATACTCAGTCTTAACCATAAGTATTTCACTAGAGTTTTATAACACTAATACCAAAAATAACCAAACCAATCCTTTGATACCAACTATAACAACCCTTCCCTATATTATACATTTAAACATTCTTCATTAAATAAAAATTCACAGAATACAACCTAGATGATTGATAGGTCTAGTGTATCTGGGGTTTAGGAAAAATACATGACAAATTAAGACATAAAATATAACATCTTTGCTGAAAACGTTTTTACATGACCACAACATTCCATCATACTTAGAATTTCATGGGATAACCTGAGGACAGACACAAGAAAGGGTGATTTATAAATCCTATTAAGGGAGTAAAAAATCAATAACATGAAGAATATAAAACATGTTTGGCAATAGTGATAAATATAGAGTGAAATAGAATCATGAACATAAAGGCATGATATAACTTGATTATCAAAACATGGAAATGTGAAAACCGCTTAAAACATAACATCATTAACATAAATGAATTAGGTAAACCCATATCAAAACATGGTGGAAAAATTTCCCTAAATTAATGAGGTAAACCTATATCCCAACATGACGTATCATGATACTAATCATTACCCAATGCATTGGAGCGCTATCTGGAGGTACCCTTCATAATCATTTCAATCTCATGCTTAAGTGTGACACATAGATAATATAACATGGATTCATTCAACATCATAATGTATTTGAAGATAAATGAATGTGGAATAAATACGTGAAATTATATAATCAATATGTATGTTTTCATAAAGGTTAATATCCTTGATAGATAAATGGGCATGGTATTCACTACACGATGATTTTGTCTTGGAAAATTGCAGTGCAATTTCAGCAGCCGAACGACGTAACATAAAATTCATAAAAATTGTTGATGAGAGAGAAATGGGACTCTAATAATATTTACCTAAAATGTAAACTAAGAGTTTTATATAGATAAATTTCCCAATACAAGTAAGTTTGAGATAAAATCCATAACATAATAAATAAACTTGAAGAAAGTGGATAAATGGAGTAACTCTTATGAAATTTTGGCATGGTAACGAGAGTACATGGGAGGGTTTAATGAGAGGGAAAGAGGTATATCATCATTTAAAAATAAGGACGGAAGATTTTTTGAGGTGTAAAATCATACCCCAACATTTTTAATTGATAATAAAAGGGTATAACAACATGAAAAAACTTGGATAAAAATGAGAAATAAAGGAATCCCTTACTAGGATGTGTGACTTCAAAAGCTTAAAGAGGGGATTATTGAGATATTGGGGTGCATTAGGGGATTATAGAGAGGGGATGACAGAGTAGGGACGTGCTCCATGGATTTTGAATGAAGAGAAGTGGGGGAGTGGTTGGGTTTATATAGGAAATGATTGGGGAATTCTTTAATATTTCACAAACATATGTTTTGGAACTTATATAATTAAATACTCAAAACCACAAAACAGACCAAGGTTTTTGCCCAAGTTTTTTTCCAAATAGGAGTGGAAAAAAATATTTTATAATTCCAATGGCTGAAGATAATAAAATATTATCATTTATTATGTGGAGTTGAGTCACATTATTAAAGAAATGCATTTAAAATCGTAAAATATATTATACATTTTGTAGGATTCACTAAGACTTTATAAAATAATTAAAACAAATCAAAAATAAAATTATTTTAATGGGACAACATATATTGAGCCTAGAATACCCATTATAGTATTTATTACATCATTTTTGGGTAATTATGATATCATAAAACATACTATATGTTTATATATTATATAATTTTTACCCAAATATTTGACTTTCTTAGAAAATTATGATAATTTTACCATTGGATAATTTCGACATCCTGATTACCAAAATAATATTTATTTTTTCTAAATAATTTTTTAAATCTGAGAATTTCCACTTTTAAAATGAAAACATACATTTCTTGAAAATTCACGGGTTTTGAAAAAATTAGTTTTTAAACCTTAATGAAAATTAAATTTGACTTCAGAAAAATTATATACACATTTATTATTCATAAAATTAATTTGATGATAATATTTTTTTAAAATATAATTTCTTCAAAAATTCATTAATTCCCTAAAATAAATTCTTTATAAAAAATAAACTTTCTTTTTTATTATATAAAAAATATAACTCTTATCGAACTTATTACCTAATCATTTACAGATAAAAAACTGATATAATCATCATTTAAAATAATTTTTTTATAATATTATTAACAAAAAACATTAGTTTAATATAATAATGTATATATTACTCAAAATTACCATTTTTACCTGAAAATGCAATTTATCAAATTTGATATTCTTTTAAGAAAGACTATTCTCATAAAGGAGTTGATGGAATATGAATTTTATTTATAAAAAAGGTATCACACAATAAGTAACTAATACATTATTACATAATCCCTTATAACACCCGCATAAGACCTAAGGGTAAGGTGTGCGAGGGTGATAGACTCTTGGGGTTCCTCACATTACATCACCCGGGTGGTAATATCTATTAACTTGAACTTCTCCAATAAGTGATTTTGTTGAAGATTAACATGTTGAAGCTCGTCTTGGTAGTGGTAAATAGAGATTTCCAGTAACAGTAATTCCTTCCCAAGATCCAAAAAATGAGATTCGTATGGCCTGAGTCTACTAGATAAGTCCATCCTCTCCTTTTTCTATGATGAAAGTATCTTTTTAAACCTTATATTTATCTCAGTTGTGTGATCACTGTTCAACGACTATACTTTCAACGGTAATGATACTTAATGTTATATTAAACCCAAAAATAATAATAATAATAAGTTCATGTTTTTTCGATATCCCTAATACATTAAAAGAAATGGAATTTTATTCATAAATGTTCGAGTTGTTACAAACTCCAACATAATCTATAACATGGGTTGGATCGTAAAATACGATTGATTAAGGAAATATTGATTTTATTTAAATTTAATTATGGATTAAATGATATTATTTTAATAATGTTATAAATAATAATAAATGTCCTTTTATAGAATTTAAAATTTTATATAGAAATTGTAAATTAATTAATTATAAATTGTTTATAATTAATCAATTAAATGTTTATGTAACATTAATTAAAAATTATTCCATAATATTAAATTTAAATATTGATATACCTTTTATCTAATTATATTTCACGCCCTATGACTTGAAAATAAAGTGTATATTTAGAAATTCGGAAGGTCATTTCTAATGTGTATAACTTACAAGATGAGGATAAACAGAAAGTTATCATTGTTTATGATTTTTAATATTTCATAATTCTTAATTTGAATTATTCAAATTAAGGGTCTTATTTAGGATAATATTTATATCACATACAAATAGTTATTTTGATTGAATTCATCATTGTTAAAATAATGTTATGTATGTGATATTTAGATTATGTAAAATTCCTTCACAATAGAAATTGTTTTATAAAATGTTTATAATTCATAAAATTTCATATATTTTAAGGATATTCCATATAATGAATAATATTAAGAATTTCATATTATTAAGTTGATGTGAAGTTTTTATATTCACAATTACATAATATCCATAGTTAATAGATAAAATTATTTTGTTTTTCTAATTAGATTTGATTTATCATTTGTTCTGAAATTTTTATCTCATGTTTTATTAAGTGAAATATTCATTTATTTAAAATTTATTCCCTTGTTTATTCATAGTTAAAAAAAATAAAATTATGAGTAAGTGTATGCTTTTTTTTAAACTGATAGACTTCTTCAAAATATTTCCATATATACATCTACGAAATTACATTCTAAGAAAGATTATGGATTTTATATCTATATACCATGACTTTGGTTTTATATAAAGTTGTTTTGATAAATTTAGTTATTGTATATAGTTTTACAAATTATGTATAAGACTTATGATGAGTTGGTATCTCTCTTGAGTAAGGTTTCACTTTGTATAGAGACTTTGTGATGGACTTTCCACTATCCTAGAGGGTTATTCTATATTCTCTAAAGTTAGGGGTTGCTATATATGGCTTAAAGATAACTCATAAAGAGATTTATAATATCAAATAATTCAAAACCATTGCATGAAAGATTCATATACCATTTTCATGAGATAAATTTTAATGTCTATAAATATTCTTTCATCTATATTTTGTTGAGTTAAGTAACCTATGATTTGGGTAAAGAGTTACACATTAAAATGGTTTACACATATTTTTTTGGTGGATGGAATAATATTCCAAACTAAATAACTAAAATAATTCATACATTAATATAGAATAACAAGAGATAAAATGGTGAGATTATTACCCCTTCATAACACTAATTTTTACTTTCCTTCCAAAGCGATACTTGTCAAGAACTCAATCATTAATTAGGGGTTACCTAAATGGTTAGGAGCCTATGGATTATATTATGTAAGGAAATAAAGTATTGAGGTGAACCTTATGAATATTTTCCTTATTCTTGATATTTTTATTGGGTCATTATTATCATAGAAACCCCCAAGGTTAAGATACTATAGAAATAGAGTTGAGTTTATATCCATATAATGGATTTGTATCGAGTTATCTACTCAACTATCTTGAAAACATACATGATATGATTAACACTTTTTATATACTATATATTGTCGTGTATTATATATATACACAAACTGGTGTAAGTCATGATACAATATAGATCTTAGAACACTAATGGGTATTATGAATTTAATATGGTCATCATTTTACTGGATCCCATTTAATAAAATTTATTTTTTAACATTAGTAAAACAGGATACTAATATAATAAAATATTATATTATAGATCAATAGAATCATAATCATCAAACATATCTTTGAAACAAGTCATAATAATGGTGAATTATAAAGTATATAAATTCTTTGTATGTTAAATAATAATTATTCTCACATAAGGAGAAATTTTATATGTTATAGCAATATCTATTTGAGTTACCAAGTGTTAATATTGTATAAAATGTGAATATAAATTCTTATAAGAAGCATAGAATGATTAAAATAGGGTTTTAATGGAACTTGAGGAAAAATAACCTATGTAATTTTAGCCTCCACACATTTACTTGATATGACTTAGTATGCTAAAAAATTAGCGAGAATAGGGATTTCCTTAAGGATTATTATGTTTAGTGAATTTATCCTATTTTCATTTATGGAATTATTTTTACAAGAAAAATGATTTTAATAGATTTTTACCTTATTATTCTATATGTATTCATAACAGAAGAACTAGGAATTTGAATTCTAGGTTTTGGTGTCGTGTAGATAGTGATAGTGGGAAAATGGTAAATCCATAAGGTGAAAAGTTATTTTGAGAGTTTAAAAATGTTTCTGCACATATAATGTAGAGTTTTTTGAAACCAAAAGGTTTTATCATTAAGGATGAGTCTTTATTAAATTTCATGGATTTCATTGGGATACTTTAAGGTTATTTGGAAACTCCATTTAGTATCCATGTCAATTATCAATGTTATAGAAGTTAATTCTCTAGTTTTGAAGAGTATATGATACAAAGATTATACATTAAATTTTTTCTAAACATATTGGAGCTTGAAAACAAGGAAATAATTGATAGATAATATATTTTTGAATAAATTGATATAAAAATAGTTATTAAATAAATGGTTTTAATTTAAATTAATTTATCAAACTCTGAAAAATCTAAATAAAAATGTGTATAGTTATCTTATTTATCTTAAATGATAAGAGGATTTATTTGATAAAAAAATATTTTTATGAAAAATGTGATTGGAATCACATTGTTATTGATTCATTAGATTCTATAACTTTTTTGAGATGAATACAAAGATAAAAATGTTTTATATAGGATAATTAAATTATCTAAATGATTGTTAAAATATGCAGGATATTGTTCTTGCCACCCATCAGTGGTATATCTTAAATAATAAAATCTTATTTTTACAGAAAAATGGTTAAACACATGAAATATCATATATGATACAAAAACAATAGTTTATTTTTTGAATAATCCTACTAAAAGAAAATAATATTTACTTGCAAAACATAAAAAAGTTTTTGTATCTTAGCATTATATTCTGAAGAGAATATAGTGTCTGAGGGGCTGGTGGGATTATGTTTGGACTTTCAGATGTCAAATGTTAACAAATAAAAGTTTATAAAAGTTTATAATTAATGTGAGTATAAATTAATATCCAAGATATTTTAGGATATGGGATGACAAATTAAATGTAAATATTTATATTTAATCATCGTGATAAGGTGAGTATCACTATTTCATAATTAATTATACTAGTAGAAACTCAAACTGAATTATAATTTACATCCTAAAATATTTCCAGGGTATGGTTGTAAATAAAAATGTAATTATATATATTTATTTATTGTAAAATACTGAATATTACTTTATCCTAAATGAGTTTAGGATGGGATAGTAAGTTAAAATGTCAATAGTTATATTAATTACCATAGTATCTAAAGGGGGACGTTTTTTTATATGGTTCTAAGGATAATTATGTTAACATTTAAAAAATTTATAAGTATACTATAGAATATATTAACTTCTAAACATTTAATATTATAAAGATAATGATTGTGAATATGTTCAAGGAGATCAACATGTTAAATACGATCCCTAAATCTCACCATATTAAAAATTTCTTTTATTCATAGATTTTTATTAGTAAAAAATGTACTATTAGGTTTTAATCATATGGTCACATAAAGATGTAGTAAAAATTTCATATAGATGTAATAAGTTCAAAAAAGACATAGAAAGCGCATAAAAAATAATGTTAATATATAGGTCTAACCTATGTGATATGTTAGATAGGTTTTTATGCAGGGTTTCGTTAGGATTTCATAAAAGTGTTTTCATAATATAAAATGTGTTATATAAAAGGTAATATATAATTTATCTTTTTCTCATTTTAGTTTCATATATGTATATATTAATATACATTTCATGATATATAATGGTAATTAACCTATTAATGTATGAATTTCGGGTATCTGTAAATGGTGTTTGTCATGGAGTATTATAGGTTATGATTAATTGTTAAGGTTAAAATGATTTGGATTCTTTTATAGTGATATTGAATATTATCATGAGGCATAAGAATTTTTTGGGCACTGGATGACCCATGAAGTGTTCCACATAGACTGTCTTCCATTATGATTTTGGTATACTATTGGTATATTGATCGTATTTGGAGTCCCTTTTAACTGAGATTTTAAATATACCTAGTATGATAAATATTCATACAATGTTAAATTTAATATGAAATACTTTAGGATTATCTAATAAAGGGTGTTTTGGTATGGGTTTGATCATATCATCAGTTTGAGTTCAAATAAGATAGTTTTTTTCTTCCTATATCATGATTATGAAATTTGGGCCTTTAATTGAGATATACTTGGGATTTTGTAGTTTCACCTAGATAATATATATGATATTTTAATCTATTTTGATGAGGGACATGTGATTTTTTTCATCCATAAAGGTGAATTACATGTGATGTATTCCTCAACCATGTTAGTCTGTACTCAAAGAGTCAATAATGTATGAGTTGGATGTATGGGGTTGACATACTTTGTGACCCATGGTCACTCAATGTCTTGGAAAAAAGGAAATATATAAATATTATTGAGATAATATGATACAATTAGTGGACATAGTTGTAGAAATTTATGTGTTTAATAGATATAATAGCATATTCTTTTAAATCTTGAGTTGCATTGATGCTTTGTTAGAGGAAACCCTTTGATTATATGTATGTATCTGAAGATACATATTTTTTTCAATGTTATACAGGCTTATAGGGTCACACATTATTTTTGACAGAATAGGTATTTTTTACTTAAATTTCTACTCTAGAAGTGATTTAGAGTTTTTCTAAAATCATTTAGGATGGGTATTCATATCATGTTACATATGATGTGATGTATAGTGAATTCAATGGTACTTTTCCAAAAATATTAGAATATATCCAAAAGATTTGTGGATATTATTTATAAGTTATTATACATTGTATTATATTATATTATATATGTTTAAATGACAAAAAGTTCATTTGGTTCTAGTGAAAGTGGGTGATTTAAAGAGATATTCCCTAAACCCATTATGAATATAATTCAATTTGTATATATATCAAATGTTATTATATAGGTATACCATAATACATGGTTTAGAGAAAACATTCCACTACCTTATCAAATATATTGTATCATTAGGTTATATCTCAGAGAGTGATTTCAGTACAAACATAAGGTATATTATACACAAAAATATTATGATAGATTTGTTAGTTTAAAAATAATCACTACCATTATAGATGGTCTTTTATATATGTTATCATTACCTGAATGGCCCGAAGGCCTTTGATTTTTATTATTTATGATGATACAACTTTCAAGGGGTGAGGTGGAAACCTTACAAGGTCAGAAGTCTTAGAGACAATTACATTACCTGTAGGTCTTATAGGGAATCACCCAGACAAAACAACCTGATACTGCTCCTCCCCAACATATGTCATGATATGTCAGCATTCCACCTTCACAGGGCTGGTCATCTAGTTGACCATCACGAAGACCTGCACAAGCACGACCCGATTCAAATCCATACCCTCTCGTTCTGCCAATTATGGTTAGTAATCTTCATCAAGCGCATATGAAGATGTTCCAAGGGGAATATTAGTTTACGGTACACATTTATAGTATCTTAATTTCCATATTACATAAAATATCATTTATCTAGAATTTTCATCTTGGATTTTGGTTTCTTTAATTTCTTCTGTTATTTCAAACAAGTTTTGTTATGTCCTTCATATCCTACTAGATGCAATTATTCATAAAAACTAAATTGAATCATCATTTGAATATTTTGATAAAAAATTTAAGGGATTTAAATTATAGAATTATTATTAAATTTTGGTAGATATATTGAGAGATACCTTGAATAAAATTTTACATCATTGAGAGAATTTGACTAAGAATATTCTAATAAAACATATATTAAATGTTCTAAGGAGGGAAAAACTGAATTAATAAAATTAATTGATCATCTATTGTAATTTCTAGAGTTCTGAATACACAATATATCAATATCCAAGTAATTATATTATGACATCATTAATAACAAAGATGATATTTTTTATTCTAAAATATATATTTTTCTCAATATGAGGGATTCCGATAATAATAATGGTATGCCAATTTTGGTGTGATACTAGTAAAATTAAAATAAATTTATGATATAGGTTATATTATTTATGGAATTTATGTTACAATGCTTAAAAATAATATATATTTCCATATATATATATAGCTTTGTCAAAAATGTGTGCACTGCTAGGACTGATAATTTTTGTACATGTTTTATGAGTTTCAAAATAAGTTTCGAATATATCTGTTACCTTTAATATATAAATAGCTAAACTAATTTTTAAAATTAATAAATTGGGTAAAACATATTCACCCCAACCCAACCTTCTTAGTGTTTCTACAAAAAATATATGATGGAACTTATATTCATATCAGAGTAATAAATATTTTAACTCTAATTGGATCTATTATTTTCTTGCCTAAAATTTGTCTTTAGAATTATCTATATTGTTATAATATTATAATTAATGATTTATAACCTAAAAAATATTTGATATACTGAATTATCATTTTCTTAAAGAACAATATGATAACGTATCTTTTATTTCTTGGTTTGAAAATTCATAATGTTATTTAAATTGATTTTAGACTACTTGTGAAAGGACGAAAAAAGAAGCCAAATGGAAAACAATTGAGAAGGATGAGAAATAATGGAATACAATATTAATCTATTTATTTGAAAAATAATTCAAAAATGTTATGTGATTTAAGACAATAAAATAAATTTAGGATAACATTGAAAACATATATAAAAGAAACCACAATTTGAAATTAGAGAGAAAACATTAAAGGTGAAAAAATGGCCAATGATGAACCTATTGAGTATTTTTAGAAGAATATTTGACATTATGAGAAATATCACAATATTTAGAAAAAATATATAGGAATCCATTGTTTAAAAAAAATTATATTAAAATAAGAGTTTTTCCCATATTTACTCTTTTAGAATTCATTGATTTGAACTAAATTTATCTTGTTTAATTATATAGAATTAAAATTTATTATGAAATGTGAAAGGCTCGTATCATTACAAATACAGCCATAAAGGAAAATAAGATTGATTTCAATGTAATGAAGATTATTATACTCATATATAAAAAACATTAATCATCTCTTAATTGTAAAGATATATTATAACTACAATAAAATAATAAAAGGATTATAAATCTTATTTCTAAAAATATTAAAAAATAATAATGTAAGTAAAATGGAAAATTGATTTAAAATGTTTTATGAGTCGAGTTATTGTGTATTTTTTATTTAACAATCCAATGAACATATGATTTGAATAAAAAATAATGACCATGCTGAGATTTATTCAAGAAGTAAATTTAACAAAATAAAATATTATAAATTAGTAAATAATTACTCTATTGAACAGAATGAAACCTTAGTGTTAAATTTAAGTCACTTTAGAAATTAGGACAAGTGAGGTGAAAAATCTACTAATCAGATTGAATATGTGAAAGAATCTAATGATAGAAGGAAGAAGAATATTTAAATGAATAATAAGAAGAATGAGAAAAAATAACCTCATAAGGAATACAGGTTGATATATGAATTAGAAACCTTACATTATCAAAATTTTAATCTCAAAAATAAAATCAAGGGTATTAGGAAAAAATAAAAAAAATAAGATGTAATGAATCTGAATTTTAGATAAAATAGTTCAAATACGTTACTCATAATTTATAAATATTAAATAGATCAACTATATGTTATCAGTCATGATCTTGATGATAAGGTTTTTTTAATGTGAATGAGTTATTAGAAACTCAATCAAAAATTTATAACACTGAATATACTTTAAATAAATGTTTTAATGAATTTAAAAAATATAAATAGGTTTAAAATGAGTCCACTAAGTCTGCCAAGAAAATAATTATATCCAAAAAAAATTGGTAGGTATATCTCAACAATAAATGGATTATTTTAAAAGATAGGAAAGATATTTTATTTAATAGAGAAATAGTAGATCCTATAAATAAATGAAATGGATTAAAAACATTATTCTAAATTTTTAATTTTTATACAAATTGATTATGTTATAAAAGTGATTATAAGAATATATAGATAGAAAATATATTCGATTCACCTAAGATTAAATAAAAGGATAATTGAAAAAAAAAATTAAAAGTTTTTCTCATTAAGAAAATGGCTGAAAATGATATTTCAACTATCTAAAAACAACACAAAAACATTAAAAACATACTAAATATGTTTCTATTTGGAAGATTTTATAAAGAGTAAAAACATGATTTTTAGGCTATTTTTGGTGTTTTGGTAGAAAAAGTAAAAATAATTATTAATTATGGAAAATTATTATTTTTTAGATTGGACATATAAGACAAAAAGTGAGTGGGTTGGTCTATTCAGAGATAGAATAAATCTTTTAAGTAAAAAAATATTTTCCATAATCAGAAAAAATTTGATTACTTTAAGAAGTATTTGTAATTCATGTTGGGGTAGGAAATTGGGTTTAAGAGTGTTTGAAATTACTCCCAAAGTAATTAATGTTAAATTTTTATCTTATGCATCCAAGAAGAAGAATATATTTAAAAATTCCTATGTTGTGAATGTTATACTGAAAGATATCAACATGGAAAGGCCTTGGATTCTTGATGGTGTATTTTTATCATATATGAAATGTGATATAAAAATCTTAAAAAACATTGAGTTTCATAATATAGGATTGGTAACCTTTCTAAATGATAACACTTTATATAGATACAGTAATACCAGTGTGTAATAAAATACTCAAAGGTTAACTAATAGGGTGAATTAGGGAATCAACTTATTTTACTTTTTTCAAACAAAAAACCCTCATCATTGATTAATATAATTACACAACTAAAATTTTAAACTCTTCCTTACTCAATATTTACTTTTAGTGAGTTTAATCAATTAAATTCAAAATGATAAATCATTAATCAAAGTTATTATTGTGGACATGACAATTTAAATGGTTCATCAATAAAAACGATGGACTATATATTTGGTATGATCAATAAAAAAGATTCCATGATCCACTAGAATCATTATAACAGATACAAGAAGAATGGTTTATCGTTAATCATGATAAAATCAAATGTATTCTAAAATATTTATTCTTCTCTCATAGAAGAGAAGATTTTTTTAAAAATATTCAATAATAAGAATCATCAAACTTCACAAAGACTCTTCATATTACAAAAAATGAGTACTAAATCCACATCAAATATTAACACAATGAATTATATGAAAAACTATAAAAAAATAAAATATAGAAAACCTAAAATATTATTTAATATTTCTATGAAAAATATTGATGACATAATAATCCCTTGATCATCAAACAATAAATACCAAGATCAATATTGTACTAAAAATTAACATCTCATCCTCTTGAAAATTAAAATTAATTCTTCTATTATACTTATTTTAACATTAATAAATTAAATACTAATGGTACACCATCAAAATTATCTATCTTGGGTGTATTATTCTATCTTATTCATTGTATCTACCTCACATATTCTCTCACTATAATTTCTCCTTCATGGTATAAATGCACACTTTTAATTTATTTTAATTTAATTACAAAATAAAAATCAAAATAAAAATATAACAACTACCATATCATACATAATTATAAACCTCAATATAATTTTTTTCCATTATATTACCTTTTAGGTTGTCAAGTCATGTTTGGAATTTGGTTTGAGTAGTCTACATGTCATGCTATAAACCAATTTATTCTAAATAATTTTACATTAAGTTTATTAAGAATAATAACATAGTGAGAAACACCACACATTTTGTTTTGTCTAAACTAATTTGAACTATGTTGAACTACTTATTCAAAATAAAAAATAATATTCACTTCTAAAAAATCATGATGTTATATAAGTTATTTTCCAATATCTATGAGAACCATGTGTATCAACATCACATGGTCTAAAAAACAAACCCACTTTCATTATCAAATACCATGACCATGATAGATATTAAACGATATGAAATACAACCTATTTTATTGCCCTATTTTAATACCTATGACTATTTTATATTTTACAATAGTATATAATTACACCATGAAAGTTTCTATTCAAGGCTATTAGAATGTTTAGAATTGACCATGACCGACTCCCCTAAACCTTGATATTTGTTTCTTCTCTATGGGGAATAATAGATTTTTAAAAAAACACTACTCAAACTATTTTCCTCTAAACTTAAAAATCTATTTTCTTAATGAATAAACCATATTATGGTTTCCTAAACACCATCATTTTTTTGGATTATATTTATAGAAAATTGATTCTACCTTCATACAATCCTTCTATATTATTATATCTAAAAGAATCACTCTAAATGAACCTAAACTAGCCTTAAAAATTTTCCATCAAAGGTTATTGAATGTGGATATACTTTTGAAAAAAAAAATCTAACATAAACTATAATTTCATTAAACATAAATTTCAATATCTTCATTCGTGGATTAAATAATAGTCCCCTTGAGAGTTTAGTTTTTACCATTCACCCTAAATATCCATTTCTTATGGATCTATAATTATTCTAAAAGATATACTATTTAATCAATTATATGAATACATGAGCATTATCAATTTAAGAAACATTGATGATTAATACTAACCTCAATACCGTCTATAAATAACTAACACCCATTTCCACATACACTTTTATAACATTTATTGAAAAACACCCTTATATATAATGACCCTATCCTTTTACATATAACATTACATGATTTTAAGAATAATTATACATAATAGTACAATCCAAGGATCATAAAATCTAGTGTCTTGGAAAACTAGATACATAAAACTAAAAACATGAACCTAAAAAACTTTTATGTATTTATTCTTAATATTTGGCTCTTAACATACAATGTGATCATACATCCCTATAGGATTACCTGGGGATAACATAAAAAAGGGTGAGCTAAAAATCCTAGTAAGGGAACAAGAATAATAATTAGTCCTTATCATATGAGATATAAGACAGACATAAAGATATAAAAAGGCATGTAACATAAGGAATAAAAGCATATAAATATGTAATCATATAAACATGGAATCTCAGAAAGGTGGATGAAACAAAAAACATGAATTTAGTATGATCTATGGCTAAATTCCAAGACTGTTTCCCATAGTAGCACAAGCCATGGCTAACCTCCTAGATCATTGCACATTGTAACACAATCCATGGATAACTGTCAAGACCATCGCACATAACGTCTCATGAGACTCAACATTACCAAATGAATTAGAGTTCTATCTGAGCACACCCATCATATATTTACATGAATATTTTTTCCACATAACTAATCAAACAAAATCAATCATATATAAACATAAGGGTTACCCCTGGAAAGGATTGGGTTCCACAATCATGAAATAAAGCATAATAAATGGGTGTATCATAATATTGTCCATGAAATAAAGGATCTAAAATATAAATGAAAATTCATAAGGAAAAATAGGCATGTATCATTGTAATTTATGTGAAGTATAAGTGACAACATGTTAGAGAAGTATTTAAGAAATTTTAGAATTAAAACATTTTTGAGATGTTTTAAGGAAAACACTATATATCCTATAAAATAGAAAAGGGAACAATACTTTATAAAAAACAGAAGATAACCTATATGGTTCTCATTATAAAAAGGAATGATTTTATAAAGATAATGGTGGATTAAAATAGAAGGTATAGTTCAATTTAAATCGGGTAAGAATTCAGGAAGTTCCCTTAAAATTGGTTTGCTTATCAGGAAGTATTGAGGAGGGAATCACTTAAAAACATGTATCTCCCAAAAAGAGAATGATGGAAGGGTATTGATAAATCAATATTTTAAATTTATATAGAATTTAAAAGACTCACATAAATAGATAAGATAAATTTATTTTTATAGAAAGAATGACAAGGCAACCAAAATGAATAAAGGATATTCTGGTAGAATTATTCACGGATTATCAACATGTTATAGGGTGTATTTAAGAGAGATTCATGATAGATAATGTCACGACCCGACCCTACCCGGGCTCGAGCCGTAACTACCCCAAGCCCCCCTCCATAGGACAAGGGCTGGCGATAGGCACCGAAGGCTAGGCAACTCGGGGAGGCCTTTACCTGAGTACCTGTACACACACACGTAGCCCACTCAATGCAGAAGTGCAGAGTAAAAATAATAGAAGAGTAAAGTAAAGTGCCAACTTCTATTTAGAAACCAAAAAAGTGCATCGACCTCTAAACAATACAAAGCAAGTGCTGAAGGTAAACTGAAAAGAAAAGGGGAAAACACGTGCCCAACCAGAAAAGTGCCACAACCTGGAAACAGGTAAACAAAAGCTAAATACCTAGAAGGGTCCCACACCTAGAACCCAGCTACGACCACCGCATGCAGTGCATGCTCCCTAACACCTATGCTCCGCTGAAGTCATGACCAACCGATCCGTCTTCTGCAAGGGCACACCAAGTGCGGACAAAGTCCAAGTAGGGGTGAGTATAAAAATAATCAGTAGGATACCCTAAAGGCTCGAGGGAGAAAAAAAGGAGGTACTCAAGAGGTGATAATTAGATCTAAAAAGGTACAGTATAGAAGTAAAACAGAGAGTGCAAAAGAGTAAAAGTAGAGAGTCCAGCTCAACCCAAAAAGAGAAAGGAAGTAGACTCGTCCAAACACAAGGTGCTCAAAACGATGAAAATATGAACTTCTCGTTGAGTCATCTCTAACTATAGTAGGATAGTAGACTCGTCCAACTGTGCGAAGCTAGACATAGAAAGCACGTGGCATACCCCGTACGTCTTCACCTCTCCTAGAAGGAGAGTAACCAAAACCCAAAGAGTGGGTATTGGAAAAAGGTATACATATATATATATATTCTGCAAAGAAACCCGAACAAGATCATAATGGGATCTCCGCCCCATAGCTCAGACAAAGTAAGGTGAGTAGAAAATAGTCCCAGAAGTAAACACGATTGATGCCCAGCATCCCGCACTTCTGCCCCGAGCTGCAAGTCATGGGGCCCAAATCACCACACCGTGACACTATCCGCTTTGGGCGGCACTGACTCACCCATACGGTTTTTGGTTGCGTCTCAAGGATGCGTCTCGGTGGGGAAAATGACCCTCGTACTTGAGAGTTCTGGGGAACGTCAAACCACACCTTGTCAATTCCCCATAGTCGAGAGGTCTTCTCAATGTCGACAGGCGACCCCCTGCCCAGCCCCGCTGTAGGGTAATCCCTAGAAGTCGACGGGTTCCCACTCGAGGGAGACCCAAAAAAAGTCAATGGGTGCCACACTGCCCAGTCCCATAAAAGGGTAATCCATAGGAGGGAGACCTGTAAAAAGTCGTCGACGGGTCCCAATGCCCAGACCCGTGAAAGGTATCCACTGGAGGGAGGCCCAGAATCGCCAACAGAGACCACTTCCCAGCCCAGCTGAAGGTAAACACGTCATCAGGGACCACTTCTCAGCCCCGCTGGGGGTAAACCCAGAACCGCACTGGCCATCCCTACTGGATGGTACAACGCTAGCCATCCATGCTAGATGGTATCCCACTGGCCATCCCTGGTGGATGGAAACCCACTGGCCAACCCTGCTGGATGGTACCGCCCTGGATATCCCTGTGGGATGGTCTAACTAGCCACCCCTTCTGGATGGTACCCCACTGGCCATCCCTACTGGATGGTACCTCACCGACCAGCCCTGCTGGAAACAACCTCCAGGCCAGCCCTGCTAGAAACAACCTCCTGTGTAGAGGATCGGTGCCCGCGTAATGAGTTGGTCACACTAAATCCACAAGAACTCTACCAGGTTAAATGAAGCAACTCTGCTGGCCAAACCATTGAGAATATAACCAGGGGAAAACCACTCAACCCTGCTGGTCGAAACCATCGTGAACAGGACCAGGGGAAAACCCACTCAACCCTGCTGGTCAAACAAACGAGAACAGAACTAGGGGAAACTCAAACACACTAGTCAAACAAACGAGAACAGAACCAGGGGGAAACTCAACACTGCTGGTCAAACAACTAGAAAAGAACTAGGGGAAACTCAACCCTTCTTGTCAAACAAAAGAGAATAGAGGGACCCTCTACATCTTGAGAGGTCAATGGTATGCAAAGTAGAACACGACATGCACATGGGTCCCACACAATGTGTGGCCCCAAGTCAACTCCAACCAAGCACACAAATGTTCATAGGTATAAACAACCACTTGTACCTCCAAGTGTTCCTGTATACTCCCAGAGTATACCATGTTTCTAGCCCAAAGGCTATCATGCACATGGCACCCAAGGTAAATGTGAAGGGAATAAATGTAACATCTCCAACTTTCCACCTCATCGGCCCAGGCACGACCAAATACATCTCTTCAAACAATTAATTCACTCACATGGGAGTGCACGCGATCACACGCCAATGGTTCTCTTCAAACACTGCAGAAGGAACCACCACCGGTACACCTTTCATACCTCTACATTTAAACGAGGTCTCGAATGAGGCTCCTCACATCCAAAGGGTTCTTACCGTTTTAATCCTTGTGAAAAAATATGTGAGATAGACTATTCACTCTCCTCAAAGGGATATCTGACGGAAAATTCGCCAACACCGCTTTACGCCCGAATTCCATCATGTGATCCCGAGCCTCAGTCTCGAAAACAGTTGTGCGCATCGCACCAATGTGATCCCCTCGGAAAAGAATGTCGAAAGGACTGCTCACTTGAGTGGAATGAATATCCGGAGAAAAAGATGCATTTTGTCAAATCGCGCACGAGTGTTTCTATGTGGGACCCGCACCCCGGTCCCGAAGCACTGCCAACAGATCACACCATTGCGATCCTCTCAAAAACATACACAAGTACGACTAATCACTTGTCCGAAATGGACACCCGGTGAAGGTGATAGAAATTCACCTTCAATGCCCAAAATAGCCCTCGTGGGGCCCGCAACAGCGTGCAGAATTAAAGCGGGCGGATTGCGCCATTGCAATTCCCTCAGAAAAACACCCATCATTGACTGCTTTCACACCCCGAATGGACGTCTGATGAAAATTTTACAAAAAGTTGTGTGCATCTCGAATGATGGCCCATGGGGCCCATGCCACAACTCCGGTTTCGACACCCGAAACCATACTAATAATATCTGCCACAATACCAGGGTCTCAACGCCACTGACAGTGCTCAATTTGGACATCGGATATGTCCGCGCCGTCCAAAACAAGAACCCCCCGAGAAAAATTCCCATCCACTTAACATCGTGTCACGCCACCGAACCCCACGTCTCGAGAATTAAAAATCCCCGAGACCATCTCAAAATGTTTGCCTAGATTTAAGGGATGTGTCGCTGTATACGGCTCGCGTATCCGACGCCCGGTCTATGATTTATTAAATATAAATCATTTCTGTACTAATAATAATATTATTATTATTATAATTATTATAAACTGATTTTATTTATTATTATTTAATTTACATCCCCTGTTATTTCTCTCATCTAACTCTTACATGACCCGCATTTTCGGGTCCTTTGTCTGCCAGCCAGGGTCCAAAGACCCTGGTCTTCTCCCACAACGACCGGCCACAGGCCGGTCTTCCCTCGCATCACGCCCCACTCGTGCCTGCTACCGACAACCGCCGCAACTGGCCTCCACCTCCTGCTGCGCCGACACCCTCACAGACCGACGATGCAACCCTTGCCACTCCCCTCTTGACCAAAGCCCCTCGACCCCGGCTGCCGCTCGCCCGGAGACCGCCTGGACTCCTTGCTCTCCCGGACACCCGTGACCGCCAGCCACTGTGAATCGTCATCCACCCTCGAGAAAACTGGGCCGGACTTCCTGAAAAACTCATATGCCGGCACCGTGAACTGCCGGTCTACCATGCGGAGCCGCCAGACTGGCCAGAACCATTGGAAAACACCCTTGAACCCATTGATCTTCGGCGGGTGTTTGCGAGCTTCTCGGAACTCGGATTTAAAACCCAAAACAGGCGACGGAAAGCTCAGAAATATTACTATTCATACATGGGATTTGTTCAAAGATAAAAAAGAATTTAGACTCTACAATTTAGGTTCAAATTAGTGATTTTAAATAAAAAACAAAACGAAGATCTCCTACTTCGTGGGCGTAGCCTGATGCTTTGCAGCGATCTGTCGGCTACTGTACTTGGAGAGAAGGAGGTGATGGAGGAGTGATTCTTGAGAGGCTCTCCTTGGTTGAGCTCATTCCTCCAGTGCTAATAAGAATGGAAGGAGAGAGAGGTGTCTTAGGTGTTCAAATAAAGAATAAACTTATTAAAAATTTTAATTAATTTAAAACCTCCAAATTAACCCGCATCCGAAACGCTCGACAAGGTCGAGGTTATGCCTCACCTAGAGTAAACACCACCTCCTGAGCACAATGGTTGTCTCATAATTTTAATACAAGTCATCATTCAAAAGTTATAAAACTGAATGCCCGAGGCCACCAAATTACGAAAACGCCCTCAGGGCCATTTTTCACTGATGGCCTGCGCCCGCGAAAATTACTCCCCTCCTAGGGTAAATGGCATGCTTTGGACTCAATGGTGCCTTCAGGATTCCTATCCACGCTACCAGTTAGTATTTATTCCATTTATTTTGCGTGCCCATTGCGAATGCACTCAAAATTTAATTCCGGCCACACCGGGGCTCAGAATCCCATATCGTCTGAAGGCACAGCTCTGGAATAACATCAAGAATATTCCAAAGTCTTTCTCAGAAAATACCGGGTTCTTAAATCATTCCCTCTATAAAGCTTTTCTTCCCTGCCAAGTCAAAAATAGGGAACAACTCAGGGTACCAAGCCCACACCTGGCTCTCCCGTAACCAAGAAAACTCGTGTATGGTTCTGTGCCACCACACACAGACCAAAGGATTTGATCCGTTCACGTGAGGTCTTCCCTCACCGATGACGTGCATTGGAGCCTGCACTCACCTTCTCAGGTAAGTCATGTGGGAGACGTTGTGAACCCACTCCAGACATTGGGGTTAGGGAAAGGCGGTAGGGGACCTCACCATCCCTTCGCATGGTCTCGAACAGCCCGAAGGATCTCATGGGTAGCTCACCTCCTCGATCGAACCCCTACGTCGCACACCGCGACTGGAATCATTGCTTGCACCTGTAACAGGGCCCGGTGATTCCCTCCTTCAGAATATTAATATGGTGAAACACCCTAGGATATCTAGTCACACATTATTTCATAGTATATGTCTCACGAACCAGACTCTCTTACACACTCAGAGAGTGAAGGAGTCGACACCATCGACTAAAGAAAGGTCCCACACCCTCTACTCTTCCGACACAGAGTTACACCAACGCCCTATGTCACCCTGGAAACAACTCAAGCAAGGAGCATGGATAAAAATCATTCTACACATAGAGTCTAACAATTCTACTGCAAAATGTAGAAGAGTTGTAGGGAGTACCTCTTGCCACCTCATGCTCTGCAGGATCATAGACATCCAAAGCTCGCGGCTCTCCGCGGTCCCAACCGTTATCTCCTGGAGCCTGACATGGACCTCCTGGTGGTGATGGGAATAACATATAATTTCATTCCCCTCTACCATCTCCTCTCGCTCCTCTACTATCACCACCTCTCAGGGTACTACTCTGATCACGGTACTGCCTCTTCCATGGTGGTGCACCTGTTGCCTGCCCGATATTCTCTGCATGCCTGGTCTGGAAATCCTATGCCAAGTGACCTTGCCCGTCGGGAGCATAGCACCGGCTCTCATCGGGCTTCCTTGGTGCCCTATGGCACCACTGTGGTGTATGACCGCGCCCCTTAGCCCGGTTGTCGGAAAGCCACCTGCGTCGAGGTTCTCTCTGTTGACGCCTGCTAGCTACGACAGACGTCTCTGCTCTGTCGCTCCCACTGCCACTGCCAACTGTAAAGCGTGATAGGAATCACTCTGTCACCAATGCCTACTCTATCACCCTGACATAAGTGGGAATGCCCAAGGGTACTATGATAGCCCGATTCTATCTGTGGAGACCCTGTTAGAACTTCTGCGCTCATAATTTTCCGTTGTGGACCAAGTCCGGGTAAAAGTGTGCACGGTCTGTGATACTAGTCGCATACTCAGTCATCATTATCCCTCCATGCCGAAACTGCAAGAGCTCCTAGATTCAAACGGAGTGTAAGCATGAGGGGTAAAACTCCTCACGAAATAGCAGCTGAAAGTCGCCCCAAAAATGTGACAACTCATCAAGAAACTGAGTCACCAGACTCCTCCAACGTCCAGCTACTCCATGGAAAAGGCTGGTGTCCAAAGCCACCATAAGATCTGTCGATGTCTGCACAAGCCTAAAAAGGTGAAACACTGTCTCTAGCCAAACCTCCACTACCTGAGGGTCTGGCTCACCGCTGAACCATAGTGTTCTCTGTCGCTGGAACTCACGGTGCATGCTCAACCTGTGCTCAAGCTCCGTCTGCTCTATTGGAGTAGTCTGCTTCTCACCGAGTAGGGGTGCTGCTACTGGCCCACTCGGAGAAAGGGGCTCACATGATGAGTCCTGGACTGAGGCCTCGTAGCTCAAAGGGTCGTCGTCATGAACCAAAGATGGTATCATGGCTGGCTGTTTTGGCGGAGACATCCTGAATGTTATCAAGGAGTTCCACGATCAGATGATCATATATGTATATCAAAACAACAAAAACTATGGGGAGATGACTCAAAGACAGTCAAAGACTCAATACTGTGTGATGCACAAACAAAATTTCCCTGCAACAAGTGTCTCAGCATGCTGAGTCGACAAGCAGGTTATCAGAGTCCTGGTGAATGGATATGTCGGCTGCCCGTACCATCACTAGACTCACTGGCCTAAGAGGCCCTCTTGAGACATGTCAACACTATTTCCCTAGATCCCAACCAATTCCTTTTTAGGGATATCCGAACAATGTACCAAAGAACGAACCACCTCTGATACCACATTGTCATGACCCGACCCAACCCGGGCTCGAGCCGCAACTACCCCAAGCTCGCCTCCATAGGCCAGGGGCTAGCGATAGGCACTAAATGCTAGACAACTCGGGGTGGCCTTTTCATGAGTACCTGTACACACACACGCATCCCACTAAATGTAGAAGTGCAGAGTAAAAAATAAAAATGGAGTAAAGTAGATTTCCAACTGCTATAGACAAACCAAAAGAGTGCATCGACCTCTAAAGAGTACAAAGCAAGTGCTGAAGGTAAACTGGAAAGAAAAGGGGAAACCATGTGCCAGACTAGAAAAGTGCCACAACCCGGAAACAGGAAAACAAAAGCAAAATAGCTAGAAGGGTCGCACACCAGGAACCCAGCTATGACCACCGCACGTGGTCCATGCTCCTGAACACCTAACCTCCGTTGAATTCATGAACAACCTTTTAGTTGTCTGCAAGGTCACACCAAGTGCGGGAAAAGCCCAAGCAGGGATGAGTATAAAAATACTCATTAGGATACCCCGAAGGCTCGATGGAGAAAAAAGGAGGTACTGAAGAGGTGCGCAGTAGATCAAAGAAGGAACAGTAAAGAAGTACAACAGAGAGTGAAAAAGAGTAACAATAGAGAGTCCAGCTCAACCCAACAAGAGAAAGGAAGTAGACTCATCCAGACACAAGGAGCTAGAAAAGGTGAGAAGATGAACTTATCATTGATTCTTCGCTACCTATAGTATGAATGTAGACTCGTCCAACCGTGAGAATAAAGACACGGAAAGCACATGGCATACCCCACGTGTATTCTCCACTCCGGGAAGGAGAGTAACCAAAACCCAAAGAGTGGGTACTGGAAAAAGGTATACATTTATATATATATACTCTTCCAAGAAACCCGAACAATATCATAACGGGATCTCCATCCCGTAGCTCAACCCAAGAAAGGTGAGTAGCCCACATTCCCAGAAGTAAACACCATCGATGCCCAATATCCCGCATGTCTGCCCCGAACTGCATGTCAAGGGGCTCAAATCACCACACCTTGACACTATCCTCTTCGGGCGGCATTGACTCACTCGCATGGTTTTAGGTCACATCTCAAGGATGTGTCTCGATGGGGAATGTGCCCCTCATACATGAAAGTTCTGGGGAACATCAAACCACACCTTGTCACAGCCCATCATTCGAGAGGTCTCCTCTAAGTCGACAGGTGACCCCCTGCCCAGCCCTGCTAGAGGGTAATCCCTGGAAGTCGATGGGTTCCAACTAGAGAGAGACCCAACAAAAGTCAACGGGTTCCACACTGCCCAGTCCAGTAAAAGGGTAATCCACTAGAGGGAGACCCGGAAAAAGTCGTCGACGGGTCCCAATGCTCAGACCCGTGAAAGCTATTCACTGGAGGGAGGCCCATAATTTCCAATGAGGACCACTTCCCAGACCTGCTAGAGGTAAAAAAAATCATCGGGGACCACTTCCCAGCCCTGCTGGAGGTAAACGCGGAACCGCTCTGGCCAACCCTGTTAGATGGTACAACGCTGGTCGTCCCTGCTGGATGGTAACCCACTTGCCATCCCGGCTGGATGGTAACACACTGACCACCCCTACTGGATGGTACCGCAATGGTCATCCCTGTTGGATGGTACAACTGGCCACCCTTGGTGGATGGTACCCCACTGGCCATCCTTGCTGGATGGTACATCACCGGCCATCCCGGCTGGAAACAACCTCCAGGCCTGCTCTATTGGAAACAACCTCCTGGGTAAAGGATCGGTGCCCGCGTAATGAGTTGGTCACACCAAATCCACAAGAACTATACTAGGGAACCCAAAGCAACTCCGTCGTCCAAACCATCGAGAACAGAACCAGGGGTTAACCACTAAACCCTGCTAGTCGAAACCATCGTGAACAGGACCAGGGGTAAATCCCACTCAACCATACTGGTTAAATAAACGAGAACAGAACCAGGGGACACTCAACCCTGTTGGTCAAACAAACGAGAACAGAACCTGGGGGAAACTCAACCCTACTGGTCAAACAAACTAGAACACAACCAGGGGGAAATTCATCCCTGCTGGTCAAACAAACGAGAATAGAGGGACCCTCTATGTTGTGATAGGTCAAGTGTACACAAATAAGAACGTGGAACGCACATGGGGCCCACAAGCTGTGTGGCCCCAAGTCAACTCCAACCAAGTGCACAAATTTCCTTAGGTACAGACAACCACATGTACCTCCAAGAGTTCACGTATACTCCCAGAGTATACCATGTTTCCAGCCCAAAGGCTATCGTGAACATGACACCCAACATCAATGCGAAGGTTGTAAACGTAACAAATCCAACTTGCCACCTCATTGGTCCAGGAATGGACAACTACATCTCTTCAAGCATTTACATCACCAACACAGGATTGCATGCGATCACAGGCCAAGGGTTCTTTGCAAACACTGTGGAAGGAACCCCCACTGGTACACCTTTCATGCTTCTACATTTAAATGAGGTCACAAATGGTTTGGAATGTTGTAATCCTCCCAAAAAAACAAGCGAGATAGACTATTTACTCGCCTCAAATGGATATCTGACGGAAAAGTCGCCAACGCCACTTTACGCCCGAATGGAGTCCCGTGATCCCGAGACTCAGTCCCGAAAACAGTCGAGCGCATCGTAGCATTGTGATCCCCTCGGAAAAGCAGGTCGAATGGACTGATCACTTGAGTGGAACATATATCCAGAAATAAGATGCATTTCGTCAAACCTCGCATGAGCGGTTCAACGTGGGACCCGCACCTCGGTCCCGAAGCGCTGCCAACAGATCACACTGTTGTGATCCTCTCGAAAAAGTACAAAATTTAGAACAATCACTTTTCTGAAACGAACACCCAGTGAAGGAGATAGAAATTCACAATCGACACCCAAAACAGTCCTCATGGGGCCCATAGTAGCGTGCTAAATTAAAGTGGGCGGATTGCGCAGTTGAAAAGCCCTCAGAAAAACACCCAGTATTGACTGCTTGCACACCCCGAACGGACATCCGATGAAAAAGTTACAAAAAGTTGTGTACAGCTCGAAAGACGGCCCATGGGCCCATGCCTCAACTCCAGTTTCGACGCTAGAAACCATAATGGTAATCTCTGCCTCAATGCCAAGGTTGCAACTCCACTGACAGCGCTCAATTCGGAGATCGGATGTGTCCGCGCCGTCCAAAACAAGAACCCCCCGAGAAAAACGCCCTCCACTTAACATCCTGTAGTGGCACCGAACCCCTCATCTCGGGAATTAAAAATCCCTGAGACCATTTTAAAAAGATCTCTTCGATTTAAGGGATGCTTCGCCGTAGACGGCTCGCGTATCTGACGCCCGATCTATGATTTATTAAATATAAATCATTTCCGTAATAATAATTTTATTATTATTACAAACTGATTTTATTTATTATTATTTTATTTATATCCCCTTTTTTCTCTCATCTTACTCCCATAGGATCATCATTTGCAGGTCCTTTGTCTGCCAGCCAGGGTCCAAAGACCCCGGTCTTCTCCCGCAACGACCATCCAAAGGCCGGTCCTCCCTCGTGTCGCGCCCCGCTGGCGCCTTCTGCAGACGACCGCCACAATCGGCCCCCACCTCCTGCTGTGTCGATGCCCTTACAGACCGACGTCGTGGTCCCTACCTCTCCCCGGTCGACCAAGGCCCCACACCTACGGCTGTCGCTCTCCCGGAGACCGCCCATCCTCCTTGCTCTCCCGGACACCCGCGGCCGCCCGCTGCCATGAACTGTTGTCCGCACTTGAGAAAACCTGGCCAGACCGCTTGAAAAACCCTGGCGCCACCGCCATGAAGCACCGGGCCACCACACGGAGACGCCAGACTGGATATAACTGCCAGAAAACACCCTTAAACATGTTAAACTTCGGTGGACATTTTCGAGCTCCTTTGAACTCGGATAAACAAACTGAAACTGGCGTTGGAAAGCTCAGAAAAAGTACTACGCATACATGGGCTTTGTTCAAAGTTCAAATAGCATTTAGATGCTCCAATTTAGGTTCAAAGGAGCGATTTGAAATGAAAAAAGAAATGATGATCTCCTACTTTGTGGCCATTGCCCGATGCTTCGCAGTGATCCGCCAACTACTGCACTTGGAGAGGAGGAGGTGATGAAGGAGAGCTTTCTGAGGGGATCTCTTTGGTTGAGCTCCTTCCGCCAGAGTTAACAAGAAGGGAAGGAGAGAGAGGGGGGATTTGGTGTTTAAATAAGGAAAAACATATTAAAATTTTTAATTAATTTAAAACCTACAAATTAATCCAAGTCATCATTCAACATTTATAAAACTAAATGCCTGAGGCCACCAAATTAAGAAAATGCCCCCGGGGCAATTTTTCACTAATGGCCCGCGCCCGCAAAAATTACACACCTCCTAGGGAAAACGGAATGCTCCGGACTCAACGGTGCCCTTGTTTTTCCCATCCTTGCTACCATTTAGGAGTTATTCCATTTATTTCGTGTACCCAGTGTGAATGCACAGAAAATTTAATTTCGGGCAAATCGGGGCTTGGAATCGTACACCGTCTGAAGGCGCTGCTCTGGAATAACATCAAGAATTTTCCAATGTTTTTCGCAGAAAAAACCCGGTTATTACAGATAAAGGGGTTTATCATAACTTATAAATCTTAAGGTAAGTATGGGGTAAGTGAAAAAACATACCCCATCATTAGGAATTACACATAAAATGGCTTATCATAGAGGAAATTCTTGAATAAAAGTTAAATGGAGAGGTTCCCTTACCTTTAGTTGGATGGTGTTCTCTAGTTGTTATTAATGAATTGAGTAAACAAATTAGGTTTATTCATTAATAATTCAAGAAACTCTTCTATAATTAATTGATTTATATACCCTTTTTATGTTCACTTATTTCCTATTCAATGGGTTATGTTGTTCAATTTCATTATTGTGGTCGGTTCGTTTTCATGGATTTTATGATCGATTTACTTATGTTCATGAATGGAGAACAATGTAAAATGAGAATTTTTTTTCCTGAAAAATTTTAATATTTTGTTATTGAAGATCCATAATATTACATGGATATAAAATTATTTTGGTTCTATGGAGTGAAGGTGAATCATTATGTAAAAAATTAATGATAAATTCTTGAATTATTTTTAGCGATTTTGCTCACAATTAAATTGTTTTGTATTATTATTTTACATCATATATGAAAAAGGGTTACGGAACATTGATTAAGATACAAAAACACATATAATTTTATAGTTCAACTATAAAAATGGTTTCATGACCATAATTGAAGATAATAATAAAAATTTATAACTCAACATCCTTGAATGTGCTAAATTAACACATCTCAAACAGTGTTTTCATTTCTTTCAAATAAAATGTGGAAACCTGAGAGATTATAAAGAATTATCCCATTAGGAAAACAAAATTTCTGTACATTTATTTTACTGGAGTTTCCATACCATTTGGATGAGTAGAGGTTAGGAATGAAAATAGAACAATGGAACTTAAAAAATGAATGAACAGAAGAGGAATTTTACCTCTTGAATCATCCTTCCTTGAGAGCCTCTTAAGGAGAGAGGATTTAGTCTTTTGATGTGAATAAGGGATGCTAGAAGTGGGGGGGTCTTAAGGAGGGATTTGGGTAGAATATTGGCAAGGCACAAGTTTTGAGAGGAGTGAAGAGAAGAGGTACGGAGGGGTGGTATTTATAGTGGAGGAGAGGAGGGTTTTCATATTATTTAATTCCTTAGTTTATTATTTTCCCCCAAGACCAGAAATAGTGATGATTCCATGAAAAAAAAATTATAATAAGTGCATGTTAGTTTTAAATAATTTGTATTACATCATAATATCATCATCAATGTCTCAATAAATCAATTATCTAGCATTTATCATAAATTATCATATTTTACTATTCATAAAAATTGTGGTATTTTAGAAAAATCCAAAAAATTCACACTAACCATTTTTTACATGTATAATCAAAAAATGGAATCCATTTTATCGAAAATAATTATCAAAATATGACTTATGTAATTTTTAATTAAAATCCCAATTTACCCGAAAAACAACATCTTTCAAACATTAATTTTCTTTTTCCCTAGTATAGGTATATTGTGCTTCCACTTGAATCATATTTATTTATTATCATAGGCAAGGCTAAAATTCATTAGGTTATGTTACTATACATAAGGGTAACATTACTATTCATAAGGGTATGTTATAATTCCCCAAAAATTAATTTAGTCATATTAGACTCCATATAACTCACTGATCGCAACCGTGTATATCATATTTTCAAAATTCAAATCAGAAAACTGATAGACTTATGTATAAGGGTACATAGAAAATAGTAGTTAATTATTTTTTTACTTCATGTGATTATATGAAATAATTATAAGAAGAAAATTTCATTTGAAAATTTTGGGTTATTACATTATACCCCATTATGAAATTTCACCCTCGAAATTTCATTTTACAGTCTAAGCCATAAACAGGTGTGGGTGCTTTTCATTCATTACCTCCTCCAGTTCCCATGTTGCCTATTCGTACTTGTTGTTCCGCCATAGTACTTTGACTTGGTGAGTAGTATTTCTATATATAACATTATCTCTATGATCCATGATATTTATTGGATGCTCCTCGTAAGAAATATCATTTTCCAACTGTACCACCTCTAAATATAGTACATGTGAAGGATCTGGTATGTACTTCCTTAAGAGGGATACATGGAAGACATCATGTACTTTGGATGTGTTAGGCAGAAGTTCCAATGGATAGGCCACACCCCCAACATGATTAATAATCTCTAAGGGGCCGATGTACCAGGGACATAACTTTTATTTCTTCCTAAACCTCATGAAATTCTTCTATGGAGATATGTATAGAAATATAATGTTTCTAAATTTAAAAATCAAGGTCTCATCGATGATTGTCTACATAACTATATTGATTACTTTGGGCTGCCTCGATATGCTGGTGAATGGTTTTCACCTTATACAACATTTTTTTAATCATTTTAGGTCCTAGCATCTTACACTCATCGACTTCATCCCAACATTCTGTTGTTCAGTAACTTTTACCATAAAGGACTTCGTATGGTTCCATTCTGGTGATTGGGTGGAAACTGTTGTTGTAAGAGAATTCAACCAGTGGAAGATGTTGGTCCCATCCTCCTTTTAAGTACATAGAACATGCTCTCAACATATCTTCTAGTTTCTGAATAGTCTGCTCAGATTGGCCATCATTTTGAGGATGATGGTCTGTACTGAATTTCATTTCAGTTCATAGATCATGTTGGAGATATTTCCAGAACTTTGAGGTGAATATCGAATGTCAATAAGATACAATAGATAGTGGTACTACATGATACCTTACTACATCTTTGATATATATCCATGAAAGTTGATCCAATGATAATTCATTTTGAATTGTGATAAAGTGAACAATCTTTGTAAGATGATCAACAATGACCCATATATCATTGTTTCATATGGATTTCCTTGTAAGTCCAATAACAAATAACATGGTGATGTTTTCCCACTTCCATGTTGATATGGGTAGTGGTTTCATCATCCCCTTAGTCTTCTGCCTTTCATTATTCACTTGTTGATATACTAGGCACTTTGATGTGTATTCAGTAATCTCTTTCTTCATATAGTCCCACCAAAAGTTCTCTTAGAGATCTCAATACATCTTTGTGCTCCATGGGTGGATAGAGAAGGTAGATCTATGTGTGTCATACAGAAGCTCCTTCATTATCTTTGGATCAGATGGTACACATTATCATGACCCAAATCCTGAAAATACTTCCTCATCAATCATGAACTCAGAGGATTTCCCATTTTTAATGGCTTACACCTTTTTTTTTAATTTCCACATATTTTCTTTGAGTAGCCTTTATTTTATCTATGTGGTTTGGTTGAGAAATAATTTTATAAATGATTGATGATGTTACTCCGTTAATTATTCCCATGTCCATTCTTTTCAAATCTAAAAATATCAGATCCTTTTCAATTCTCATCATTGATAAAGATGCAAGATCCTTTCTACTCAGATCATCTTCCACCTTATTTGCCTTATCGACATGGTAGTGGATTGAGAATTCATAATACATAATGAGCTTTATCCATATTCATTGGATCATACTAATCACTTTTTGTGTGAATATATATTTGAGACTATTGTGATTGGAATATATCTCACGCTTCTTCCCATAGAGATAATGCCGCGAGATTTTCAACGCAATGATCAAAACCACCAACTCCAGAACATGGGTGGGATAATTTTGCTCATGTATTTTCAGATTCCTTGAGGTGTAGGCTACCACTTTGTAATTTTTCATCAGCACACAGTCTAATACCTTTTTGAAAGCATCGTTGTACACCACAAAGACTTCTCTACTTGTTGGGAGAGTGAGTATTGGCGCAGTGATAAGCCTCTTTTTAAACTCCTTAAAACAGTCTTCACATTCTTGAGTCCTGAAAAACATTACTCCCTTCTATGTCAACATAGTCATTAGGTTTTAAAATTATGAAATGTTCTTCACAAATCATTGATAATACCTGAATAGAACCAAAAATTATCGGATCTCCATTACAAATTTTGGTATGGGCCACTCTTCAATCGTCTTTATCTTGGAAGGGTCCACAGATATCCCTTTGTTGGTGATAACATTCCCCAAGAATGATAATTCCTCCATCCATAACTCACATTTACTATACTTTGAAAACATATTCTCCCTTCAAAAAGTTTTTTACACAGTATTTAAATGCTCCACATGTTCCTCCATTCTATTAGAGTATATCAGAATATTGTTAATAAAGACTTACACAAATTTTTTGTGGTAATATCTAAAGACTATATTCATTAAATCCATGAAAATTAATATAGAATTAGTGATTCCTAAGGGCATAACTATGAACTCATAGTTTCCGTATGTCACTTGAAAGGAAATATTGGGAATATATTCCTTCCTCACCTTTAATTGGTGATATCCTGACCGAAATTACACCTTAGAGAAATAGTTGTGCCCATGAAGCTTATTGAAAAATTAATCTATCCATGGTATAATATACTTGTTCTTTATCATGATTTTAAGGAGCTTGTGATAATCCATACATAGGCTCATTGATCTATCCTTCTTATTGACTAAGAGGACTAGCACACCCCATAGTTAAACACTCGGGCATATAAAACACTTTTCCAGATTCTACTGTAACTTCTTCTTCAGATCTTCTAGATATACAGTTTCCATTAGATAAGGTTTATTTTATATAATAATAGGTCCACGAATAATTTGAATTGATAACTCAACATCTAAGTCAAGAGGAAGACCAAGTAAATATTTAGGGAATACATCAGTGTAATACCTCAAAATGGGATGTATTCGATCATGATCTTCTCCTTTGTACCAATCATTCGATCTACATATTCTTGATCATAAGGAATTAATATACACACTTGAGACAATGATTCTATAATAGATTCATCTTCCTCCTAATAGTTGATAAGAATTTGAGGATGCTTCAGGATGTGATGAGTGATTTCCCTTTCCTAACATTTGATGTTGTATTTGTATAAGGATAGTCAGTCCATGCCCAAGATAGCACCGAACTCCACTAAAGGAAGTATGATGATATTTTCTAGGAGGTTCAGTCCCCAAAAGTTAACTGAGGAGGAGTTATAAACTATAGATGAAATAATTTCCCCATTCATTATTCTCACAGATAACTTATCCTCCAAATTTTGAGGTGGTTCTTGAATAGTTCTACTAAACATGCAAGATATGAAAGAATGCATAGAACCAAAATCAAATAGTACATTCATGATTCTTTAATGAATAACTGGAATAATTGTCACCACATCTTTGTCTGAATCCACCTCAATATTAGTAATATCATAATCCCTTCCTTATTTCCTTGGGGGATTTTGTTGATTTCTTCTGGCAACCCTTGGCTTAGGGAAACTTTTTGCGTAATTCCCATGCTCCTTGAAGTTGTAACACTATACTATAGGCTGAGTGTTGATCAGAACCTTCCTTTATTCATCCACATTAGCAAGATTTTTCATATCCCTTTGGATGTTCTTGGAAGGATGTCTCATTCTTCTGCATTTGAAACAATTCTTGGTTCACTTTAGACATTTCCCAAGATACTTCTTCCCGCAACATTTACAAGTGGGATATTCGAGCTTCATTCTATCATGGTGTTTGTTTGTTGAACGACCCATGTTGTTATCCATTTTACCATTCTTATCATCGATCCTTGACACCACTCAGAGTCTCCAATATCCATTTCAACCTTGAGGGAACAACGAACAATCTACTGACTATCGAAGTCTCAAATCGCCAACACCTTCGATAGACTCAGCTTTAGCCCACTAAATAAGCGATCCAATTAGCTTTCCGTGTTCATGAAAAAGCCAATGGTGTACCTTTAAATACTTGTAAAGTTTTCTTTATATGCACGAATAGACTAATCTTTCTTCTTCTTAAGATGGAGGAAATCTACTTCCAACATGAGATGGAGGTTTCAATTAAAATAGTTATTAAACTACATCCTCTTGAGTTCCTCCAAATCCATGGTATCAATTTCTTCTTAGGAATTTTTATTATTGATCAGTGTCCACCACTTATCAGCTTATCCATCAAAACGATAGACCACCAGAATAACTTTATCTTCATCCAAGTGCTGGAGGATGGAGAATATCTTTTCATTGGAGTTAATCAAATATACCACGAGGAGGCGATCAGAAGATCCACTGATCATGGGAGGCCTTTCCCGTATGAATAATTATATGGAGACATGATCTTTACATGGAGGCAGAGGTAATTCCACATGATTAAAGTTATTATTCATAACTTGAGACACTCGAGAAAGTACTCTCATGATGTTTTTATCACCTTTTCCCATCATATCAGACATATCAATATGAAAATCATCACATTTCCTATCACATTGGTTATTGGAACGTTACTTCTATATCCTGCCATTAATTAAGAAAAGTAACATACTATTAGAGGGATTGAATAATTATTTATTGAACAAAAAAAGGAATATTTTGAATAAAAAAGGATAATCATTTAAAGAAGAAGTATATCCTAACTTTTGATACCATAGGTTTAAATCTAGGTTATCCTATATCTATTTATTAACATATATTATTATGTGTTTTTTTATTCCATTAATAATGGTTTGTACTATGCTCAGGAATTTACCAAAGAATATCCCCTGGGAGTGTCAAAACAATAGTGCAGGATGGCCTATTATCATATACCAGGATACCTCAGGTCAGTCCTAAATCTCTTTGTTAGATTTTTCACTCCCAGGTACATCTATGCTAGAGCCACCTCTACCTGTTTATATCTATACTAGTATATATTTTATTGATAAACCACTTACTCTATACTTAAAAAAATTAGGGATTCTTTCTTAAACTTAGTCTCATCCTTAAAGTTCTCACTAAGGTGTTATATTTGTAATCTCCAAAAAATTACTTTACCATCCTCTGATCCCAAATACAGAAACCCTAGCATTTTATGTATAACATTACATGATTTTAAGAATAATTATACATCACAGTAAAATCCATGGATCATAATGTATAGTTTCTTGGAATAAAAGATACATAAAATTGAAAAAATGGAACAAAAAAACGTTTGTTTATTTATTATTTGTATTGGGATCCAAACAACCATTGTTCTAATAAATCATCATAGGCTAACATGGATATAACATGAAAAGGGTTGATTTAGAAATCCTAGTAAATGAATAATAACAAGAATAAATCCTTATCACATGGGTTAGAAGACATGACATAAATATATAAAAAGGCATGTAACATAAAGAATCAGAACATATAATCATCGGATCATATAAACATGGAATATCTGAAATATAGAAGAAACATAAAACAAGAATTTAGTATGAGCTAAGGCTAACCACCAAGACCATTTCCCATATTAGCACAATCTAAGGCTAACCGCCAAGACTGTTACACATAGTAGCACAAGCCAAGGCTAACCGCCTAGATCATCGTACATAACATCTCAAGAGACTCAGCATTACACATGAAATTAGAGTGCAATCTAGGAACCCCCATCTGAAATTTACATGAATATATTTTCCACATATTGAATCATATATAATAAATCTTATAAAAATTTAAGGGTTACCCATGGAAAAGATTGCGTACCGTAATCATGACATAAATGATATCAAATGGGCATATCATTAACGTGTCCATGATATAAAGAACTAAAATATACATGGAATTTCATAAGGGAAACTAGGAATGTATCAATATAATTGATTTCAAGTATAAGAAAAAACATATAAGAAATGTATTATAGATATTTTAGCATTTAAACATTTCAGAGTGGTTCTAAGGAAAATAATATAGAGACTTTAAAATAGAAAAGGGAACAATAATTTAAAAAAAACTAGAAGTTGACCCAAAACACTTTCATAATAAAAATAATAATTTTATCACGACAATGGTGGCTTAAAATATAAGGTATATTTCTGTTGGTCGGATTGGATGTTCAAGAGGGGGGTGAATTGAGTTCCAATTAAAATTTATGTTTAAAAACTTTCTCTTAAAGACCCCCAAATAATATAATGAATTAAACTGTAGTAAATTTATATCAAAGTAAAGGTTCTGTTGGGTTCTCAAGGGATTGATTATTTCCCAGTTAACCAAAACAGAAGATTTGATTAACTTTTGAAACTAACTTACTGATTTACAACTAATATAATCACTTGCGAGTTTAATTATCAAAGTTACTTTAAAACAGTTTTGGTTTTAAAGTAATTAGCAGCGAAATAAAAAAGAATAACTTTGAAATATATAGTACAACAGATATAACCAAGAGGTTCAGTCTCAAGCCGAGACTTAGTCCTCTCAACAATTTATATAAATTTGATCCACACCCTGGATCGGGGTTCACAACATATTACAACTGTCTAGGTCCAAGACCTCTACCACTATTATTTGTGGGAAACAAAACAACAGAAACCAGCTGTCCAGGTCACACACGACCTCTACCACTATTACAGTGGGAAATTAAAGATGTAAGGAGTTTGATGAGGATTTACAGATCCTCCAGTTAAAGTACCGGAGAAAGTGTGTGTGTTAAATACAGCAAATAACACACACTGCTCGAAATGTAAAATAATGAATCACAGAGCAGAGATGTAGAGTTTAGAAATGGCTCTAGTGATTGCAGTGAAGCTTTGGACTCCTTGAGTTCGATCATAAATGGTTCTGAGTCCTATTCTGGTTTTTGTCATAAAAACAGAGTGTCGTCTGCTTGGCATCCAGGTTCAGAGATTGTGAAAAAATGTAGTCGATGAAGTTCTTCAATGTCCTCATGAATATACAGAACTCTTCTTGACTAAGAATGAGTGTGTATGAGCTTCTGTGTCTTCTACAACTATCTCATCCACCACTCTTTGCACTCATATGTGTATCATCCTCTTTTCTCACTAATAGGGACTTCTTGTATTTATGGCACGAGCTCCAGCAAAAGAAATGATTTCTTTTTTGCAGGTACGAGGTACGGTTCCCTGACATCCAACAAACTTTATTAAATAAATGACATAGCATTAAAATATACCTGATATGACCGTTGGTTAGATTAAATAAAGATAAATAAATTCAAATATCTGTTTATGACTATCGATGAGTCAAGTGATCGGTAGGTCATCAGCATCAGCATCGGTGGCTAGACATCGGTGTGTCCTGATCGGTGACTTCGATGATCGACATCGGTGTGTCATGATCGATGACTCATTTGATCAGCATTGGTGAGACATCTTCGGGGACTCAGATGATCAACATTGGTGTGTCATGATCGGTGACTCATTTGATCAGCATTGGCGAGACATCTTCATTGACTCAGATGATCATCATTGGTGTGTCATGATCGGTGACTCATTTGATCAGTATCGGTGAGACATCTTCGGTGACTCAGATGATCAGCATCGGTGAGTCATGATCGATGAATCATTTGATCAGCATCGGTGAGACATCTTCGGTGACTCAGATGATCAGCATTGGTGTGTCATGATCGGTGAATCATTTGATTAGCATCGGCGAGACATGATCGGTGACTCATTTGATTAGCATCGGTGAGACATCTGCGGTGGCTCAGATGATCAGCATCGGTATGTCATGATCGGTGACTCATTTGATCAGCATCAGTGAGACATGATCGGTGCGCCCGTTCACTTAACAGAACACAAAGTGTCTGTTTGATCTAGAAGACTTCCAGAATACTTGTAAATCAATAACATGTATAGATAAAAACATGATCCAACTGATATATACAGATTCACTAAAAGATTGTGATTATGTATATGAGAAATCCAACCGGATTAAGTAACGATGATTTGTGATTATTAAAACAGCAATCATAGGAAGAATTCAACAATATTCCAAAGGTCTCAACAATCTCCCCCTTTTTGATAATCAGAAATCTTAGTCATAAATAAAAATAATATATCATCAATAATAGTGACAAGGAAAAATAATAATAAAAACACATTGAGATATAAATCTCCCCCTGAATTTATGCCTTTGTATATTTATGTAAACTTTGCTCCCCCTGCCATAGTATGTTTCTCCCCCATAGATATAAATCTCCCCCTTTGGGATAATCAAAATAGAGGGAAAACATATAAAGAAGAGATTAATAGAAGGCATCATAGAGAATAGAGAGAGAAAAAAAATTTGTAAAGTACATCAGAGTACAAACAGAATACTGTTCACCCTATCAACAACAAGACACAACTATTTCATGGGATGTAATAGGGCTTTGCATTTGTCAGAAGGATCAATGGTTGGTAAGTTGGAAGGAATGGAGGCAGGATGCACTGGGTGAATTTGAAAAGGTGGTAAGATGACTCTGGAAGGTGGAGGAGAGGATGCCACAGAGATTTTCTATTGAGAATTAGTAGCTGGTTGAGAAGATTGCTGAAGAACTGGCTGTAGTTGAGATAGAGCTTGAGCAACGAAGATCTGATTTGGAGCAACATCAGAGGCACTGAGAGGTTGAGTAGTAGGAAGCACAATGGCGATGGATTGTTCATTCAGATAAGGCTTCAACAGATTTATGAAATCCTAAATAACTTATGCACCATACTGCATAGCCTTCTCAAAATCATCCTTATTCTCCATGAACCGTTCCAAGGTAGGAGTAAAATCTTGTAACTGTCGAACTTCAGTCTTGAAAGCATGAGTGACTGGGGGTAGTTTCAGATTATCATCCAACACCTTGAAATTCGCAGTCCTCTCATGCTTGGTATAAATATTTGGAAAGTAATGATCATCCTTTTCCTTGATCTCTTTCTGAGCTTTATTGGTATTTGTTCAATATACTTTTACCATCTTATGAATGTGATCATTGTGCTCCTTCATCTTCCTCAACGAGTCCCAATCAAGAACTTGTCTAATGGCGGCTAATTCATCATGCACAATCTACCTTAGAGCCTCTAGCTCATGAGTAGTGATCTTGGTTACTTTGGCTGTACTAGCTTGAGCAACTATTTGAGTTATCTCAGCTTTCAACTTCCTCAGATCAGACTTCTTAAGAAGTTCAATCAGATTCCTCAACACTTCCATCATACCATAGATGGTTGATCTAAATTCATTTGATAAAGAAGCTAATCCAGATTGTAGATCCTTCAGAATCTGATTTTGAGAGGCTATGTGCATGCCAATAAAATCACCAGTATTGGCCAGGTCTGGTCTAATAACATTTGATACTCTTGTTGAAAAGGATTCCAAAGAATCTTCAGAAACATGCAGAGATGCTTGAGTAAGAGCATTTGAAATTTCTTCTCTGACTGTATCTCTCACAGCAGCAAGCAACTCATTTTTGAACATATCAAAATCAGACTGAGAGATAGTAGAACTAGGTAGATGAACATCTGCAGCATCAACAACATGAGCAGACCTTGCCTCAACTGGTTGTCTTTCCTTCACAGCCGCAGTAGATTCTGATTCTTCCTCTTCTTCTTCAGAATACTCTAAACCCAAAACAGGAAAACCAGGGTAATCATCCTAGACAGCAGCACACAGAGTATATTTCGGTTTACCATAACTTGATTTTCCATTTATTAGAGAATCTTTCTTTCCACTGGTATTTGTTTCTTGCATAGATTGATGTGGTTCTATTGGAGGTACAGCAAGACCATCCACTGGTCGGTTATCACCATCCTCATCATTATCATCATCATCATCATCATCATCTCCATTCCCATTTCCATTCTTCACAGAAACTTCACTGTCAGATACTTCAGTGTCACTAGCTTCTTCATCACCAAGAACTGGTTCTGATTCAGGTAAGGCTAAAGGTGGACTGGCAGGTCAAAGTCTATTCTTCTCTTAGGGCTCATAGTATCAGGATCACTCCTATCATTAGGAGGTGACATACTTCCATCTTCTGTTTTATCTTCTTCCATCCCTTGTTTACCAGACTCTTCAGTGTCCTTATTTCTTTCAACATCTACTTCTTCCTCATCATCAGAATAAATTCGCTCCTCATCTGATTTGAAACCAGGGTCTCTCAAACCCTTCGTCCTCTTTCCATGATCAGTGGGATTTTTGGATTCATACAACTTTTCCTCATCAGTAACCCACCATTTTTTCCATGGGTTCCAATTTATTTTCATCCTTTTACTAATTTCTTTGTTAACACAAAAAGCACTATCAGATTCAGCTATCTCATCAGCTTCATCAACACATTCTAGATTCTTTAACATAGGAGAGATCGTTTTGGAATAGAACAGGGCAGTGGCTTTCTTAGAAGGTTTCACCATTCCAGCTATGTGCACCATTAGATATCTACATAAATTGATCTTCTCATGGGTATTTAGTAAAAACATTAGAAAAACATCCTGCAATCTGACTGCAGAAAAATCTTCTTTCCTAGGGAAAATTTGGTGCTGAATAAACATAAATAGAAGTCTACAATAACCATCCAACTCTGAGGATGTGATTCTCCTTGACTCTCTATTTCCAGTCAAAAGCTCTAAATCTAACTCATAAGAGAAGTATTCAGTTGTTGGAGGTATGTTTCCAGCATAATCCTCATACCGACCATCATGGGGTACATTTAAACATTCATCCCATTGTTTAGATGAAAAAGATATTTTCTTTCCTTTCACTACAGAAGACATTCTGGTAGCCTCTACACTATCTAAAGTAACTTTCAGATTTATATAAAACTCATGCACTAGCTTTGGGTAGTACACACGAGTGTTATCTGAGAACCAGGATTTCCATCCTTGCGATTCTAAAACTTGTAACAACAACGACTTACTTGTAAAAAGCCAGGAAGAACTGACTTCTTTTTCTATAGCAACAATCCGAGTTTCCAGGTTTAGATTTACTGATCTTTGAGTGGTACTACTCGACTCGCCTCGAGCACGCTTTGAAGGTACATGACTGTCTGATCCTTTGCTTGGTCTCTTTTTCTTAGCCATTTGATGATTCTGGGGAATGCAGGAGTTCGAAGGTTTGAAGTAGAGGAGAAGAGAGGATATAAGGCTTGGCGGGAAATGAAAGGTCGACGGTTTGGTGAATAGAAAATAGTCGCGTATCATTTATTTCATCATTTAGGGTTCCCATAATAAGGATAAAAGTAATTAATTAATTATAACATAATAATAAAAAAGTAATAGAATGATAGATCGGTTTGACTGATCGGTTTCATAGATCGGTTTCACAGATCGGTTTCACAGATCGGTTTCACAGATCACTTTCACAGATTGGTTTCACAGATCGGTTTCACAGATCGGTTTCACAGATCAATTTCACAAATCTGTTTCACAGATCGCTTTCACATATCGCTTTCACAGATCGATTTCACAGATCGGTTTCATAGATCGGTTTCACATATCAGTTTCACAGATTGGTTTCACATATCGGTTTCACAGATCGGTTTCACAGATCGGTTTCACAGATCGGTTTCACAGATCGGTTTCACAGATCGGTTTCACAGATCAGTTTCACAGATCGGTTTCACAGATCGGTTTCACAGATCGATCATACACAACTCTTGTTTCACAAAATTCATTCTTTCAGAGCATAAAGGTTTTGTAAAAATATCATCTAATTGATGTTCAGAACTAATAAATTCTAGAGAAATATCACCTTTCTAATAATGATCTCTTAGAAAGTGATGTCTAACATCAATGTGATTAGTCCTAGAGTGAGACACAGGGTTCTTAGATATGTTTATTGCACTAGTGTTGTTACAGTTAATTAAATCATGTTTAAAATCAAATCCATAGTCCAATAAAGTGTGTTTCATCCACAGAATCTGTGTACAGCAACTACCAGCAGCTATATATTCTGCTTCATCAGTAGACAATGCAACTGAGTTCTGTTTCTTACTACACCATGATACTAGGGACTTTCCAAGTAAATGACATGTTCCAGATGTGCTCTTCATATCTAACTTACTTCCAGCAAATTCAGCATCTGAATAACTAGTTAGGTCAAATGATTGTCCTTTTGGATAAAACAAACCTAAATTCACAGTATACTTAAGATATTTAAAAAACCTTTTAACAGCCAGTAAGTGTGATTCTTTAAGATTAGCTTGAAATCTAGCACACATACACACACTAAACATAATATCTAGTCAACTAGTAGTAAGATAAATTAAACTCCCAATCATACCTCTGTAATTGGTTTAATCAACTGGTTTCCCAGATTCATCAACATCCAATTTACAGGTAGTACTCATAGGTATATCACTTTCCTTAATACTATCCAAACCAAAACGTTTTAATAAATCCTTAGTAAATTTACTTTGATTTAGAATAATACCATCTTTAGTTTGAATGATTTGAAATCCAAGAAAATACTTAATCTCTCCCATTAAACTCATTTCAAACTCATTTTGCATAACCTTTGAAAAATCAGGACATAAAGAATTTTTAGAAGATCCAAAAATAATATCATCAACATAGATTTGTACTATTAAAACATCTTTTGAAATCCTTTTTATAAAAAGAGTGGGATCAGCTACTCCTTTTGTAAATCCTTTTGAAATAAGAAAGTTTGAATGTCTTTCATACCAAGCTCTTGAAGCTTGTTTTAAACCATATAAAGCTTTAGAAAGTTTAAAAACATGATTTTGAAAATGAGGATTTGAGAAACCAGGTGGTTGTTCTACAAAAACAGCTTCAACAATAAAACCATTTAAAAAAGAACTTTTCACATACATTTGATATAACTTGAAATTCAGATGTGATGAATAGGCAAGTAAGATCCTAATTGCCTCTAATCTAGCTATAGGTGCCAAGGTTTCCTCATAGTCAATTCCTTCTTCTTAATTGTAACATTTTTCAACTAGCCTAGGTTTGTTTCTAATGATGTTTCCAGATTTATAAACTTTGTTTCTAAACACCCATTTTGTGACTATGGTTATAGTTTCCTTAGGTCTTTCTACTAATTTCCAGACTTTTTTTCTTTCAAATTGATTTAGTTCTTCTTGCATAGCCATTACCCAAAATTCATCATTGATAGCATCATTGAGATTTTTAGGTTCTAACTGAGAAAAAGAAAATCTTGATGTTCAACCTGATTTCTTAGAGAAGCTCTAGTCTGTGTTCCTCTATCTAGATTACCTACAACAGCATCTAAAGGATGGTTCTTTAGAATTCTAGTTGGACTAGAAATGGTAGGGCTAGAGATTTCAGATTCATCTACAGGTTGAGGTTCAACAGAAGCAGGTTCTGGAAAATGTCCAGAACTGGATGTTTTAACTACAGGTCCACTGTCTTTATCATTAAGGATCAAAACAGAGAGATCATCTTCAAGATTTTCAAGAGATGTCTTAGGTTCATGTGGATGAGTTTCATCAAATTTGATGTGAATAGATTCTTCCACACATTTGGTTCTCTTATTGAAAACTCTATAGGCTTTACTAGAAATATAGTAACCTAGGAAAATTCCTTCATCACTCTTGGATGAAAATTTGTCATGATTGTCTTTAGTATTAAGAATAAAGACTTTGCAGCCAAAAACTCTAAATTAGTTAACCTTAGATTTCCTATGGTTCCACAACTCATAAGGGGTCCTCTTAAGAACAGGTCTGATCAAGACTCCGTTAATAACATAACAAGCTGTATTTACATCTTCAGCCCAAAAATAAACAGGTAGGTCGTACTCATTAAGCATAGTCCTAGAAATTTCTTGCAGGGTTCTATTCCTTCTTTCTACTACACCATTCTGTTGGGGTTTCCTAGGGGCAGAGAAATTGTGACTATAGCCACTGTGTGAGCAGTAAGATTCAAACTCATGATTTTCAAATTCAAGGCCATGATCACTTCTCAAGGTTTTAATTTTAAGTCCAATAAGGTTCTCTACAGACTTGGAATATTTTACAAGGCAAGAACAAGCTTCACTTTTGTGAGCTAGAAAATATACCCAAGTATATCTAGAAAAGTCATCTACAAGAACATAGACATAGGGATTCCCATTTAAACTAGAAACTCTAGAATGTCCAAATAAATCCATGTGAACCAACTCGAGAGGTTGAGAAGTTGAAACTTATTTCTTTGATTTAAATGAAACTTCATGTTGCTTTCCCTTTTGACAGGGATTACAAACTTTGCCTGCTGGAAATTCAAGTTTGGGTAGGTCTCTCACTAAGTTCTTCCCAGCAAGTTTTCTAAGTAAATGCACATTGCAGTGTCATAATATTCTATGCCAAAGCCAAGACTCTTTATGAAAATCATTTAAACAAGTAATATTCTTCTTAGAAAAATAATTTAAATCAACAGCATAAAAAATTTCATTTCTTAAAGCAGAAAACACTAAAACATTTTTAGAATTAAAAACATTGGAAGAATCGTTTTCAAATTTAACATAAAAACAATCATCACATAACTGAGAAATACTTAACAAATTGTATTTAAGTCCATCATCAAATAAAACATTAGAAATTAATATTGAGTCAGTGTTACCAATCTGGCCTAAGCTGGTGATTTTTTCCTTTTGAGTTGTCACCAAAAGTGACAAAGCCTCCATCAACTTTTACTAAACTCTTGAAGAATGAGAGGTCTCCTGACATATGTCTTGAACATCCACTATCCAAATACCAAGTCTTTCTACATGATATCTTTAAGAAGGTTCCCTACAAAATAGATTTAGATAGGAAATGATTTTGGTACCAAGATCTTCTTGGGTCCAGACAGGTTAGCCAATAAAACATTAGGTACCCATATTTGTCTAATGGGTCTCATAAGATTTCTACAGTCAACAAATTTTGAAAGATAAACCTTATTAGATCCATAACTATGAATATAACTAGTCGAAGCATATGATGTTCCAGAACAAGCTACATTCTGTCCAGATTTAGGAATGAATTTGGTTTTGGTAATTTTCCTTTGTCCAGGTTGGTATCCTATACCAGTAGTGTATCTCGGTGCTATTTGTTTACCTATCATCTGATTAAGAGTATCTTTTCCATTGGTAAATTTCTCTAAGTCTTTCTTGAGTTGCTCATTAGATAATTTCAGATCAGTGTTTTCTTTAAGCAACTGAGCATTCTTTTCCATTTCAATATCAAGATCAGATTTATATTTAACAGTTAAAGCATACTATTTATTTAAACCTTTGTATTTGTCTTTCAGCTCATTATAGGTTTCTTCTAACATATCACAATATTCAAATAGTTCAGATTTTGACATGTTATTAGAGTCAGTATCATCTTCAGAATAATAAGAATTTAATGCAGGAGTTTCAGCTGTTACCTCAGAAGTGTTTGTCATAAAACACATGTTTACCTTATTTCTGTGTTCAGTTTCAGAAACTTCAGATTCAGTGGAGCTATCCTCAAAAGCACTCCAAGTAGCCTTCATGGATTTCTTAAACTTATTGTCCTTGTATTCATACTTCTTCTTGTATTTCAACTTTGGACAGTCTGCATTTATGTGTCCCTTTATTTTTCACTCATAGAAGACAACTTCATCTGATTTGTCAGATTTCTTCCAATCCTTTTTCCAATGTCCCTTGTTGTCATACTTACCTTTATAATTTTATTTTCTGAAAAAAATTCTTCTTCCTATAAAACTTCATAAACCTTCTGGCAATGCGAGCCATCTCATCATCTCTATCAGAAGCACTTTCACAGTCTTCATAGATTGAACTCTCATTTATAGCTTGGAGCTTCTCCTTATCCTTGTTCTTTGAAGTTGATGTCTTGAAAGAAACAGACTTCCTTCTAGGTTAATCTTATTCTTTTTTAACCTTGAGTTCCTCTTCATACATCATCAACATTCCAATTAGTTCCTTGACTGGCAGTTCACCAATATCACATGATTTCTAATTGAGACAGATGTTCCTCTCCATCTTTCAGGTAGACATCTCAGAATTCTCATAATTTGTTCTTTGATGGAACATCCTTTCCCAGAGAAGTCACTGTGTTGACAATTTCATTAAACCTGAGATACATGTTAGAAATGGGTTCATCAGGCTTCATCTTAAAATTAGCATACATAATAGTATAAGTATTCAATCTCATTTCCTTAACATTAGTTGTACCTTCATGAGAAATGGATAAGGTATCCCAAATTTCATAAGCAGTTTTATAGGAAGATATTCTATTAAATTCCTAATCTCCTAAAGCACAGTACAAGGCATTCATAGCTTTGCAATTATTATTATAGGCAGCCTTAGTAGCTTTATTCAAAGTAGATCTAACAGTAGTAGGAATTTTATATTCTGATTCTATAGCAGTCCAAATAGAAAAACTCATGCTCTCTAAATGAATTTTCATATTGATTTTCCACTGAGCATAGTTAGTGACATTGAAAAATGGTGGTCTATTGGTAGAAACACCTTCAAGTCTATTATCCATGATAGCTTACTTAAAGCAAAGGTTTTAAAGAGATAAAAATTTACAAATAACAGAAATTTTAAGAACTTTAAAATAAAACTAAAATCACAGTGGAAAAACAGAGTACATTAGAAAATATTTTAAAACCTATGATACCAAATGTTGGTCGAATTGGATGCTCAAGTGGGGGTGAAATGAGTTCCAATTAAAATTTTTGTTTAAAAAACTTTGTCTTAAAGACCCCCAAATAATATACTAAATTAAACTATAGTGAATTTATATCAAAGTAATGGTTCTATTGGGTTCTCAAGGGATTGATTATTTCCCAGTTAATCAAAACAGAAGAGTTGATTAACTTTTGAAACTAACTTACTGATTTACAACTAATATAAACACTTGCGAGTTTAATTATCAAAGTGACTTTAAAACAGTTTTCATTTTAATGTAATTAGCAGCGGAATAAAAAAGAATAACTTTGAAAGATATAGCACAACAGTTATAACCAAGAGGTTAAGTCTCAAGCCGAGACTTAGTCCTCTCAACAATTTATATAAATTTGATCCACACCCTGGATCGGTGTTCACAACAGTTTACAACTGTCCAGGTCCAAGACCTCTACCACTGTTATTCGTGGGAAAAAAACAACAGAAACCAGCTGTCCAGGTCACACACGACCTCTACCACTATTATAGTGGGAAATGAAAGATTTAAAGAGTTTGCTGAGGATTTATAGATCCTCCAGTTAAAGTACAGGAGATAGTGTGTGTGTTAAATACAGCAGATAACACACACTTCTCGAAATGTAAAATAATAAATCACAGAGTAGAGATGTAGATTTTAGAAATGGATCTAGTGATTTCATTGAAGCTTTGGACTCCTTGAGTTTGATCAGAAATAGTTCTGAGTCCTCTTCTGGTTTTTTTCTGAAAAACAGAGTGTCGTCTGCTTGGCATCCAGGTTCAGAGATAGTGAAAAAATGCAGTCGATGAAGTTCTTCAATGTCCTCGTGAATGTACAGAACTCTTCTTGAGTAATCTTGAGTGTGTATGAGCTTCTGTGTCTTCTACAACTATCTCATCCACCACTCTTTGCACTCATATGTGTCTCATCATCTTTTTTCACCAACAGGGACTTCTTGTATTTATGGCACGAGCTCCAGCAAAATAAATGATTTCTTTTTTGCAGGTACGAGGTACGGTTCCCTGACATCCAACAACCTTTATTAAATAAATGGCAGAGCATTAAAATATACCTGTTATGACCATTGGTTAGATTAAATAAAGATAATGAAATTCAAACAACTGTTTATGACTATCGATGAGTCAAGTGATCAGTAGGTCATCAGCATTAGCATCGGTGGCTAGACATCGGTGTGTCCTGATCGGTGACTCAGATGATCGGCATCGGTGTGTCATGATCGGTGTGACCATTCACTTAACAGAATAAAAAGTGTCTGTTTCATCCAGAAGAATTCCAGAATACTGGTAAATCAATAACAAGTATAGATAAAAACATGATCCAACCGATATATACAGATTCACTAAAAGATTGTGATTATGTATATGAGAAATCCAACCGGATTAAGTAATGATGATTTGTGATTATTAAAATAGCAATCATAGTAAGAATTTAACAATATTCTAGAGGGCTAAACAATTTCTCTTTAAATCTGGTAAGAATTTGGGAAGTTCCCTTAAAACAAGTTTTCTTATCAGGAAGTATTGAGGAGGGAAACAATTAAAAACATGTGTATCCCAAAAAGAGAATAATGGAAGGGTATTGATAAATGAATTTTATATATGTAAATAGAATTTAAAATATGCTCATAAATAGATAAGATAACATCATTTTGGTATAAAGAGAGATAAGGAGACTAAATGGAATAAAAGAGATTTTTGTAGAATTCCATACGGATTGTCAGCATGGTATCGATGGTACTTAAGTGGGATTCATGAGAGAGAAAGGGTTTTATCATCACTTATAAATCCTAATGGAAGTATGGGGGAGGTGAAAAATTATACCCCAACATTAGCGATTACACATAAAATGGCATAGATTAGAGGACATTCTTGAATAAAACTGAAATTGAGAGGATCCCTTCCCTTTAGTTTGATGGTGTTCTTTACTTATTATTAATGACCTGAATAAAAAAATTTGGTTTTTTATTTAATAAGTGCATAACAACTTATATATTTAATTTATTTATTATAACCTTTGTAGGTTCATTCATGGCCTTTTTAATGGGTTAAGTGGTTCAATTTCATTGTTCGTGTCTGTTCGTTTTCTCTGTTTTTACGATCAGTTTACTTATGTTTATAAATGGAGAACCTTGTAAAATGAGAATGTTTGTCCAGAATTGAAATTATATTTTGTTAGTAAATATCCATAATATTATATTTTTATAAAATTCATTTTTTTCTTTGCATTTAAGGTGAATCATTATATAAAACATCAATGATAAACGCATGAATTAATTTTAGCAATTTTGCTCACAATTTACTTTTTATGTATTAATATTTTACATCAAGAGTGAATAAGGGTTATAGAAAATTAAATAAGATAAAAATACACATATAATAGTCCGGTTCAACCATAAAATTTTTTTTGTGACCATAATAGAAGATTGTAATATAAATCTATAACACGTTGTCCTGTATGTGCTAAATGAACACTTCTCAAACGGTTTTTTCATTTCTTTCAAATAGATGGTGGAAAAGAGAGAGATGATAATGAATTATACAATTAGAATAAAAAAAATTCTATTTCATTTATTTTTCTGTAGTTTTCATGCCATTTTGATTATTGTTGATTAGTAAAGAAAAGAGAACAAATGAACTTCAAAAATGAATGAAAAGAAAAGAGGAATTTTATTTCATGAATCAACCTTCCTTGAGAGCCTCATAAGTGGAGAGGATTTTGTATTTTGAAGATACTAAGGTCTTATGTACATGGGGGAGGATTATGGGGAGATATTTTGGAATAATATAATCAAGGAACAAGTCTTGAGAGGAGTGAAGAGAAGAGGTCAGGACGGGTGGTATATATAGTGGAGGATATGAGGGTTTTCATAATATTTAATACCATAGTTTATTATTTTCCTTCAAGAGCAAAAATAGTGATAATTCCATGACCAAAATTAGTAATAATTTCATGTGAGTTTGAAATAATTTGTCTTACATTATAATATCATCATCAATGACTCAATAAATCCATTATTTATCATTTATCAAAAATTATCGTATTTTACTATTCATAAAAAAATGAAGTATTTTAGAAAAATACCAATCATTCACCCTTAACATTCTTCGACATATAGAATAAAAATATGAAATCCATTTTTTTAAAAGAAATATAAATATTATTAACTTAATTTTCAATTAAAATCACAATTTACTCGAAAAACAAAAAAATTAAAACATATATTTTCTTATTCCAAGATATAGGTATATCTTATTTCCTCTTGAATGTTATTTATATGATATCATAGGAAAGGTTATTATTTATTAGGGTGTGTTACTATTCATATGGGTAACATTACTATTCATAAGGGTATATTACCTTTTAAGAAAAAATAATTTGGTCATAATAGAATCAAAATAACTTACTGATCACAACCGTGTATGTTATATTTTCAAAATTCTAATCACAGAAGTGAAAAAATTATGTTTAAAGGCCACATAGCACTTATTAGTTCATTATGTAGAGATTTCATATGATTATATGACATAAATATAAGATGGAAATTTCCATTGAAAACGTTGGGTTGTTACATTGTATATATCCAAAAACTTACTTACACAATTTCTTTAACAAACATATGAAAAGAGTAGATAAACACCAACAATATCCCTAAACTCATAGTTTCAACTTTTTATTTTCTCACCCTAAACACATTCATCACCTTTATATTGGATTTCACATGGTTAATCTATAAAAAAATTTATATTTAATTTGTTTTTTATCACTACTTTGAGAATAAAAGTCCAAAAATAATCTGAAAGGGTACATAACACCATAACATATCCTTGATAAATATGAGGAAAAAATCCCATAATATACCTCAACTTTTGAATTTCATCCTTTAACAATCATTTTGTAAAATATTTTTTCACTTATTCTTGGTATAATCAAACTCCAATATTAACACACATTACAAAACCTTTCCTTTATGATGTAGTACATGATATCAATAAGAATTGATTAAGAATGTTTAACTGTATTTCATAAATAATTAATGGAAATATAATTATCACAACCCATTTACATCAGTGACTTTACCTCTACCATGAGATCCCCAACTTGAGTACTCATTCATATCAATTTAGATGTGACTTGAGTCAAAACAAATTCACTACTACTATTAAAAAATAATTACTTTTTTTTACTTATTCTCCAAGCCACACATTTCAATTATTAGAAGAAAACATCACCATAGGATGACTTATTTCCATCAACAATTTTATATCAATCCACATAAAAGCCCAAAAATAGTTTTAAATTCCAGTTACAATAATATGTTAGTCCAACCCTAGAATAAAATTTATTATAATTATGTGAGATTTTTGAAGTTCACATTGATCTAAAAATATGTTATGAAATGAAACTAATTTTATTGATCTATATTGAACTGAATTCTTATGTTCTTCAAAAAATGATAAGGAATAATTGTCATTTTTTCATTCCCATCACATGAATTTTTTACATTTTTATAATTGTTGGCGTACATTCCGAATTGTTATACACCATATTCTTCACCATTATTATAATTTTTTTCTAAACACTTTAGATGAATTATTAACAACATTTTCATCATATAAATATTAAATATTACCCATTTCCTTGTTTCAATAATGAAAAACAATTCCATTTAGTTGATATCCAGGACATGATCCTTCTAATACTCTTTGATAAAACTTCCCTATGTCAATACCTTTAGCTTTGATAATACATGGTAATCCAAACAGTAACATGTACTCCATGCATAGAGTCGTCATGAAATATATCTCAATATGAGAAAATTTTAATTTATATAAAATATAAAAAGTTTTTGAATAAAACCATTAACCATATTTTTAGCCATAGAATAAATGGAAAGTGTTACTCTTTACTAACATTGTTTGATCTTTATCAACTAAACTATTGTTATCCCAATCAAATTAACCACTTATCTATTGGTTATATGGTGCTCTATAATCATTTTAAATACCATGATTATCTATGTAAGATTAAAATATTCCACCATTATACATGGTCCCATTATATATTCTAATTATATTCAAATAATACCAAATTTCTTTTGTATACTTATTTTCAATATCTTAAAGATCCTCAAAGTCTTATATATATATATGTGTGTGTGTGTGTATTTAAAAAGTATATTTCATGTAATTTCAATAAATTATTAAATTAATGAGAAAATTTACAAATCTAAATTCATTTATTTCTTTTAAAAGTCCCACAAATTTCTGAATTAATAAGATTCAATGGTTGACTAGTTTGAATTTCCCATTTCTTATATAGATAATTAATAATATTCCCCATATGTTATATAGAAAAAATCTAATTCATTTATCTCTTTTGAATGGAAAAATCAAAAACACGGAATCCTTAAGTAAATTTTTTTATATTATTTTGAGCAATATATCCAAGACTTTGATTCTATAATTTATTTTCCACTTTCAAAAATAGATAATAAGAGTTTTCAGTTGAACCCACTTTAAAAAATCTACCACTTGTTCTATGTCATCTATCCATGAATTAATCATACTTTAATATCTTTATTAAGGATTTATGTTTAAAAAAAATATGCCTCACATTATCTTAGATTTTAGAAACATTATATAAATTTTCTTTCAACCCTTCAAAAAAAAATACATTCTTTGATTTCGGATTATTTTCGGGAATATCCATTTGACTAATAACATCTATTTTAGGTAACCCATCATTAACATGACTAAATAAATCCAATTTTCACTTTAAAAACATTATAGATACTTCTTTTATCCTATCATATGTTATGTTCATCCACTTTATAAGATCAATTTTAATTCCTTTTGATAATTAATCAATGTAAATTCAACCACATGACATTTATCGTTTAATTTATTCTTAAAAAAATTAGTATTATAATTCATACACTACAAACCAAAAAATATGGTAATAAAAAACTCAATATTATTCCCTAATTGTTCACTTATTCTATAATGTTCTTATAACACCATTAAATTATTCTCTGATTTTACTTCAGAAATTTGAAACTTCTTTTAAATTACCCCCTTTGAGTAGACTATAAACCCATATATTAAAAACACATAAATATTATAGATTCATTGAAATAACTTTAAATAAAACAATATATCCCCTACACATTTCTAAAGGCATAGTATCACTAATTGTATCCATAAAAATAAAAAAATATACCAATGGATTGTTTTCAAAATTATGTCACCTACTGTACATCTCATTGTTTGACTTGTAGTTTCAGTTATTTTTTGATAAAAAAATTGTCTATGGTTATTAAATTTTTTTAAACATGTAAAGAATCTTATTTGAATCTAAAGCTTTAAATTTTTAACCTAATTTACTTTAATTTTGACAATTCCAAAATTTTTCATTTTTTAGAATTATTCTTTTATTTATGTAATTTTCAATTTTCCTCTGAATTTTTCCTTAAATTTACTTTAAAAAATCCAATTCCTTCCATACACATTGATTTAATTATTTTCTTAATAATGAAATTAGAAATGTTTTTCTTTTATTCAATAATTTTGACATATCCCTTCAATCTTTCACTAATTTATTGCATGGATTTCATGAAGATAAACTTTAATTTGGTTAGATAAATTTACAGTTCTATAAATTCTTGCTAATAATTTTAATGATTTTATCGCTAATATTTTACCTTATATTTTCTAGTTAGATTAGGATATCAATAGGGAGGTTAATTTACCTTTAAAAAATAAAATCAAATATAAAAGGTAAATTCAAAACTAAATGATATTGATACTATAGGGAAATAATTTCAATACATAGTAATAATATTATTTATATATTAATTGAGTGATTATGAACAACATAAATGGATATATAAAATCTATGAATTTATGTGTATCATATTTAATTCTTAGAATAAAATAAATAATCAATGTAGAAAACAAAATAAGTTTTAAATATAGTTTGATGGAGGAGTGAGGTAAAAGCTCTATATGAGCCCTTATATCTCCTCCAAGTGTGTTGAGAGTTTTTTTATTTCTCTATTGATATTTTATATGATTAATAAATTTAATCATCATGGATATGGTTATTATCACCCTCTTGGACTTCATCGATATCCAATGAACTTATCCCTCTCTTTTTCAGTATTGAGTAACCATTGTATAAGGTGATGAGAGAAAAGATAGTGTTCTTGGTGAAAACCCATTAGAAATCAACTCTCTAATATCTTCTAATAATTTGAATTACTGGGAAAATAGATCGAGATATAATTGAATAATATAGACTAATATGTTAATGAACAATTATATTTGTCTCTTGAAAGAGCAATGAAATTGGGGGAAAATTAATAGATCTTCATCATTAGTGTTTCAATGTTATAATCAATTGATCAGTTATTCATCCAATCCTCTAAGGCCCCATATTTATAGTGTCCATAATGACAAGGAATATTCTATAATCAATATGGTTCTTTAATGAATTTCATGTATAGACCTTATTTGTTCCTTGTAAGACTTTAAAAAACTTATACAAATATTTTCATATCCAGGTGCAAAGATGGGATGTGATTTTGACGCCCGGTGTTCCTGAAAATAATTTAATGAAAATATTCAATATATTTTTATATGGGCACATAGATTATTATAAAAATTTAATAACACATAAAAAATAATGGATCAAAAATCGAAGACCAATATTGAGTTTGAATGTGTTGTTTTCCCTATGAGCTACCTAGACTAGGTCAGTGCATGGCGGTCATACATATTTTTCATTGGTGGTACATTCAAGGGATTTATTAACTAATTCATTAATTAATATTACCTAAAATATTTTTCCTAATATACATCACTATGAATATTCTCCAAGGGATATCCTCATAATCTAACGACCATCTAGAGCTTCTCCTTACTCTTTCTATTGTAAAATCAAATCAGACAATGACAAAACTCTGGATCGGAGAAGATGGGGACACAAAAAACGTGACAACTTCCTTCAATAGTTAATGAGTGCATTGTTCTATGATGAATGATCTAATTTCTAGGTAGGACTCTTAAATTTTTTGTTTACTCCATTTTTAATTAAGTTAATTTTATGGGTCAATCCACTTATTTGATCTACGCCAATTATTTCCTGAGCAAGCACCTGTTTACGGATTAATTTTGGTTATTAAATTAGTTTTGAAACCCAGGTATCCTCATTCAAGACTGTTAGACTAGAAAAATAACAAAAAATTGATTAATTTTTTCCTAGTTCCATTCCCCCAAAAAAAAATTTCTTTATTTGTAGTTACCCACGGTATCGGTTCAACGGTTTCGGGTAGAAAAAAAGCATGATTGGACTCCCGGAATCACAATGGATTCACGAACATGGGAAGGATCACCAAATCAGGGGGCAGATCTGATTTTTTATGGATTTATGATGTTTTTTTAGATGATTGAAGGTTAAATAAATGGATAAAAACGTGAGGGATGTGCAATGAATGTATCAGAACCATCATTGTTCGATGAGATAGGATTTCGAGCAACCATATGACTAAAAACGATGAGTGGAATCTAGATCCAATATTTTTGGGTAGAAATATGACTATATTAGAAGCTGAATGGCCAAATTCAACACATAGAAATAATATCTATGAAATAATGGAAATCCAAATGACACACCATGTATCATGAATAACATACACCATGTAACCCCTAGATATTAAGGCTAGGGCTTTAGAATATAATAATGATGGAGAGGTGTGTAGACCTCCTAAATTTTGTGTATGTCATACCCGGATAGATGATCCATGTGGTGGAGTAAACTGGTATGAACATATATGGTATTACACATCCAGGAACATGGTCATCTTCTTAAGTACATGGACATAGGGTAATGTACAAGGACACTCATTGGTTACACAGACATGACCAATCACATTGGTGGGACTGGGGTGGCATGGGCACACCATGTATATCCCTCACATGTTGTGTAACTTTACACGTATGGATAGATGTGTACCTACATGGACCAATCTTGTTGAAATATTTGGGGCACACACCATGTGGGTCCCTTACATGTTGTTTAGAAATTGGATTCTTTTCAGGAAACTTATAGCTTACACATATCCTTCATTTTTAATCATATTTTGTTCTATGAGTAGCCTATCTATAGTATTTTTTCATGTAAAATGTGATAGTGACCTCAGTTGTATATTTTATGGCATTATGATGAATCATATAGGAATTAATCTTGTTTGGGTGATGCTCGATTATGGTAGTGATCGTGCAGTATTACCATATGCATCTCGAGTGGAACCATCTAGTTGGGCTGGGCATGGGTCCTCATCGGCTCCCAAATTCCAACCCTCTAGTAAACTGGGAATAGATCATATAATGCTATTGTGTAATACTCCAATCATCATAGGGAATTGTTCCTCTGAATACTCCCAAGTGGAACCCTCCATATAGTCTTGGCATGGGTCCTTGATGAATCATAGAGTGGAACCCTCCAGTTGGGAAGTGCATGGGTCCCCTACTAGTAGAGTAGAACCCTCCTGTCAGCACATGGTAAGGTTCCTCTATAGAATTATAAGTGAAAAACTCCAAATAGCCTGGGCATGGGTTCCTAATTACTATAGTGGAACCCTACAACTGGGTTGGGCATAGATCCTCTAACACCGTATTGGAACCCTCTATCTAAGAATTGCATGGGTCCTCCATCTACTATTTGAGTGGAACCATCTAACTGTGATGGTCAAGGTTTCTCTACCACTAGAGTGGAACTCTCCTACTAGAAATTCCATGGGTCCTCTATTGACTATTACAGTGTAACCCTCATGTTTTACCAGGGAATATAACCTATACCTAGATATTTTGGCCCCTTGAATGTTTGGTATAGTGAAGAGGTGTGGCATGACTTGGATGGTCACTTCAAGGTGGAAGCATGAGATTTTGATCAATGATCATGGACTTTCATAACATCTGTTGACCCTCTTCTTTTGGGATAATCTATCATATGGAGATAACCTTACTCTCTTGTTTTAGCTTCTTTTGACTTGGAATAGATATACATTAGTGTCTATACCATTTTATTTGTTTACTCTCTTTCTATAGAATGCAAAGATACACATGGTATGCCACGTACTTTTTGTGTTTAGTTTGTCATGGATGGATGATTCTAATCTTCTTCTATAGGTGTAAAATAATTTATTTGTAATCCATATAATCACCATGTCTATCCCATGTGATTAGATGAGAATACTCCCTTTATTGGTTTGGGTAAAGATGTTTTTTTCAATGTATCATAGTCATTATCTATTGTCATTCTATTATTTTTGTATCTCTTGCTGACCCCATTAAAATTTTGGGGTTTCCTACTGGGTAACTATATACTCACCCATGTATGGTATTTTCCTATATGTGTCATGTATTATGCAGGATAAGGATAGGTCAGTGGTGACTACAGAGAAGATTAGGGAAACCTGGTACTTTGGACCATGTATGGGGGTCGCAGCTTGGAGATCAGAATCTGGGATCTCTCCACATTTTACCTTCTACGTTTTTTCAGTTTTGGAAATCTTTCTTGTTGTGAATCTGTTTATTCCATTTAATTTTTAGTTTACACAACTGTACTCTTGTACTACCTAGAGGTATTACATGAATGGTTGTTTCCCTAGTGTTTTGTATCATTAAATTTTACTTCCACTTCACTTATATCTCAAGATGGTTGTGTGTGTGTGTATAGGTACTTAGGAAAAGACATCCCCTTGTTAGTTATTCCATTGGCCTTGGTCACCAGCCCTAAGCCAATGGAGGCAGGCTTGGGGTATTAGAATCTCGAACCCCGGCTTGGGTTAGGTCATGAAAGATTAGTATCAAAGGAGGCTCAGTCATTGGGATGGTGTTTGGAGTAGTCCCCTTACAAGGATTTGGTTGAGTTTAGGGAAATATTGTTAGATTTTCTCATGTTTCACTCTCAATCCATGGTATCCAATAATGGTGAGGGTGGATGATGTATCCATTCACCATGACCTTGACTACCTGCTTGTCGACTATGAATTTTGATACATTAGATGCAGGGATCAATGGTAAATGAATCATATAGGATTGATTCTTTGGTATTACTTATTGATTCATTTCCCCATTTTTGTTATATATATATATATATATTATCATATGAATTTCGTACATATTTATTAAATTTCAATATGCCTCTGTGATGATAGCTATCCAAGATACCAATTCTAGATCGTGGTAAAGTTTTGATGAGTGATGATGCCTCATTTTCGAGTCTATCATTTGAGCTTATTCATATAGGTGGATAAGTTGCAACACCTCCAACTGTTGAGTAGAATATTATCACCTTAGTGAAGATTTAGGAATCATGTAAGCTATGAATTATATACAAGTTACAAGGCTATATGCCTTTGAGGATCAACAATGAGCTAGATCCCCAGGAAGAAGATGATTGGCTAGAGTCAGTGGTCCTTGTTTTCATGCTCATACATACAACAATAGATCATGTGGTTTCACTATAAGCTATATATTTTCATGGAGTGGTTGGGAAATGGTTGAGTCTTTTTACCCAAATTCATGATGATTTGATGCTTTGGTGGTTTAACATACAATAGTTGTTCAACAGGAAGTACATACACTCTTATTTGTACTAGGTTTGGATTCATGTGCTTTTGGAACTATAGCTGGGAGGGATGACAGTGGATGTGTATGTAAAAAGGTTCATAGACCTTACTTAGTAATACCTTGACATGATCTGTGATGACTAATTCTGAGAACATAAGCTTGATTAGTGTCTCCGTAGAGAGATTTATGCCAATGTGGTTCCCTTGTGCATCCCCACTTATGTCAGGGTACAGGATTAGGCACTATTAATAGCGAGTTTACAATTATAGGGATTGTAGAGAGCTATAAATAGTAGTGGGTATCCCAGAGATGAGTCGCCCGTAGCAGCTAGCAAGGGCCAGTCGGTGAGATCATGACGAATGAGGTCTTTTGAGATCAATATAATGTATATGTTAGTGTAGTAAATGGACAACATAGAGCACCCTCGAATCCCAAGTAGGGTATATGCTATGCTTGTTATGGGATATCACATATCATGTGACTTACCAACCAGACGTGTTTATGAGTGTAGGAAAGTAGTTGAAAGACCACCATGGATGTTAAAGCACTATGATTAGGGATCTCCTAGGGAAGGGATGGGTGGTCCCTAAGGAGGTGAATCTGGTAGAGTAGGAGGAGAAATGGATGGGGATGATGCTATGATATCATTCCACCACCACCACTAGGTGACCCACATGAGGCTTAGGTAGTTGGTGGATGGGGTTGTGGACAACTACTAGCTTTGGAGGCTTATGACCTTGCAGATCATGAGAGGATTATAGGTATGATATATAATCATTATAATCTTACATTATTATTATTAGACACTTGTGTCAATCATTCCTTAACTCTATACTCTAGGTGCAAGAGCAGGAGATCACAGTTTAGGTGCTGCCCCAACATCATCACTTTGAGGTTCCTATAGGGAACACTTATTCTGTATCTTTCAATATATGGAAGTGTGAGCTATCCCTTAGTGGAGAAATTTTCATTTGGGACCTATTATTAATTTTAATGAAACCCTATGAAATCAACTTGGGTATGGATTGGTTGTCCATGGTCCGTGCCCATGTTGACTATCATCAAAGATGAGTCAGATCCCATCACTCTGATGAGACAAGATTCACCTTTATGGGTGAGATTGATCTCATGGAAGGATGAGTGGGTTCTATGAGTAGAAGACTACATGCCACCACCCATCAATTCTCAAGTATATCCCTTTTTGTAGTATGAACTTCAGGCATCTCGTTTACTTCATTAGTGGATAATTTCATGGATGTCTTACCTGAGGAAGTTTTGAGACTACCTTTGATGAAGGATATGGATTTTTTTCATTCAATTGAATCTCAAGAAAACTTTGTTATATTATGTGGAATATTGTATGGACCCTAGTAAGCCTCTGGGGAAATAGTTGTAATTGGTGGACCCTCAAGAGAAGGGTTTCATCAAACCCAGCGTGTCCACTAGGGGGATCTCCATTTTTGTTCAGGATAGAGGAGAATGAGAATTTGTAGCTTTACATGGTTTATCAACACTAGAACCAGGCCCAAAAAACAAAGAAGTAACCCTTTCCGAGGATTGAAGATAGCTTTGACCTGTTATGAGGCACAAAATGGTTCATTGAGATTGATCTCTAATACAACCACCACCAGTTGAGGGTTCACGATGCTGATATTCCAAAGATGGAATTCTAATGTAGCTATAGAAACTATGAGTTCCTAGTGATTCAATTTGGTGTGATTAATACCCTATCCATGTTTTTGGTTTGATGAACCAAGTCTTCCATCCTTACATTCACTAGTTTGTGGTTTTATTCATCGAAGACATACTCATCTACTCTAAATCATCAGAGGGGAATGTAGAGCATGTTAGGATGGTACTATATTTTCTTTTAGGTCACCATCATTATGGGAAGCCCTAAATGTTCTTGTTTTGGATTCATGATGTTCACTTTCTAATGCATGTCATCTCTGAAAATGGTTTTTTCATGGACATAGTGTTGATCGTTGTAGTGCTTTATTGGGAGCCGCCTAGGATTATTTTGGAGGTGCAGAGATTTCTTAGTTTGGAAGGTTACTACCGAAGGTTTTTAGCAGACTTATCCAAAATTGTAGCCTATTTAACAGCCTTGACGCAGAAAATGTAGTCTTTTACCTAGAATGAGCAATTTCAGAGGGACTTTAAGGTGTTGAGGATGAGGTTGAAGAGTTTTCTAATGTTAAGACAACTAGATGAGGATGTGTAGTACACAGTGTATTGTGATGCCTCAGGAGATAGGCTAGTTTGTGTGTTGTTGGAGCGGTAGGAAGTTATTGCATACGAGTTTAGGTAGTTGAGAATCCATGAGAAGAACTCTGTCAATCATGACTTAGAGATGGTGGTGGTTTTCTTAACCCTAAGGATGTAGAGGAACTACCTTCTTGGGGATCTATTGTTCGTTTACTCAAACCATCAGAGCCTCAATTATGTATTCACATATTGTGACTTGAACCGGATATAGTAGCAGTGTTTAGAGTTCCTATAGGACTATGATGTGAAAATAGTCTATACTCTGGGTAAGAATAATGGAGTAGAATATTCCCTTATAAGGAAGTCTTAGGCATGATTGGTGCAGGAGTGTTCAGAGTTGTTTCTATCCATACACCTGACTCTAGTGGAGGAGGAGGTTCTAACTTTTTTAGACTCGATGATGTTGAATCCTACGCTTCTCTTGTGAATGAGAGAGTCCCAAAAATGATAGTAACATTCTTGGACTAACTATTCCCTTGGTTTTCATGTTTTGGCAGCACGAGAACATGCAAGAGAGTTGCTGGAGTAGGAGTGCTAGTTACGGGCTCAGTGTCCTGATTTTTTTGTTTAGTTAGGATTTTCAAATATGAAAATATTGAATCAGGGAATTATATAGAGACCAGATTTTTTCTTTTTATGAATATAAAATATTTCTACATATAGTTCAAGATCCATGAACCAAGACGAATGGCAATTCTGAGGCCTGGTGTGCCCATAATGAATTTTATAAAAAATTAAATATATTTTATATCACATTCATGTACTTTCTTAATGAAAATGTGATAACTCTTAAAATTAATTTTTTATTATAAATAATAGATTACGGTTGAGTTTAGAACATGTTTTTAACCCAAGTTGGGACCTAAATTAGGTTAGCATGGGGCCTTCAAATATCTCACCCATTGGAAGTATGTTGAGTGCAATTATTAATTCATTCCATAATTCACGTGATCTAAACAATGTTTCCTAAAAATAAATAACGATGTCTATTCTCTCAGGGTCATCCTCATAATCCTGTGACATTCAAGAGATTCTCCTTCTTCCTTCTATTAGAGAATCCAATAATACGTCGATAAAACACTGGATCTGGGAAGACTGGAAAATAGTGAATGTGATGAATTCCTTTAATCATTAATGAGTGTGTTCTCAATTTATGAACAATAAAATTTCTATGTAAGACATTAAATTTTATTTTTATTACATTTTTTACTAAGTTTATTGAGAAGATAAATCCTTTTATTTGATCTACGCCAATTATGGATTATGCTTGTTTTTTGTACCGATTAATTTTGGTTGTAAAATTATTTTCGAAACCCAGATATCTCGATTCTTAATTGCTGGCCAATAATTCATGGAAATTATTGATTAAATGTTTTTTATTTTTCCTTTACCCTTAAAATGTCTTCACATTATTCAACGGTAGGACCCCATGATCTTGATTCAATGTTGTTGGGTGGTATCGATCCTGATCATACCCCTAGAATCAAAATGTATATATGAACAAGGGAAAGATCATTGAATCAGGGGAAGATCTGGAACATTTCTAGGTTTTGGATCTTTTTACATCATCTAAGATCAAATCCATGGTTATGGGAGGTTTTGTATGTGAATTACGTGCGTAAAAACAACTGTGGGATGACAGAATAAAATTATGGGCCACTGGATGGCCAGAAACGATTAGTGGTGGCTAGATCCTCTATTTTTAGGTGGAAAAGTTGTCAGATTCAAAGAGAAATTGTCAAGTTCAACATGTGAGAAGTTTATCAGATAAGCTATGAAAATATTTAGTACACATCGTGTATCATGATGAACACATGACGTATAGCCCCCTAGATGTCAAAACTAGTGTTTCAGAAGGTTATAATGATGGGATGATGTGTATCCCTCCAACAGGCCATGTATATCATCCCCAGTTGGATGATTCATGTTGTAGAGCCCATGGGAAGGACCATGTTTTGTAGTACAAGTCCAGGCACACTACCATGTACCAAGGTACATAGACACAGGGTAAAGTACATGGACACGGGGTTGTTGCATGGACATGGACAACCACATGAGAAGGGGCCCAAGAGGAATGGGTATGAATGGTTTATCCCTCATACACCATTTAAAATAAAACTATTGGTGATATATGTACTTCCTGGTGCATGAATAAGAGAAATATTGGGAGGACACACCATGTTACCCTTAGCTTCATTTGATTAAACTTCATGTTTTCGTATCTCCTTTATTTGGACTCAAATTTTTTCCCATGATTAGCCTTTCCTTATTGTTTTTCTATATAGAACGTGATGGTATCCTCAGTTGTGGTTTTTGGGATATATTGTGTAATATTCTGGGAATGAATCCTGGTTAGGAGATACTCAATGATGGCAGTGTTTGCATAGGATCACCAGAGGTGTCCTAAGTTGAACCATTCAGTTGGGTCGGGCATGGGTCCTTGATGAATTTTATAGTGGAAACCTACTGTAGACACTAGTCACGATTCCTCTATTAACTCTCAAGTGGATCACATTATCTAGTATTGGCATGGGTCCTTAATGACTCCAAAAGTGGAACCCTCTAGTTAGGTTAGGCATGGGTCCTCTACAACTAGAGTTGATCCCTCCTGGAAGCACAGGGCATGGGTACTCTAAAGACTCCAATGTGGAACCCTCTAGCTAGGCTAGGCATGTGTCATCAATGACTCCTAGTGTGGATCCCTCCTTTTGGGTTAGGAATGGTTCCTCTATCACAAGAGTGGAACCCTAATGTCAGCACAGGGCATGGTTCCCTTATAGGCTTATGAGTGGAACCATATATCTAGGCTTGGAATGGGTCCTCAATAACTCGAGTGAACCTGCTTGCTGGGCTGGGCATGGGTTCTCTTCCACCAGAGTGAATCACTCTTGCTGGAAAGTTAACGGGTCCTCTATTGACTATCATTGTGGAACCCCCTAGCTGGGTTATGCATGGTTCTTCTACCATCGGAGTGGAACCCTCCTGTTGAGAAGGGCATGAGACCTCCATCCACTATCAGAGTGGAACGCTCTCATCATGACTGGGTATGGATACTCTACCTAGTGATTATGGCCCATCAACTATGTGGCACATTGATGTTGTGTGGCGTGACATGGATAGTTATTTCTAAGCAGATGCGTGAGATTATCATCATCATTGATGGACTTCTGGATTTGTTGGTGACACTCTTATTCTGGGATAAGAGTTGATATGGTGATCCCCTAAGTCTCTTTTTTGTACTTTTTTGACTAATAATATATATACATCTATTTCCATAACTTTTTATATGGTTACACTCATTCTATGGGATACTATTGCATGTGGGGTATTCCATGTACTTTCCATGCTTAGATTATCAAGGTTAGGTGAGTTTACTTCCCTAATATAGGTTTAGAAGACTCAATGTGTAGTCCATTTTCACACTATCATGACCCTCTTGTTTTTTGGATGAGGTTAAAACCTCCTTGGTTTGGGTTGAGTTATGCTATTTCACGACATCCTGGTTAATATCTATTGTCTTTCTATTATTTTTTCATCTCTTACTTTTCCACCTTCATCTTTCAGGAAATCCTACTAGGTATGTATACACAGAACCCTAAATCGGTATTTCTCTCATGTGTCATGCCTTAAGTATACGACGGGAAGGTCAGTGGTGACTATAGAGAAGCTTAGGGATACTTGGTACTTTAGACTACATACAATGGTCACAACATGGAGATCAGAAGTTGGGATCTCTTAGTGTTTTAAATTCCATTTTCTCAATTGGTATATATTTTAGTTTGGGTGTGTATATTTTCTCTTTACTTTTTAGTTTACACTACCATAATCTTGTACTCTCTAGAGGTTTTACATGAATGGTTGTTTCATTATTGTTTTTCTTCTTTTAATTTTACTTCATTTATTATTATACATCGATATGGTTGTGTGTTTCCATACAAGTACTTGGAAAACTTCCTCCCAATGTAAGATAAGTCTTAGGTTCTAGTCTCCAAACCCTTGCCTATAGAGGTGGGCTTCGGGTAGTTGAGGATCGAGCCCTAGTCTGGTTCGGGTCATGACATTTATAACACCAATTAGGAGATTCAAGGTTCACCAAAAAAAGAAAATTTCACTTTCTATTTTAATTCCACCAGATACCTGGTATATTCAATTGAATACCCGATGAGATATATGGAGTGATTTTCTTTTTTTCTGGATACAACTTTTTAACCTATGAGAAGCAATGGCTATCAGGTGGAGCTATTGTAGGACTAGAGGTTCTATCTTCTTACCACCAAATGGATAAAATATATTCAATAGTTGATCGGTAGCTATCTATAGACGGTCCATTGGAATATCTAAAACATGGTAATTCTATCCTTATTCCACCAGCTAGCTGGTGCTATATGTAATTCTTTAACTCCAATAATGGACATCATAGCCTCCTTCTAATTCCATCAGTTGATCCTCCAACAAAATTTCAAGCTCTCAAAAAATGTAAAAATAATGTTTTAATCCTTCAACCAGATCATCATGATGCATTTTAAAATTCATTAATATCAACCATATATTTATCAAAGACATGACTAAAAGACCAAATAAATTGACTGAAGTCTACAAAAATGAAACTGTTAGGCACTTAATTTAGCTTTTTTTATCATGAAGAAATAATGAGAGATACATAGGTACACAAATCTCTACCTTTGAGATGATCACAAACACCAAACAAAAAAACAACATATCAAGTGTAAATCAAATGTGAAAGATACAGATATGTATTCAATATAAACAGGTACAAATTATATTAAATAAATCAAAAGTTCCATATTTAAATTAATATTAAAACATTTAACTCCCCCTTTATAACATAATTATGAAATAATACATGTAACAATAAATTTTAGTAAATTTATCCCTCTATGAAGTTTAATAAAAAATCTATACCATAGTGGTTTTCAAAAAGAATAACAAGGAGACGAATGAAAAATCATAAAAGAAAAGATTGGATGAATAAAAATAAGAGGGTTTTAAAAGAGATTTGAAAACATAAAATTGAGATTGAAAAAGGAGTTTAAAAGAATATCAAAGTGATTTTGAAAATAAAATATCAAAATAATAATTTAAAGCATATCTTAGCTTCCAAACATAATATTAATAAGATAATTAGTGATAGATAAGAAGAAATTTTGGAATAAGTTTTATTAAAAAATAGATTTGGAAAGGAGAAAAAAAATAAATATAATACAAAGAGAAAAGATAGAATGTGTTAAATAAATTGAAAAAATAAAATTGGTACATACCTTTTCTAAAACACAGATTCCATAAAATATTTGTTTTTATGATATTGAATGATTGCAGTGGTTGAAAAAAATCCTTTGGAAGTGAAAAAATACCGCAAAATGATCCACCAATTTTCAATTATTTAATAAAAATCAAAAAAAATAGAGAGACATGCATATGTACAAATTTGTTCTCAACATTAATATTCCTTTAAGAGGGCTACTAAAATTAAAAATAATTAGATTACTAAAATAATTTGTCATATAGTTCATGAAAAAAAATATAAAAATAGATTTAATTAACAATCCAAGTATATTTATGTGTTTAAAACAAATTTATTATAAAATCCTAAAAAATAAAAAATATAACAAAATGTTCTTGTTTTGAAAAATATGAATTTAAAATTTTAGAATTAGAGTAATTTTTTTTAAAAAATTTAATTTTAAAAAATGAATCTTTCAAGGAATTTTCTATAAAAAACAAATAATTCACCCCCTCAAATGAATAAGCAAGTGAGATATAGGGATCATAGAAAAGAGAAATTATAGAAAAAAATTAAAAATAAATCAATAATATCGTAATTTTAAGATGAAAGAGAGAATTATTTAAAAAATATCAAGAGTCAAAATAAATTATAAAAAAATAACTCATCATATCTATGGTCAAATAGAAATGATCACAAGCATGTGATTCCTAACTCACCTTTAAGGAAATTGAAACGACCAACTCCAATAGGTTTAGTGAAATATCAATGAGTTAATAGTATATTCTATATAATTACATTAATATATAAACCTTTTGGAAGTGATCTATTATTAAAAAGTTCATAAGATCAATTTTATGAGTTCCATAGTGCTAAATAGTTGTTTTTAGAAAAATATTTATGGAACTATTATTATCACTTCTATGAGGGATATTTTCAAATGTAATACCAATATTAATAGAGTGTGTTTCATTCAGATTATTTTGGGGCAAGAAAACTTCAAGTGGATATGTATTAATCTTTGTATATAGAAAGAGAAACATAGTTTCTCATTTTATTACTCTATGAGTAGAGGGATTTTCCATGTACATGGAATTTCCCAATTTTCATTTTTCTATCTAATTGTAATCCAAAAAATTCATTTTTATAAAAAATAGTTCATTCAAAATTAGTTCTGTTAGGATAAAACAAGTCAATATCTTTAGTTCCTTAAAAATAAAAAATACTTTCAATATATTTTAGATTATATTCATTTTGATTTGATTGAAATGGGAATAAGGAAAAACATTTAACATGTTGTTAGGCCAGGTCATTATAAGTTAAAGTATACAACCAATCATACTTATATAAATATTGTTGATGACCGGATTATCAGTTTCATGTATGGTTATCATACATATTGTACTAATGGGTGTACTATTTACTTAGATTGATCCACCAAGAATCATTTTTAATGTTCATTTTTGTATTTACCCTAGTTTTGAAAATAATCATAATTCCTTTGATAAGTTAGAAAACTGATAAATAATTTGAGTTCACCCAAAAATCACAGTTCAGATTCCTTCTTTTTTAAATAAAAAAATTTACGACATAGTGATAAAATTGATGAGCTGAAAATCACATAATTAATGTAAATTTATACAAGTAATATATCACATGAGATGTGAATTAGAATAAAAAAATTGAATTAACTTTTATCATTTTAAAACCATTTGATAAAATGAAATTAGTTAAACATTCATACCATGAACAAAGATAATATTTTACATCATAAATATATTTAGTCAATTTGAAAACATGATTTTGATAATAATGATCTTAAACACCTAGTGGTTGTTCAGAGAACACTTTTTTATTTATAAATCCACTTGAAAAATAACATTTTACTTCCATTTCAAAGAGTCTTAAATTAACGTGAGTGGTGAATACCAACACGATCCAAATGGATTCTAATTGAGTAATGGGTGAAAATGATTCACTACTATCAATTCCCTTTTCTTGGTTATAAAATTTAACAACTAGATTGGATATATTTCTATTGATATTATCAATTTCATCTAACTTATTCAAAATAAACACCATTTAGTGCCTATTATAGAATGATCATTAGGTATTTCCATGAGAGTACAAAAATTATTCCAAGTGAATTAATTTAGTTCCTCTTGCAAGGAAAGGACCCAATTTTTGTCAATAAGTGAATCATTTACATTTAGGGTAATTAAGTGCGAGACCAAGGTAATATGTTCAACCAAATTTTTGACTTATATTGAAGTATGAGTTCCTTATTACAAATCAATAATGAAATTTTCAAAGGGATGTTATTTATATTTTTTTAAAAGATTTAGGTAAATAACTTGATGTTGATTCTTTTACCACTTAAACTTCATTATATTGGAAAGGATCATTTCCAATTAAACCAAAATTTTCATAAAAATAATTTTTAGAAAGATATTTTAGATATTTTTCATCAAAACAGCATTAATTGATTCTTCCAACCTTTTATACATTTTGATAGAAACATGGTATTCCTTTATTGATTTAAATTACCCAAGAAATATACCTTTGTATAATTTTGAATAAAATTTACCAAGTTTATTCTTTTTATTGATAATTAAACATTTATATCCAAAAACATTAAAAAAACTCAACTTTAGGTTTTTTATTTCTCCAAATACATAAGGGGTATTTTTGAGAAAATATATTATGATAATGTGATTAATGAAAAACCATACATTGTTTAAGACCTCATCCCAAATAAACTTAGGTAAGTTAAATTCATCTAAAATAGTTGTAGTGATTTCTTAAAGAGTAAAATTTATCATTTCTAATACCCAATTTCACTATGGTCATAGGAGTATAAAAAGAATGATTATATCCTCGATAAGAACAATAATCATCAAATTACTTAATGTCAAATTATATGACATTATCACATCAAATAGAAATAATTTGATAAAATTTTTCATTTTCAACCTTTGAAGATGTTTGTTTGATAGTTTTACAGGATTTTGTTTTATTTGATATGAAGTAATCCCAAGTGATACATTTTAAATCATCAATAATAACAAAATTATATGGTTTAACTTAGAGCCATTAAATTTGATAAGGAAGAAATAAATCAAAATGAATTATTTCGGGAGGTTTAGAAGAAGAAATCCTCTAAAGGTTTAAAAATAGATTTGTTTTCTTACCATATTGGCATGCATCACAAACCATGCAATCTTGGAAATGCATTGTGGGTAAGTCATGTACTCATTGAAAAAGGTTGAGTTCCAAAATTGAGTGTATGATATAGTTATTGAGGTGTTTATTCCAAATCCTTGTATCATTAACTTGTCCACTCATCCATTTTATATTTTTTCTCTCAATAAATTTTAAATTGATTATATAAAAATTTTAAAAATTGGATGTGGTAGATAAAATATTTAATTTTAAGTTAAAAACATAACACAAATCATTATTGAAATAAATTTTGAAATAACTATCACATAATTGAATAATTATTTGAAAAGTATGGTTCAATCCATTTACAAATAAAACATTTTTAATAAGGGTAGAGTTAGAAAAACTGATTGTAAAATCAATGATTATCTTACCAGTAGAGTTATTACTGAAGGTGAGATGGGCTCTGTCAAGTTTATTTATTTGGTTGAATTCCAAGAGGTATACGTATTTATGTCTTGATAATCCACTAACTAAGTATTATAATTCTTCTTGTTCTTTAATCATAAGATACATTTCCTATAAAATAAAATTACTAAAAGGTTTATTACCCTAACAACCTTGGTTCCACTAATGTTACTTAATAACAATTTAGGTATCCACATTTTTTTAATATATGATATTTTAGTTATAAATATTAAATACAACATTAATTGATTTTGGCCTCCCATATTATTAATTCTGTAAATCACATTCGTAAATTAAATGAAAAATTCGTTTAAAATAATTAAAAAACATATTTTGAGTCAAAAAATTGATAAAAGTGGTTTTTAGTTCATTTTTTGAGTTTCATCAATGATTTGAGAAATAATGAACAACTAATGTTTTTATAAATATTTTAGAGCCCAAAAGTTTATTGAGATTATTATCAGATTGAGTAAATTTAGATAGATTTTTTTGAGGCATTTGATTATATTTTTGATACTATTAACATCCGATTCATTCTTAATTTTCATGTATAATTCATTCTTTTCCTTTAATATTTATTCTTTCTCTATTAGAATTTTTATTTTTTATTGATTACCTGTTTTTATTTATTATCAAATTATTTTTATAAAGAATTACGTTCAATAAACCCATTTTCATATTCAACATGAGTGTATTTTAGGTCTTGATAATTAAGGTGACTTGAGTACCAAGAACAAAGGAATAAGAGAAAAAATTGAGAGAAGAAGATTAATAGGAGGGAATGGTAAGATGAGAACTAACCTCAATGAAATTAACATGTTTCATTAGTCATTATCACTTGATTCACTTGAATAAGTTGAGGAATTTGGGTTCCTGGAGTCATTGTTTTCACTCCATATTGTTACATTGATAACTTAATTACCTTGTTTATTCTCATTACCATTTTTTTAGACAGGGGACTCTAGATTTATGTTAACTTTATATTTCATTTATATCACGTCACATCCAATTCCACCTTTTTCTTCACCTTGGTTCAATTGGAATATTTATTTTTATTTATAAATTTTTTTTGTGTTCTTATCAACTTGATCAATTTCTTAAACTTCACCTCTAGATGAATCATTATTATTAGTTGTGAAGGTGATTGCTTTCATTACATATTTTTCTTCATTGGATTTCTTTTTATCTTTTCGATCCATAGTAATGTCATGCCTCATTAGATATATGATAAATTCTTTGACCTCTATTATCTTTATGTCATTTTCATCTTGTATAATAGTGACAATGGGTTCCGAATTAGTTCGAAAGACCTTGAGTATCTTTTATACAAATATTTCGATAGAAAAATCATCACCAAGAGACATTAAACCATTACATATATCAGTAAACCATGTAAATATATTATTAATGGGTTTATTTGGATTCATATAATATCTTTAAAAATCTTGTATTTAAAATGTTTATCCAGTATATTAAACTTTTTTAGTTATTTCAAGAGTTAATTCTAGATATTTCTGTATTTCATGGGAAGTTTTACATCTCAAAACATGAATAAATTTGTTTCAGTAAATACCACAGTGTAGAAAATTTAAATAATTTCCATCTCACTAGTTTTAATATTATTATGTGTACGCTTATCTTCTAGTTCTTCAGTATGGGTATATTAATGTATAACCATCTTCTATTTAGGGTAACAAATTACACTTACAAAAGTTGAGATGTGACTTTTCTAATACGAATAATTTGTTCCAACAAAGTATGAGCATATGAATAAGAGTTAGATACCATCATAAAAAGGTTGAAGTTTGAAAATGATTAATATTAAAAAATAATTTTTTGAAAATAAGATCAATACAAAAAATTTAAAATAAATACATTTTTAATATAAAAACATAAAGAACCCCTTTTATAATAATTGTGTGTCCTAGTAAGATATAAATAAAGGATGAATTTACCTTAAAAATATAAAATCAAATAAACAATGAAAATTTAAAATTAAATGGTATTGATATGATAAATAAATAATTTCAATTTGTATTAAAAATATAATTTCAATTTTAATTTAATGAGTATTCAGAATGGAAAATGACGTATAAAATTTATGCAATTATGTATATCTAATTGGAGGGTTTAGTTTAAAATAAATAATTGATGCTGAAAATAAAAGAATAAGAAAACATGGAATGGTAAAAAGTTTGATAATAGCTCGATGTGAGCCCATAAATATCATCCTCTCAGGTTGATAGTTTTATGTTATTTATACCTTGATATTCTTAGTTATCAAGAAACATATCCCTAGTCATTATGTATTAGAGAACCCTCTTGAAAATCATTTATAGCTAAGGAACATGTCCCCTAGTTTTGTAGAAGTGAGAACACTTTGCAGAAAGAGATGATAAGAATAGAGTTTTCTTAGTGAAACCCCATTACAAAGACTCTCCCTAATATATCATAAGTATTATATCAATTTAAATGAGATATATATAGATTATTAAATAATATATCCTATGATATTGACATATAATTATAGTTTGTACTTAAATAAACATTGATATTGGAGAGAAATTACTTTAGATTCTTCATTTTTGTGCCAATGCTTTGATCAATTGATCAGTTATTCATCCAAGCCTCCAAGGTCCTTTATTGAAATCCTCCAATATTAAAATCAATATTTTGGAATCAATATTTTTCTTTATGGCATGTTAAATTACAATTAATAGCTATATGGTACACTAGAAAAACATTTACTTATTGTTCAAACTCCACCAAAAACTCGTTAACTTCCATCAGGTACCCAGTGAGATGCCTATAGTTCATTTATTTTTACTAGATTCCATAGGTTACATAGTGGTAATCCCCAACTACACAATGGAGATTCTACAGGACTAATGGTTCTTCCTCGTAGCCACCAGTTTTCTGGTAGCGATCCATCAACAGTTTAGTCGATTACTAAAACATGGTAATTCTATCTATATGCCATTGGTTACCCAGTGTCCTACACTAACTAGTCAGAGTTTTCTTATGTTCTTCAAATCCAACAATGGCCAACCTATATTCATTTTATGGCCTATGTTTTATCCCCCAAATTCATTTTAAGATCTCAGAAAATGATAAAATATAGTTTAAAACCTTCAATAAGATCATCATGATGACTTTGAATGTATATAATATGTTCATTAAGTTCATCAAATTCATGACTAAAAGTAAAAAAAAGTGACTAAAATTAGCTCAACCATAAATATTCAACACATGATTATGTTTTTTTGATCATCAAAACATCTTGATAGATAGGTCAATACAACACTCTTCCATAACCTACTTTAAACACTTTTCATTGGAAATAATCAACTTCAACGATTTAATTTCCATTAACAATTTTTATTAATTCACCATGGATATAATCAATATTAATTGATCTTTGGGGTATTTTTTTTTAAATGATATATCAGATTATACAACATCTATATCTTTAAAACATAGAAATTAATCTCTTATTATAGAAGAAAGAATCTATTTTAGTTTCATCACCCTTTTTATCCCCATCATCTCATCATTAGTAAATTCATAATTATTAAACATGGAAATCTATAATTTATCCTCTATTTAACTTAATGTATTTACTTAAATTGAATCATCACAATTTTCATCATCATCCAATTTGTATTAGAAAAATATCTTTTTGATTTCTAAAAAAATAGTATATTTTCCCTTTGATGGGATCTTTTGTTTCCTAAACATTAATTATTTTATCATTCAAAAACTTCATTATGAATCACCTTCATCATCAATTATATAAATTTTTAAATTTGGAAAATTATTAATGAAATACCATATACCTTTACCTTTAAATCACATGAATTAAATATTACATTAGTACATTCCTTTTATATTTTGATCTTTCCTTGAGATAAATGACATTAAATCTTCAAATTCCATCTACACATCTCCATCATTACTTTACTTTTAATATTATTTATTGATTTTTTACTATTATCATGATTTAAGGATTTAAAAGTTAATATTTTCATATTTACCCTTTTTATTTACATTCTAACCCTTCTTTATTCTAAAAGAAATTAATATTATTTGTAATTCAAAAAAAGAAAATGTGTTAAGACAACAGTCCTCAAGTACAAGTACCTTCATATCAAATATATCATGGAATATTCGAAGTAACTTATTATCCTCTATGTAATATTTAATAGTCTCTAAAAACCTTTACTATAACCCAAAAATTCATTGAATCTGGTAAAAAACTTATCAACTAATTTACCATCGATCATAAGTGTATTTTCAACATTTACACATAAAATATATTATTTATTTTCATTAACATTGATATTTCATTTATAAATATCTTTTAACTTATCCTAAACACAATTTTCATTATATATCCCTTTTATGTCAATAAATTTATTCTATAAAATAATTTAATATATCATATTCATATCGTGACCATCATTTTCAAGATTCCTCCTATCAATAACATTCACTATTGATCCCTTTAGATAAGGAGAATAACAAATATTGGAAACTTAGCGATCATATAAGCTAAGTGATAATTGGGATGATAGAATATTATCATTCCATGTGTAATAATTATTTCAACAAAATATTAAAATACATTCTCTATTAATTAAATTGATTTGATCCATTATAGATATAAAAATTTAGAAATAAAATCACCTTTAAAATATAAAAATTAGATTCAAATTATTATTTAGAATCCTGGAACACTAATATAAGTCCAAAAATGTATACAGTATTACCAATGTGTATTAGGATCCTCAGTGATTCATTAGAAGTGGGGATAAATCAATTTATCACCTTCCTTTATAATTTTAAAACTACTAACCCTAGTTATCTGTTAATATGGGTGGTGTATTTTCTATTTTTAAATCTCCCTTTTGAAATATTAAATTTTAATTAGTTAAATAAATTAAATTTAGTAAAACAATTCAAAAATTTGATAAATAATACTTCACATTGAAAATTATATGGTTTACTATTAAAAGTGACGTGTTACATCCTTGTAATGATCTATAAAACTCATGATCACATGATCCACTAGATTCATCCTATTGGATGAAACAAGAAGGGTCTATCTTTAATGTCATGATACATTTGAATAAATATTAAGAAATTTACTATTATCTCATACATAGAAAATATATTCTTCAAAAAAATATAATAAAAAATCTTCAAACATCAAGATTAATATTCAACTTTCCAAAGATGACCACAAACTCCACTTCACTTATTCATGAACTTAGTTATTCTAAAAAATTAGATAACTATAATCTAGAAAAACTAACATATTTTTCATTATTAAAATGAGAAATATTGATAAAATAAAAATTATTTTATCATCAATCAATAATAATAATCTCAAATTAACACTATAGTGAACATAAAAATCCCATATTCATTAAAATTGATATCTAATCTTAAAATCTATGTACTTTATCACTAAAAAATTTTAATAACCTCCACCAAAATTATATAACAGGGATAATTTGTATTACTGTATCCTATATATATCCTATATTTCCTTCTTAACGGACATATTATACATCATAGAAGCATGTAACACTTCAATTTTATTTAAATTTTGAATTTAAAATAAAAAATTAAACTCCCAATGTAAATTCTATAATCTTCCACTTCATTATCAACCTTGAATTCATTATGGGGTTCACATGACCTTTTATATATTAAATGCATTATTTTAATCTAGTTTGATTAGTACATATGGCATGAACCCAATAACATTATTAGACATAATAAAATATTTATTTCATCAAAAACTACAACATGGTGAGATGCATCATGGCCTTTTTTACCATAACAAATTTGAAATTATTTAAACTAAACCATTAATTAAAAAACCACTTTCAAATTTGAATAATATTGTTGATCATAATCAATTTTATATTCTCCACGATCATAATGATAATTAATTTCATATGGTTTTAAAACCATGATTTTCAATGTTATAGATCATGATCAAGGGAGATATAAAATGATGTTCTACACTGCCTATTTATATTTCTCATCGCAACACCATAATAATTCACCATTATTAATTATCATAGAAAATTAACATGGTATTTTCCTCTTCATTCCCCAATAATTTTTATCAATATCCATAATTAATGCCAAAAAACTATAGTGTTTTTTCTTCTCTATTGAACAATCTTTTTTACAAAATGAGTGACCACTAATATTTTATTTTTAATCTAACGTTAACAATCCATTTTCCTAATATATAATCATGACATGGATTCTTGACCTCTATGACATGTTTGTACAATAATTACTCCAAAAAACTACCAAATTTATACCCTCCTTCAATCTTCTTTTATCGTTAAAAATACCTCTACATAAACTTCAACTAACATCAGAAATACTGCTATACATGTCAATGAATGTGAATATTTTATTTAAAAGAAAATATAAAAGTAAATCAAGCTTATTTTAAAAAAACTTCAATATATTAAAAAATTTATTCAACAGATTAAAAGGTAAAGGAGTGGGAATAACTAAGATTAATGACCATAAATTGAAGTCCAAATAATTCTTATGTAATAATAGGTTAAAATATAATTTTATTAGTATTAAAAATTTATTTGATGATGGTGATGTCATAATTTTTAGAAGTAATCCTCACATTATAAAAAAAATTGAGAGGTAAAATATTTTTAACTAAAGGTGAGAGAACAAGCTCTAATTTATTTCAAATTGTAAATTTTAAAATATAAAGTTATACCAGTGAGAAAGACTATCAAAATGCTAAAATAACTAATTCATTATGATTTATGTGGACCAATATAAAAACAATTTACAAAATTATATTATTAAACAATAATATTTTTTATTATTATTTAAGAATAAAAAAAGTTATGTTCATGAAGCACAGGTGACAAACCCTTGAGAAATTCAAATTTTTCAAAAGAGTTGTAAAATGATAGTTTGGGGTGTATATAAATTATTTTATGAAAAAAACTCTAAATAAATTTATATCAAATACTATTTTGTCTTATTTTATTAATCATAGTATAAAATATGAGTAAAACACTTCATACACACCTCAAAATAAAGTTTTTTATAAAGGATGAATAAAATCCTTACAGAGAAAGGAAGGAAATATGTACAAATTTTAAATTCAAAAAAAATTACAGAATTAGTCAATATGTAATACTCAACATATATTTATGTTGGTAAATTGGTTTCATTATAAATAAAATAATGAAACATACACATGAATGGAGTTAATTGACGAGGCTTGAAATCAAGACCACATCGATACCCATAGAGAAAGCTACCATAATATTTTACCCAAAGGGAATATATACTACTCTTAATATTTAAAACATATTATTTTTGATTTAAAATTATAGAAAGAAATTGGGTAATAATTAAATATAAATCCCTATATGATACTCCTCAATGTATTTTTAATTCTATATTAAATTAAAATAAAAAATTCATTTTTTTGGTAAATTTAGTGAGAAGACTGATAAATGATCATTTATAGGTTATATTTATAATTTAATTTTATATATATGGTAGATAAAAAATTATATATCAAATTTTGGATTAATATGATGTATATATTAATTTAATAACCCATGATGAAAGATACTAAAGTTAAATACATTGAGGAAATAAAATTTGTAAACGATTTTAATAGAGAATAAAAATAATTAAATGATAATCGAGTTGTTAATGATGTTGATTCTTATGAAGCTTTTAATTACAGGGAATCTGATGTTGAATGTTAAAAATATAATTACAAGAAATTTTATATACACGTTAAGGATTTTGAAAATATTATAGAAAATGAGGCTCTAATACTAACTTGAAGATGAATAAAATTAAATGATCAAACTAATTTGTTTTATTAAAAATAATTGCATTAATTTAATGGGATACTAATAAAAAACATTTACTAAATGATTTGAATGAAAATTTGTTTCAAATTAAGAAGAATACTACTTTGGATCTTCTCCATATATCGGAACGTAAAAATGTGAATGGAAATTATTTGGTATATATAAATACAGTTATCGAAAAATATAACATGTGAGAAATAAAAATAGGATAGTTCTTAAAGGATATTCAAAATTTTAGGGAATTATCTCATAAGAATTCATTTATCTAGTTTCAAATTTAGAATCCATAAGAATATTTCTATCCATTACTTCTAAAATAAACTAAAAATATTATAAAATTGATGTAAAATTTTTATTCTTAAATATTGAGTTAATGGAGGTTTTGCATATTGAAAAATTGATTCTATTTATAAATGATGATGATAGAATTAATTTTTTGAAATAAATAATAAACTTTTTACTTTAAATAAATCCCCATGATCATGGTATTTTAAGATATATAGTTTTATTTATGAAATGAAATTTAATAATATAAAAATACAAAATAATCATTATTTTAATGATATAGTAACATGTTCTCTAGTTTTAGAGGTTTATATTCATCATATTACTTTTAAAAGTGATAAAGAATATACTTTCATGTAATTATATAAACAAATAAATAAATAATATGAAATTTAAATGATTTGTGTGTTGAAAGTTTTTATGAATTTCCAATATAGTAAAAAAGGATTAAATTTTTATACCATAAAACAAAAATACAAAAGAATTATTAAATATTTTTTTGATGGATGAAACAAATATTTATATACATTTATCATTATTGGTGTGATACTGAGTAAGTATTGTACTACACAAATTATAAATCATTATGAATTAAAAAATTTCATTATAAGCCTTATATATCTTACATTTTCTAGACACTATATTATTTATATTTTGACTATCTCTATGATATTTCAGAGTGATACAAAGGAGTCACCCATGAAGTATTTTAAGAGGATTCTAATTTACATCAAGATAACATAGAATAAACTATTTAACTATGTATATTATATCTAGGATAGAAACATTAATGATAAATTGTAAACTTCATTAAATATCTTTCTACTTAGAAGAAATTATGTGATCTATAATTAAAAAAAACAAAACTCAATTACATTAACCACAAAAATGTCACTATTTATTTTTGTTACTCAATAATTTACAGAGATTATTTGTATAAAATATAAACATAAATACTTGGGGGAGAAATTTAGTTTAACCTTGATAATTTTTATTGATAAATAAAGTGTAATCAATCTATCATAAAATACTGTAAAATACTCAAGATCAAAACACATTGATATTAGATATCATTTTATCAAATATAAGGTTGAATGTGTTATTGTGAAACTAGTGTATATACCTATTAAAGAACATGTTGTATATATTTTTATAAAGTCAATATCAAACAATAAATTTCATATATTGAGGTTGAAGATAAGTGTTCATCCAAACCAATTCAAGAACTAGGGTACAATAAAAGTATCATTTCCTTCTATATTTCATTGTAAATTGATGAAAAACCTATCTATTCAAATTGAATAGGATGGTAGGTTTATGTAATATCATGAATTTCATGGAGATATGATCTTGTTTAAATATTGGTTGGAATCCCTTAATTATGGATAATTAAATGTTTATCGGGTCTTTGACCAAGCTCGGTGGTGTTTTGAGGGATTAATAAACAAGTGAAAGGGAAATCAGGGAATCCTATGAATGTATCATGGTCAGTGTGTTGTTAGTATTAAATGTTCACCAAAATAATGATATCCAAGAAGAAGGATGCACAGTTTAGTAAATCATGTAATGGGGGTGGCTAAATCATGTGGATTTGGACAGAACAATTCTACACAGTTGGTGCATAGTTTGTCAAACCGTGTTGGCTATCTAGGTAATTATTAGACCTTTGCCCCTCTTAGATAGAGGCTACTGCAGGTTTGGTGCACATTTTGTAAAACTATGTGACCAAACCATATGCCCCATTAAAAGTGGGTTTTTACTATTTCTCGCCCTTTGGGTTTTAAATTTTCTACTCAATTTCTTCCCCCATTTATTCTCTATCAAACCAGGTGATAAACCAAAATGACCAATACTTCCCAAGGATCAATGTCCTTTGGTTCTAGGCCATATTTAGTGTCGTTTGGTGAGGATCAAAGATCTGGGTGAGTGTAACTCTTCTCTTTGATCTATTTTCTAGATTATGGGTTTTTGTTTTGTTATTCCCCTTATAAATCCCAAAAACCTATTTTAATAGAGTTACATAGGTTGGGGTTTTATTGGATATTAGAATCCAAGTCCAAGGATGGGATTATTCATCCGTTCCTATTCGAAATCAAGGTAGGTGGTATAGAATTTACATCCCATAGTAATAATATTGATTTTTTGGTTGTGTTATCGCTTCTCAATTATTATGTCACTGATGCATTTAGTGATGTCTGGTGAAATGGTTGGATAAATGATGAATTTAACCAATCACCATCCACGTGGTATGCATTTAGATTTATTGGAATGGTTTAGGGCCACCATGGGGTGTTCCATCATTCCCAAACATGGATTATTGTAATGTTAAGCCTAGTATTATCTTGAGATGATGTAGACCCCATGATAAACATATTGAAATGTTAGTTTAAAACATAAATAGGCACCAATGGTAGCTAGGTATAGTTTTTGTAAATGGTATAAGGGATATTTTGGAATGAAGTGAAAAAAATGGATAAATATATTGATGTGAATGTGTCAAATCGATTATGAATTTGTAATGGAAAAAAATTAATGGATTAAGGATTCTGAATTGATGAATGTTTTTAAATGTTATAATTTATAGGAATTGTCTATTATTACAATTGTATTATGGTATAAAAAGGGAACCAGATAAAATGGTAAATTCAATGTAAATTATAAGTGTGCTAAAGGGTAAAGGCTTGATGATGTTTCATATGTTTTATGAAATATGATTTGTAATTATTATGTCTATTCGTTGTGTATGATTTTTGATATGGTATAAGTGGTAAATGGATAAATAAAAATGTGAACATGGAATGGTAGTTGTGGGGTATTGGACTTGAGGATCTATGCCCATGGATCATGTTAGACTACGGATATAATCCCCACTAATATAATTCACTTGTTAGGGAAGGGGACTGAGTCTCTATACCGCTAATGGTTTCATTTGTTGAGACTAACATGGTTGAGGATCCAAGGTAAGTGGTATATATTAATTATGAAATGTTTAACCCTCGTGAGATAGGGTCCTGGACTTCTTCCTTCTTTTATGGAAATTGACTGACTTTGTTCATAATGTAAACGATGTAAATGCCTAACCCATGGAAAAAATGATCAAAATTGCATAAGTGAATATTGTCAACTAATGTATCCTATGTTTTTTTGTAATATATTCCATACAATCATGCAATATCTATTTATACTGGATATTTTTTAGACATTTTTTATTGTTGGATACTGATTTTTACTCACACCCTACTTGATCCACCATTGTGTACCTAACCAGACCTCAATGTGGCATGTCCAGACAATGCAAAAGTCCCTATACAAGAGGTCTGAGTTTGGCATAGGATGTGCAAGGATGAGGGGTCCCGACTTATAATTAGTACCTATTTTGGGAGATGCTTTTGTTAGTCTTTATTTTGGTATTCCTTTACTTTTAGCACTATTATCATGACATGGTACATTTATTGTTTGGTTGTGGTTTGTACCCATTATGGGAAAATATTGATAATGAATGTTTTGGTTTATGTTTATTGTTTCATTTATTTTATATGATATCTATTATAACTTAATTTATAAATAGGGTATAGTCTCCCTACAAGATCTATTAGACCCTCTCTACTAGCCGGAAACCTTTGGAATATGAAGAGGCACACTTTGGGTTATGTGGTGACTTAACTCAGGGCACCAGTTTAGTGAATCATAGGTCATGGAAATTGCAGTTTAAGTTAAATATATAAGGACTTACATATTTTAGGTGAAGAAAATGATTACGTTTAGAATTAAATTATGTGTTTTTATAGCTATAATAAATTGAGGGATATATTTTTTTAGAAATATTATTTTCTAAGGAGGAGATAATAATGTGGAAAACTGATATATTTTGAGAAGGTGCATTTTTAAAAATACTAATTGTTGATTAATTTCACTTTTTTCCAACATTTATTTTTCTTAAAAGTCTTAGATATGATTAAATAATATTTCTATTTCTTGAGTTCAATTTTACTTATATTTCTAAATCTATGTTATAAGATGAAATAGTTCTCAATTGTTATCAATTTTCAATTTTTGTTAAGTAATTTTAATTTATTATTAATAATAGAGAGAAATTTTTATTCGGACTATTTTAAAGTAGAGGAAAGATTAATTTGTGAAAAAAAATTAACTAAATCCACTGAAAATCAATATAGTTATCATACATTCTGAAATTACTATGGGAGAAAAATCCAAATTGAGAGAAATAACCATGGAGGGAGAAGGATAATGATAACTAAACAGTGAGAGATTCATAATGGTCTTACTATTGATAAAATAGAAAACATGAGAGATTAAAGAACCCATGAAATAATAATAAATTTATTTATGGGATTTTGAAGAAGTACACACGAATTTATTATGTTATAATTTCTTTCAATATATAATTTTAGGTATCACTAATTTCATTATGGGATATTGAAGGATCCTAGATGAGTAAATGGAATTTCTAAATACCACATTGTTTAGAATATTATATTTCTAAATAATGTAAAATTTAACTAATATTTTTAATCTATACATTATAGTGAGATTATATTTTTAAAGGATATAAAATAGTGAGAAATGATTTATAAAGATTCTATGAAATTAAAGTTTAATTAAAATCATATATATAATAGTAAATGAAAGATACATTATAATAATTTGGATATATTATTATATTGAAGATGGATTTGAATTGTCTATGTAATAGTTGACTGGAGTCATGTAAGATTGATGTTGAGTTTGTAAAATTGTGATTCTAAAGCTACATGACATTGAACTAAACTAGAATGATGTTATTTTAGTGATATATGATGATTTAAATTCCAATGTAAGAGTGAATATAATGGTACATGATATTGAATAACTGATTTTAAATGTTTCATAATATAGAATTTAACAGAAAAACAAGATTTTATACTTTTATAAACATGCATCAATATTTATTAGTTTCCATTATTAATATTAGTGACTATTTTCCAATATATTTAGATGATTATTTAAAGGTTTATTATGAAATTATTTAAGTGAAAACATGAATCAAAAGAACATATTATCATGGATTATTTTTGAATAAGTGATTTATATTAATATTATGTTTTCTTCAATATATTTTCTAATATTCAAATATTGATAGACTTTATTTAAATGAAGAAATTTTTTATCAACATATAGTTGATTACATTTTGAAAATTATTTGAGAAGAATTTAAAGAAATCAATTTCCATAATTTGAGTCAAATACATATGTAGAAGATCCTATTATTAATTAAATTAAAATTTAGTTATCTGTTGAATATTTTAAGAAATAATTCATAGGGATAAAATTAAATTATCATTGTTGAATTTGTGTGGATGTATTGATAGAATCTATAAAGAAATTTCTACTTCATTGAGAGTGTTTTAGTGGGAACATGAAAATAAAATAGATCTGAGGGGTCATAATAACAAAGGAACAATATTGATAGAAGTAATTGATTAATATTTGATGTAATTAAAGTTATAAATAAAATAAAATAAGAATATTTAACTGTACGTGTTGTGAAATATTGAAGAAAAATTGGGATATTTTTCATTATTAAAAAATACATTTTTAAATAAGAGTGATTTTGGTAATAATAATATGTTTCCAGTTTTAGTGTGATGCATTTAAATTTTTAATAAGTTTATTATACAAGTGATACAATATATGAAATGGAGATTTACATAAAAAATGGGAGATGAAATTTATAAAAAAAATGTGTATTACAATTATTTTTAATTTTCATTCCTGATGTGTGAGTTTTCAAACAAGTTTTTGAATATATCCATTCAATTTAATATGTGTAGAGGTATTAAAAATTTTAAAAATTCGGTAATCATGTAACTATAATTCACCAGTAGTTTTGTTGTTATACATTAATAGTGTGTTTTATGAATAAATAAATATAGGTGTTTGGGGATGGTAAATGAGTGTAGTGTCATAAGAAAACGTGGAAAATGGTTATGAGTTATTTGTTTTTTGATTATGTGTTTTTTGATTCTATTGTGGAATGTTACTAGTTTTTTAATTATGATTTATTTTTTAGAAATTTTATTAAAGATAAAAATTTCTCAACATGGGAACATCAATTAATCGATTCTCTTTAAAGTAATTAATAAATTAATTTTTTTATTTTAAGTGAGATAATTAATATTTAAATTCAATTAAACATATTGTTTAATTTGATCATGTAAATTACATAAAATTAAAAATTATTGGAAAACGTAGTTTACATTTTATTTTATTATTTTGGGTATGAATAATAAAATAATATTTAATAATCTTATAAGTTCATGTTTGTGAGGTTTCTCTAAATGGGGAGTCCTAAGAAGAGAGTTGATCAAAATTAAAAAAAATATAAATTTAAATGAAATATATATATATATATATATATTAATGTCATTATTAAAAGTATTTTCATATGGCCACTTTCTTTAGATTATCATAATAGTTCAATTTAAATACTATTTTATATCATCATGTCCGTACACTATTTTAAATCATTATCCTTAGGATTTATCATCCATTATAAAATTCAGGTAGTGACCACTAAGATATTTTATGGTATTTTGGATAGCATTGTTTACCTATTAATTAAATAAATTCTACATATATAATGATATTTTTAGGTAAAAAATATAATCTAAATAGTTAAACACATTACAATAAAAAATAGTGATAATTGAAATTTGATTGTGTAAAATATTATGAGAGATTGAGATTATGGAGACATTACAAATCCACATTCTTATTTTATTTTTGTTCCCTTATAATTTATATATTTTCTATTTTTATAATTTAATAAATTGTCTCACTATTTTTTATTGAAATTTTTCCCTTATTTCAATAATTTTTTTCCATAAAATTAGAAAGATATTTCTTCATTTCATGAAAATTATATCTATTAAAATAATTTTTTCATGATGATTTGATATTGTAAAAAAACATGTATTGAACAAAATATACTATAATTCATGAAATTACGATATTTAGATTCTTAAAATAATTTATTGAATTAAATCATTCAAATTCAGAAATGTTGCTTCATTTATTTTTCTTGATATTATTAGTAATTGACTCATGTTATGGAAAATAATTTGATTGTTCTCTTTGTATTGATCAAATATTTTTTATTTTAATTTTTATTTTATATCCTTCAGTTATTATTATAATTTTTATTTTCATTAACATCATATATTTTTATTTTTCTGTTGTTATTGATAACATTTATTGTCTATTTAATTCAAATATTCTCAATATCCATCAACTATTTATTAATTTTCCATTATATATTTAAGCATTTGGTTATAGTATTCTTATACTATAAATACTGGAATTTTGGTCTATATACATGGTTATAATTTATGGTTATATCCACCAAAACTATAGATATATTTTACTGTCATGGGTTGGTGAAATGTGGTAAATACCTTTGTCGATGTAGGTATATAAAAATGATTTTTTGAAACCATTATTATAGAAGTATATATTAATGAATAAAGAACAATTTATGTGGAATTTTACTACCATGGTTTCATTGAATAATGGGATAAGGACCCCATACCTATTTCACCATAATCATAGGAAACACGTATAAACCCTAACAATAAATGATGAAAGGTACTGGATCCTTCTAGAACATTTCTTTGAATCATGAGGTGGTTGGGGGATCATGGAGTATGTTTGGTAGTGTTTTTGAATTAAAATATAGTTCCAGGATAAGTTCACGATGTGAGAGAGAGCATTTCGTGACATGGATAAGAATTCACAGCCTGAGAAGAGAAGTTCAAAGGCTATGATTCAAGATTTGAAATGTCAGTTCAAAATGTGAAATGGTGGAAGAACATAATTTTTTAATCTATCCCCAAAAAGTCATGACATGAATATGAATTTTATGATGTTAATTAATCCATGCTTATTAGATTGAGGTCACACATTTTTCATTGAGTAAACTTGTTCACATCACGATGTGAATTACCCATTCATTTCATGAATCTACATCTGGTAGGGAGCCTATAAATTAAATCATGCCGTAAATTTTTTTAGAAACCCTGTGATTCTCTCCAAACTCTAGGTTTCCATGGGTTCTAATTTAGGGTTTTTTTGAAGAAATTTCAATTGGTATTGATCCCCGGATTCCCATGATCAATCTATGTTAATATAAGGTTAGTTTTTCCTCTATCTGTTGTGGTTTTTTCACTGATCTATTTTGTCTCCAACTATTTTATATTTTCATGATATGTCGGATGATATACATTGTTCTTAGGGTGATATTTGATGTTTGTTGGTGCATTTTTTGGTGTTGGGGTCTCATGGGAATGTATTTTCCTTTAGGAAGAGGTGATCATAACTTTATTCTTGTTATTTCATTATTTAATGAAGAATTTTAAAATCCTTATGGTAGGGGATTCATTACTTCTCATATTATTTTATACACAATAATAAAGTAATTTTACTTTACATTTTTTTTTTGGTAGTGTAATTGACCTTAATAAATATTAAATAACATTAATGAAATGAAATGGTTTATGGTAGTAGTGATCTCATTTGTTTACACCATGATAATGGTTTTCCTCTAATTTTATTAGATAGTATGATATCTATGTTTATGCTCTTAATGGTAAGTTTGTTATTGTTTTTTTCATATTAAAATGGTGGAAGTGTTTGTGAATGTGAAGAAAATAATGTTTTGGACGAAAAAATTATAGGGTTTGTTTCTTAAATATGTTGATTCTTATAATTTGATGGAGATAAAAGGATTCATGATGCATGTTTAATTGAAATTTCACTACCTTATTTCAATTCAATTATATAAATAAACAGAATTTATGAATTATTTTTATTGATAATAACAATGAGTCATGTTAATTTAATTATCCTTTCTTAATGTTTTTTGAAATGGGATGTTCTAATTTAGGAAATTTTTAAATAAATTATATATTTTAATATTTGATTCCCTATGGGATGAGCATGTATATTTTATTGTAAATGTTAGATTCCTTTTTTATGGAATAGGATCCATGTTAACTGTATTTGTTTCTCCCTTATTCAATTTCTTATTGCGTTGATGTGATCATTTATATGAAACATGATGTGAGCATGGAATGGAAAATGGTTTGGAGAGATATGGGTAGGGAGCCCAGAGTTTGTGGAAATAGTTTATTCTACTGAGGGAGGTTTGAATACATGTTGATATGAATTGTGGTTTAGGGGATGACAATGATATTGAAGGAATGGGTTGATGTTGGGATTTATCATTGTTGTGAAAATGTTGGGATGCTACTTCAGAATATTATTCTTTATTGGTTAAATGTTCTGGTATCATGTTTACCTTTATTCCATTCCCCATTACTTAAGGAAGTTGATTGTGCTTGGTTTATGAATCTATTGTATAGTATATTATGATGTTTCTTATATTAACTGTAATTATAGAAGAATATTTATTAATAAATGTTTTAACCCATGGGTTTAGTACTTGAATGTAAGGAAAATGTTGATAATATTATGGAACTATATAATTGGTAATATTATTCCTAAAGTGTATGGAACTCACTTGGTGGTGTTTCCTTTGGAATTGGGGATGACCACATTTGTTTAAGGTTCAAACATTCCAATCGGTTTCTAACGGGTTTGTTCGTAGAACCGGAAACATCTGATGATTCTATATCCATTTGGACCTACCTTCCAAAGGTAGGTGCTCATTAGTTATGAACCAATAAGGCTTAATAATTTTCATTGGTCGAGAGGATGGGATGTCGGACTCATCACACCTTTTGGGGGGAATTATTGTCTACTCCGGGACACTCTTTATAGACTTATGTTATGTTCGTGAATCCTTATTAAATTACCAAGTATGAAAATGAGATTTCCTTTAGATCTGACAATAAATGATTAATATGTATGAAATTTAGAGAATCTTTTATTTGTATTTGAGGTTCTTCAATGATAGAGAATCATCTGTGTTTGTTAGATATTCTTAGTCAATGGTACCCTTCAACACATTATATAGAAATCTCTTGGTAATTATGATAACCATACTAGTTTTAAAGCCACTCAGCGAGGCACTTGAAGTTTAATGTCATTCAAAAGGACATGAATTATTTCATAGTTGGGATCGTACCTGCAAATGGGCTACCTAAGTATCCTTGTTTAGGAAAGGAATCAGAACCCACGTAGTTCGATTAAGGGAGTATAATGTTTATGCATGATTGATAGCTCGAAGAAAGATGTCATAATTACTTTTACACTTTAAGATCACGTGAGCCATGCTCGGTGTGAGAAACAAGAGGTATTGGTAAAACCAGACAATTTTTCTACAAAAGATGCAATCATAAGAAATTATGTGGGGCTTATGTATGTATGAATACCCAGATAGATTAAGTTTAGGATTTACATCAGGGAAGGAATCTAGGAACAGGGTCCATAAATGTATATGTGCTTTATGGGGATTTGGACACGTAACTTTGGACTTAATCCTGATAAGGATGCCCAAATTAGAGGGGAATTATGATTGGGTTTTACTCCTGAGAAGGAAACCCAAATCAAAAGTAAATTAAGACTGGTTAAGAGAAATTATGACTGGGGCTTATTCCTAAGAAGGCGGCCCAGGTTAAAGGGATTTGAGAACTGGGGCGTATTCTTGAGAAGGAGGCCCGGGTTTAGGGGAATTATGATTGGGGCTTACTCCTAAGTAAGATGCCCATATTTGGGAACCTGGGGCTTATTCCTGAGAAGGAGGCCCATATTAAAAATCTTGGACTGGGTCTTACTTCTGAAAAGGAGGCCCAGGTTAAGGTATAAGGGGCTTACACATAAGGAGGATTCCCATATTTGGGAATTTGAGAATGGGGATTACTCTTGAAAAGGAGGCCCAGATCAAAAGAAATTAAGACTGGGGCATACTCTTAATAAGGAGTCCCAATGAATTGAGAACATGGTGCTTACTCCTAAGGAGGATGCCCAGATTTGGGAAATTATGATTGGGTCTTACTCTTATGGATGATGCCAAGATTTAAATATCTTATCATCTTAAAGGATGAGGCTGAATGAATAAAATCTCTCAACTTAGTGTCATGAGGACAGGTAAATCACTAGGTTTTGAGAGATTTTCCACAGAAATCCTTTCAGATAAGGAATCCAATCAAGGGAACATGCCATAAATGGATTTGAAGAGTGTCTTGAAGACTAAATCTTGAATAGGAAATGTGGATTTAAAGAAAACAAGTGAATAGGCAGGAGGGGCACCCAAAAAGAGAGAGGCGTGCAAGTCTTGTGTGGGCGCACAAGTCCTGGTCGCACAGGTATACCTGCGTGACACATGGGTACTCGCACGACGGTCAACCCATGGGGTAGTACATGGGAGAGACTTGCCTCAATCCCTTAGTATTATCCCAAGGGGCTTCCAAAAGAGTGGCGCGCAAGTTCTGGTGAAGGTACAAGGCGGCGCGCAGGTGTCTTCACTTCCCATAAGGGTCTAGACTCTTATGCACATAGGTATTGATGAATTTCAACACATAGGCCTTGTTTCCCCTCTTTAGAGCTTCCATTCTAGGTAATAAATTACCTTTAGAAGTGTTCGGAAGACTTCCAGAAGAGATTAGGGTGCCGGGAGCTTGAATCTGGATTTTGGAAATTTTCGTCCTCAATTGGGGGGGCCCACAAGGGGTATTTATAGGTTGTTGAAGATGCCGGGTGGAAATAAAATAGGGTGCGCAAGTCACTTGCACAACCATATGTGTCCTGCACATATACCTGCACGACCATGATGAAACGTGCGCGACCCAAGTGAAAACAAATCCACTTTCATGCCTTTTCCAATTTTTGATGTTTCTTCAAAGGATGAATCAATTTGTGTTAAGGTATTTTCCCTTTTCATTCGTTAGACTCTGTGATGGAAAGGAGCATTAACAAAAGTCCCCCTCAGAGTTGGATCCGAAATAAGGACGGTGTGACTAGGAGGTAAAGAAGAAAACCAAGGAAGGGTGGCATGCAATTTTTGAGCACGCCGATATCGGCGCGTAGGTGAGAGGCGCGCAGTGGTGCGGCCTGGCCTATAAATATGCAGTCATTCTTCCGAAAAGCACACAGGTTTGAACAGTTCATGCTCTCGCCGCGCAGGTTCCTCCTGTCATGCAAGTTGTTTATTTTTTGCAGTTTAGTGATTTTTTCCGTGTAGTGATGCTACAGAGGTATATTGACCTGCGCGGTGATACCTGCACGCCAAAAACCTGCGCGAAACAGTTACACCTGCGCGCCAAAATTTGGACTTGCATTCCTTAATGACTTAGCCATTTTTCACTTTTAATCACAAAATTTTATGAAAAAACAACTCACTTAAGAGTTAATTATTCGTCCTTTGTGCAGATTCAATGGCTCCTAGAAGAATTTGAACGACTGATGAACTGGAAAGCAAGCAGATTTATGACATAAGTAACGTTGTTAGACATGATTACTATGATATCTGCAATTGAAATCTCCCAGATTTGGCTATGTACTTGAAGAAATATCATGTTAATTTACCATAGATAATCTACCTGGCTCTGTATGGGCATGATCATCTGCAAGGAGTCAACGTTCCAGATGTAATGTACTATATGCATGAGATACAGCTGCACTGTTACTCCGATATTTTGGTTATGCTTTGAATTATGAGCAACAAAAATGGTGTGAACATTCAAATTTTTCTTCCATGCCATTTCCTTGTAGATATGAAAATGGAAAACCCTTGGTCTGAAATGTTTTCTGCTACCGGTTGGTGGAGAGATAAGACCATATGTGAAAAGAATACTCTCTCCAAATGGCTCTTTACTTCCAATTCCCCATTCTCAAATCCATTTATCCATATTCCAAGTATCTTGGACAGAAACAGAGTCAATGTTTGATCAGTAGAAATTTTTCTCAAACCACAATCAAGAACATTCTTTTACAATTGTTCCAAGAAGAGTTGGTATCACTGCATCTCTTATTGTATCCAGCTGAATTAATGAATTTCAGGAGGCTGCTAATGAAGCTCGGGATGTTGTAAATCAAATAAAGGATATGTTGAAATCCTCTTGTAATTACTGGAAAAGAGAAGAGACTCCAGTCTGTGGATGTCTCTCTTACTCTTGTGCATCAATGAAAAACACTTTCTCCTTTAATCATTTGTGCATGCCTTATTTTGAAACATGCTTTAAATATTTACCTAATCCAATGGGCCTAGTAAAAATAGTTTTATTTTTACTAGGATTATAAATATAACCCTACAGACATTGAATCTTTTTATTTCTCAATATTAACTAAATCATACGAAATGTATGTTTAGTGAGCTAGGACATGACTTTTGGTCAGAGTTCCCTTGTCTATTGTGGGAAGTTTAAAGTCATGAACGTTGGACATAACAAAAAGGATAATGTTTAAGGTTGAAATAACTTTGAACGAAGGGATTCAAATTTACTCAATTCCTTGAAAATTTATCTGAAAACATATTACCACACTCAAGTATGAGGGAAAAAATGTAAACTATGACTTAAGAAATTTTGAATCTAAGGAATGATATGAAAAAGGACTAAAAGGAATTAGACGAAGTATTTCGCAAGAATGAAGTTACCATTATTTAACAAACCCGTTAGGGGGTTGAATTATGCAGGGCTGCCTAAGGGTGTTGGCTGCATAGTGAAATAATAACATCTTTTGGATGACAAGTCTGTTATGTAGACTACTTATGCAAGGCTGCCTAAGGGCAAGTGCTGCATAGTCAGGAAAAATAACTCCCAGAAATTTACTTTTCTACTGCTAAAAAGCCAGTGAAAGTTTATGGAGATTCAAATTTTCCAAAGCATAGGGTTTGCTATATGGAGAGAGGTACTTGAATATGGAGAGGATATTTCCAATCAAGATTGTTTAATAATTGTATTAATGTCACTCCTACGAAGGTTTGGCACAAACTTTGGGAAGGGAAATATAAACCATACACTTGAATACTTTCAGATCATGTAAAAGAGTATGGGACAAATCTGTTAAGGATGGCTATTTTTTGCGGATCCCTACATATTTTCATTAAAACAACTTAGGGAAAAAGAGTTTTTCTTCCCAATAATGAAGATACCATTATTTAACAAACATATTAGGGGGTTTAATTATACAGGGCCACCTAAGGGCATTGGCTGCATAGTCAAATAATAGAATCTTTTGGCTGAGAAGTCTGTTATGTAGACTGTTTATGCAAGGCCGCCTAAGGGAACATGCTGCATAGTCAGGAAAAAGAACTCTTAGAAATTGGACATTTTGTAACCAGAATTCAACAAAAGGGTTATGGAGATCTTGAAGTATTTAGGGTTAGGAGTATAAAACATGAATATGGGAATTTTCCAATGCATGAAATAGATACATAAACCAATGCTAACCATAATCATGTTGTGGTTGGGTCCTGAATTGAAATGTTGGACTTCACTACGTATCCCATAAGGATGGGAATCAAGCCATACCTAGTTCTTGAAATACAATTTAATGTCACGTGGGATGAAATTTTGGTACATCTTAGTTTAGGGTCTTAGAGCTCAGACCATAATAATGAATACACAGTGTGTGTTTTATAAACCTATTGTGAATGAAGACTAGGGTTCTCATACAACATTCATGTTTTCATAGGGGGGAATTTTCAGCCAAGGGACTGAAAGTGGATTTTGGGGTTAGGCCCAAAGATATGGGGCTGGATTCGAGGGATGCTCGAAAATTCCTACATATCCCATGAGGATGGGAATCATGCCACACATAGATATTGAAATACCCTCTGTACAGATTTGGTTCGTATATTTGAAGGGTGAAAAGTAGACTTTAGTTCAATGATGGTTTGACCCAATATAAAAGGTTCGGGCATTTCCATGTATGTACATAGTCTTGGAATAAAACAATATTTGAGATCAAGGTAAATAATGATTTCCTCTCAGGTGAGGGTGTCAAAGAATGTTGTAGTTTATTGTCGTACAGGAAAAAACTGTTGTACAGATTAACATCATATAGCAAGGACAATGGTGAACCAATGTATAGATATTGATTCTGTGGGTGGCTTCATGAATCAACATCATATGAGATGGAGGTGAACCGATGTGAAGAGATTGGTTTTGGGCTTGAACCTCGGGAGGTTGCCTACGTACCCAGCCTAGAAGGTGAGGATCAAATTCCGCGTAGTTCAATTGAAGAATGAATTGGAAATCAAGTTATTCGTTGAGGAAAACGACTAAAAAAATGGTGTTGGGACTTACGCATGGTTAGAGGCCCAGAGAGGGTGTTATGGTTGAAGTTTACTCTAAGCTCGCATGAGTCATACTTAGTGTGAGAAACAAGAGGTAGAAACAACCCTAATGATGCACAATTTAATGTCATGTAGGACATATAAGGGACTGTGCAGTTTAATTTCTTGCAGTGAGGATAATGGGGATATATTTTAACGTCATGTTGGACGTATTAGGGACTTTTTCACATTTTAATGAAATGTTGGACATTGGGGTGCTGTATAGTTTAACGTCATGTAGCTAGGATGTAAGAGAATATTATGCAGTTTAATGTCTTGTAGTAAGGACTTTGGGTATTGTGCAGTTTAATGTCATGCAGTAAGGACAACACAGTTGAACGTCTTTCTGGACGTAAGGGACTTCTGTATAGTTTAGCGTCATATAGCTAGGATGTCACAGTTTAACATCATGTCGGATGATGCTGCGAATAGTTTAAAGACATATGCATAGACCGGTGGTTATGCTGTTTAATGTCTTGCTGGACATAAGGGACTATGTAGTTTAAATTCTTGCAGCGAGGAAAACATAGTTTAACGTCATGTTGGATGAAAAGGGACAATACAGTTTAACGTCATGTTGGACGATGGCATAGTTTAACGTCATGTTGGATGATGGTGATAATATTTTATGGTCATATGAATAGACCGATGGTTATGCAGTTTAATGTCTTGCTAGATGATGGGGTATTTGTGTTACAGAAAATAATTCTTCAGAAATCTGTCATTGGTTGGAGTTTTTATGAGTTCTCCATCCATTGAGATTATAGAATAAGCTCCATTGGAGTAGACCTTTTGTATTGAGTAAGGTCCTTACCACTTTGGCTCATGTTTGGGAGGATTATTTTCTGGAATCATTGGAGTTCTGATAACCAATACCAATTCTCCTTGAATGAATGAATGAAGATGAACTTTTTTTTTGAAATCTCTTGCTATTCGATTCTGATAGACTTCCAAGTGATGCAGGGTGTACAATCGTTTTTCATCTAATCGTTCCAATTCATCCAATTGCATTTTAGATTGTTCATCTATAGATGACTGATCACAAATGGCTACTTTCAGTGAAGGTAATTTAACTTCAATGGTCAAGAATGCTTCTGTTCCATATACCAATGAATATGAAGTTGATCGCGTTTCCATGCGGGTAGTGGTTTGATATTCCCATAAATCATGAAAGAGTTTATCATGCCATGAATTATTATCTTTATCCACTATCTTTTGCAGTATGTTTGAATGAGTCTTGCTGAAGGCTTCTATCTAGACATTAGTCACGGCATGATACTGAGACGAATGGTTAGATTTGATGTTGTACTCTTGATACAACCTCTTTACCTCAGATGAACAGAAGTTGGTGCCATTGTCCATCAATATGGTATGAGGGACACCAAATCTAGTAATGATGTTCTACTTGATGAAACTAACAATGCTTTTAGAACTAAATTCCTTGAGAGGTATTTCCTCTGTCCATTTGGAAAATAAGTAAGTAGCAGTAAGAATATACTTAAAGTACTTGGTTGTAGCTGAAGGGTAAGGTACCACTACATCCATTCCCCATGTGGAAAATGGCCACGAGTATTTAGCTGTATGAAGCAACTCTGGGGGTTGATGAATGAAGTTGGCACATACTTAGCATGAATGACACTTTTTCGTGAAATCAACACAATCTTGTATTATTGAAGGCCAAAAGTATCCAAGCCTTCGAATTTGATCAGATAGTCTATGTCCAGACTGGTGGGCACCACAGACTCCTCAATGTATTTATTTCATGACAGCCATTGTCTCTTCACCATCAATTCATCTGAAAGAACTCCATCAAAACCTATTTTGTAGAGAATTTTCTTTAGGTGATCAGGGCTATCATAAAACGTAAAACTGACCGCACGTCGCCAGACTTGTTCTTTCCTAGCTCTATTAGGTGGAAGTGTTCCATTTTAAAGTTATTCCCTTATAGGTGTCATCCATCCTATAGTATGAACATATGGTTCATAAATGGGAATGATTTCATTGATTTTCCTCGGTTTTGGTTTGAACATAAGGTGAAATTGTATGACGGTGGTCAATACTGATGAATGTATCAGCCTGATTTGGATCTGCCAGAGCGGTGGCTATATTAGCCAATGCATCATCTTGGGCATTTTGTGATCGCAGGACACAAAAAAATGTCGGTTCCGTAGGAAATTATTCCATTAAATCTCTAACATAATCATACAAAGGGATTAACTCTTTTTTTCTGATGGAATAGTCCCCTTTGAATTGCTTGATTACCATGTTTGAATCACCTTTCACCCTTAAGTGATTCACTTGTGCTTGAAGCGCCAACTCCAATCCTACGATGAGAGCTTGGTATTCTGCTTCATTATTTGTACTGCCTTCCCATAGTAAGAAGGAATAAGGTAGCACTACCTTTTCTGGGGAAATGAGCACAATTCCTAACCCAACTTTATTGAATTTAGGATCTTCCATTTTCTTCCCTCTTGGACTTCTGGAATCACCATCAAAGTACATTTCCTATAGTTGAAGATTATATTGAATAGAAAAGACTTATTCATCAGGAAGTTCAATATAAAATTATGTATCTTCTACTGAATTATGTTAAACAAGGAAACCAGCCAGATCTTGGACCTTTATTGCCTTTTGAGACACATACTAGATATCAAATTGCTGCAAAATAACTGCCCACCTTGCCAGACGTCCTATAAGAATTGGACGACTAACGATGAATTTGAGCAGGTTATTACAAGATACCAATTGGATCTCGTGATGTTGTGGGTGGTTTCTCAATTTCTGAACTGCAAATATTAATGCTAGGCAACACTTCTCAATACTTGAATATCATGTCTCTGCTTCAAGCATAGTCCGACTAAGATAGTAGAGGTTGTTTTCATTGTCAGCATCATTCTTATGGGCAAGGAAGGCACCCAGTGATCATTCTAAAGCTATCACATAGAGGATATGTGGCCTTCCTTCAATAGGTGGCATTAATACCGGTGGGGTCGAGAGATATTTCTTGAGAATATCGAATTTTTCTTGACATTCTTCAGTCCACTGGTAAGTGACTGCCTTCTTCATCAATTTGGTGAAGGGTAACTTTTTCCTGCCAAATTGGCGATGAAACACTGAATATATGCCAAGTGTCCTTGAAGTCCTCTCAATTCTTTCAAATTTCGAGGAGGTGATATACCAAGGATCAACTTTTTCTTCTCAGGATCGACTTCGATACCACGATGGCATACAACCAAGCCGAGATATTTCCCTGAGGTTACCCCAAAAGCACATTTTAAGGGGTTCATCTTCAAATTGTGTTGTCGAAGTTTGTGGAATATTATTTCCAAAGCAGCCGAGTGATTAGAAAGTCGCCTGGATTTAACCATCAAATCGTCCACATAACAATAAAAAAATTCCTGAAAAAGGGTTTGAAGATACGGTGCATGGTACGCTGATATGTTGCGCCTGTATTTTTCAGGCCAATGGGAATTACCCGATAGAAAAACACACCCTGAGGGGCTTTGGAAGCTATAGATTCTTCATCTTCTGGAGCCATTAGGATTTGATTATACCCAGAATATCCATCCATGAAGGACAGTGCTTCATAGCCATCTGTTGCATCAATTAAGAGTTCTGTGATCAGAACTGGAAAATAAGCCTTTGGACAATGCCGATTATGATCTCTAAAATCAATGCAAACTCTAATTTTTCCATTCTTCTTTTTCACATGGATAATATTAGCCAACCATTTGGGATATTCAATCTTCACTGAAGAAGTTAGCTTTGATAATATTATCCACTTCAACATCAATTTTGGAAGCATATGTTGGGTGTGTTCTTCTTGCGGCTTGCTTGAATCCTAGATGTTCTTCTGGTAAACCCAAACGATGAGTAACAACATCAGGATCAAGGCCCAGAATCTATGTATAGTTCCAAGAAAATATATCTCGATTTTTCTTCAAAAATGAAATATACATTTCCTACTCTTCAAGAGTCATGGCCGCACTAATTAAAGTGGGGTGTTGATATTCTTTTGTACCTAGATTTATTTCTCTATGTTCATCAACAGTGGTAGAGATACTCTCTTCAAATGCTAGAGGAGCATCCCTGAGATCTTCCTCTTCTTCTTCAACATGTGTTATTTCTTCTATTTCTACATGCATAGTATATGATGATGTAGAATTTCCAGGATCAAGAGAGATGTTAAAATCTGAACATCTTGAAGAATAGGCTTCCATTTCTGAACCTATTAATGATGAAGGGTCTTCCATGGGTAATAAAGAGGAGATAATGGATTGAGAATCGACATCATCGTTTACCTCTAACGTTGCTATAACTTCTTCTGTCCTGGTTGGCGAAGTATAGAGTTGCAGGATTTCAGTAGATGAAATGAAGACATCACCATTTGAGCTTTCATCATTTCCTAGTGAATCACCAATTTCTCCCATGTTGTCTGGCTTTATTTCCGTAATCGACATTATGGAAGTTTCCATAAGAGTATTTGGATTTGGGTCTATACTGTCAATTTTACTGATAGGAAACACCTAATCAGTACTCACATGTATGAATGTGTTTAATGGAATCTTTTCCAAACCATAAGGAGTATTAACTTTGGTAACCTCCCTTGTTGTGGATTTCTCCTTACCCTCCATGTGATATATTTCCACCTCAATCTATTGAGATTCACATGTTTTGAATGGGGCTTTATCACCATACAATGTCCCAATTTGGCCATTGAAACAATATTTGAGACATTGATGGTATATGAAAGAATAGCCGCATGTTGATGTAGCCAAGGTCTTCCAAGAAAAATGTTGAAAGATGTGTCATCAAGAACAACCATGAAATCTGAATTGGATATAAGATCTCCAAACAGATTTCTGAGTGTGATCTCACCCAGAGGTTCTTGTTCATTTTTATCATATCCTTGCAACATCAAAGTAGAAGGAGATAACTCATATTCGGTGAGGCCCAATCGACGAAGTGTACGAATGGGGATGATGTTGACTTCTGAACCATTATCAATATAATCTCTTCGGATTTCTACATCATTGACCTTGCAAGATAAATAGAAAGGTCTAATATGTCTATACACAACATCATCTTCATCTCTATCTGTGAAAGATATCACTACATCGCATTATGCAGGATTATTCTCTACATGGTAGACTTCAGCTGCAGCAATTTTAGTTTCGAATTCATTGGGACTTGACAAAGCCACAATGGGGGCCTCCTAGAGATCCTTTGATAGATTGAAGGCATCTAGAATTGATAACTTGTCTGGTACTTGGGCCAAATGTTTCAAGACATCATATTTTTGATCTAAAGGTCTGCATCTCCCAACAGGAACATGTGGATTTGCAGGTGCCATAGAAGTTTATGCTTTGGAAGTAGATGCATCTTGTATTGGGATAGGAGTTAGAAATACTCCTGGCATTGGAAGATTAGACCGAATGGGTCTATTTACTTACTGAGAGGAAGAAGGTGTATCCTCCAACCGATCCTCCAGTATAACTGTGCCCGGACTGAATTTTCCCTATGTGGAAGAACATGCTTGTTCTTTTTGAGCTCGCTGAAGGGCTCTACCACGATTTTCTACTGTATATACAGTTCTAGCAGGGGTAGAATTGGAATAGTGGCTTCTGGGATATCCATGTCTTCCTCTATATCCCAGACCTCTGGAATTCCGTCTAATTCCTATGTTTGATACCGGGAACTCAGGATCATCGAGATCAAAACTGTGGCTGGCATAAGGATCTGTTAAGTGAATCATGTTAATAGAACCAAATATCAACTCTTCATCTGATTAAGAATATTCCTGATTAGCCAATTTGGGTTGTGCCGTTTGGTGGGGTGGTGCCTGTTGCATCGAAGTAGATGGTATAAAATCTTCCAAAGTCAATGATAGCTTGGGATTTGACACTATCTCATCTTCTTCTTATTGTTTCTCTTTCTTTTAATTTTGTCGTTCCTTTTATGGTTTTCCCTCTGATGAAGAGGTTTTTGTTGTGACATTCATAGTAGAAGACACAATTGGTTTCTTCAATTGTGTTCTCCAAATGGAATGAGTTCTATTGATCGTTTTTCTGACCATCCAATCATCATATTTCTACGCATTTTTTCTTTTGACTTATTTTCATTCTCCTTCTTCCTCTGGATCTATAGTAGTAACACATGCTACGTGAGCTGAAGATGATTTCAATTTGACTTGTCCTGAGTCGATCATTTTTTTCAGGAGGTCCTTGAAGACAAAACACTCCTGAATGGGATTCCCCAATATCTGATGTGATGGTAAATAGTTGGGACGATCTTCACTCCTTTGTTTGTCCTATTGGGCCTTGGAAATTGAACCAAATTATTCTCTAGAGCCGAAATGAAGTAGCCAGGAACTTGATCATTTCAGAAAGAATAAACTTTTCTCTTCAGATCCTCAAATTGTTTCCGTCTTTGATCTCTTTGATCATCTTGATGAAACGACCTTTTTTTTTGACACTCAGGAGGTGGAGCCCTTCATAAAGATGAAGGTTTTGAAGTAGAAGGGGGTACAGGTGCTTGTTTAAGCGTAACTGTAGCAGTCTCTACTTTACCCATTCTCCTTCCTAGAGTTGATGGAATTACATGAGTTTTATCCTTAGTCTTTGTACGAGAGTCTTCAATCTGTTGAGCGGTCAAAGTAAGGTCTTAAAACCCTCCTATGTATTTCACAGGGACCAACGGTGTGTGTAACTCATCATGCAACTTTTCCACATAGATAGGAAAAAATTCCTCTTGAGGGAGTGATAAGCTTAGGGAATATGTTAATACCTTCTAGTGAGCAATGAAATCTGAAACCCTTTCATTTTCTCTTTTCATACAATTTTTATGATCAAAAACTATTGTCTTTGGAAAATTTCAGCTGAATTGAAGAAGGAATATTTGACGGAGATCCTCCCACTCGGTAATTGACCGAGATTGCAAGCTTGTATAACAGACAAGGGCAGGCCCTTGTAATGATTGTACAAAACACCTGCGCATAACTGCTTCTTGTTGCTGAGGGGTTCCCATCATAGGATCATGATGAGAAACAAAATGTGTCATGTGTTTCTCTGGGTCTCCCACACCATTATACATTGGGAATGTGGTACTTGCAAAATTTGATGGGGGGGTGAAATTTCATCAACCCATTTAGGGTAAGCTCTCTTTTCTGGTTGAATTTGAGAACGTTTTCCCTCCTTAGCTTCCAACTAATCTATTAATGACTCAATAGTAGTTATTATCTTTTGAGAAACATTCGGTTGAGCTTGGACCTGAGCAGGTGAAATAACTGATGCTTGGACAGGTATGGTGGATGGTACTGCAACTGATGGTAGCACCGCCGATTTTTGTTGCACATGATCCATATGATTAGACCTGTGAGGGTGTACTGGTATTGGAGGATATTTTTGATCCATCTCCATAGCTGTAACAAATTCCCTTGGCTGACTGACTCCAGAACTCTTTGGAGGAAGACTGCCTTGGAGTAGTTCTGCATTCAACCTCCTTAACTCCTTCATTTCTTCCTCTTGTTGTGAGAATATTTTCTCTAGGGAGAATGATTGGCCTTCTCCAAAGGAAGGGTATGTAACCTGATTCTTTCATTTCCCCTTGTTGGATTCCTTTCAGAGAGGGGGAAGTTGATTATTTGAAGGAATACCCAGATTCTGGGTAAGCCTTTGATTTCACGTATGCACTCCTTCTTCATTTGTGTCTGTGTGTATAACTTCTTGAGCATAAACCTCTTTATCTGATACCTATTATTGAGCCTCATGTTATGGAGGATCAAAAACAACGGCATTGATGACATTAATTGATGCATAACACATTGCGTCAGTTCTATCGGCATTTCTGCGATACTGTCATTTTCCATGTCTTTGATGAGACATTGCCTTTTGTTGATTTTCTCCCTTAGGAACTTCTTGATGAATCATAATTTGGATGGAATCTCCTGATAATTTGGATCTTCATTCCTCTTGTGGATTCTTAACTAATCGAGAGAAGACTGACTTTCTTTGAGGAAGAGATTGAGGATTTGAAAAAGTCCCCAGTTCGGTGGATTGGGGTTGTTCCTGCTGTTTCTGCTTAACTCCTCGAATCCTATTTGTTGATTCTGAGGGATGGTTTAAAAGAGTACCCAATATGGAAATATGGGGTGGTTCTTGAGCTGCTACATCTGAGACTTTCTTGAAATATCTCCTGAACTTGGAAACATTAGTCCGGAAATTGGATGGATGCATCAACCCTTTTATCTCCCAGCTCAAACGAATGCTAGATGATTTCTAACACTTCTATCACTTGATGATGTGCACGCTCTAAATGAGATTCTTGTTAAATATTCTTGTTTTCTTGATTTATGTGTAATTCAACAACTAGTTCTCTATATGCCGGACTTTGAGAAGAACTAGTTGAGGCATATTCTTGAGAGAGACATTGATACAAATGAAGCCAATTGGTTGTGGCTAGCCATGGGCAATAACATTGCATGAGACCATTTTCAGCAGGCTTTATTGACTAGAGAGTACAGTGAAATGCATTTCTCCATGAACACCCCATCCCCTAATATAAATACCATATGGGGCATTGGAAATTAATTGGCGCAATCTTCTTAGTGCACTAAGGCATGAATGTTGAAGGGCTCTCTGTTGCTTTTTAGCCTTCAGATATCGAGAAACTGAGAGATATGCCAAGTTAATTTTTCATCGTAACCCTTCTATTATCTTAACAACATTTTCATATTCCTCATAAGATAATATTTTCTTTTTCAATTGAAAAATAGTTTTCCACATGTTGAGACGAATATCATGAATATAATCATCTGTCAACATTTCTGGAATGTCATAATGAGAATCATCCAAAGGCCAAAACCTGACTAGCACTTAAACTGTTTCCAGTTGTTTTATCATATTTAGAACTTCCTCATTATCATTAGATGAAGATTATTCTACCTGATTAGACCAGAGATGGTTCTTTCATGTTGCTTCATCAGATTCATCAATATTGTTAGATAATTCACTGATTAAATTAGAAGATGAATGACCCAGGGGTGGTTCTTAGAATTACCTACACCCTAGGATATCTTCTGATTGAGAAAGTATTTCACCTACTAGTGGTAAAGCATCAGAGATGACTAGATTCACATTTTAAAGTTCCTCAAGATAATAGGTTTTTCTCATCACTACATTATCCATTGGAGCATTGTCCAGGAAATGTGAATTACTACTATAGAGGGGACTTTCACAGCTAAATTCATCATCATGGGGAGGACCACTACGGTGGGTTACATTAAACGATGAAACATTTTTCTCGTTGATCTTCTGGCCACACATAGGGTTCTTGTGGCTCTTATCTGAAGATGAAACTTCGAGATCGACTGAATTTTCATGAAGCAAGCCTTCATGAGGAAGTGTCTGATGAAGACCTTCAGAATTAATGTTCCCACTATTAGGAAATGAGATATTAGAATCTTTAATTCCAACAGATAATTTTTTGAGGGCTTCATGAACTCCAGCATCGAGAAAGGCCTTATTACAGATTGGTTCTCGATTTATTTACTGTGATGGATGGGTCTTCTTCTTAGACGCCTTCTTACGCACTTTGGGAACCACTTGTTGACGAAAGTGGTTATTATGGGAAGGTGTATGTGCCTGCTTAGGATAAATGATCAGGTGAGGATGATTATCTCCACTCAAATCAGGTGTATGTGCCTGACTTGGTTGTCTGTATGACATGGGGGAGTATTCCCCACAACACTATTAGACTGGAACAAAGGTGTGTGTCTATTCCGGAGTGATATGCTGATGTGTCACTCCACTGGTAGGGATAGATTTGCATTTATTTCCTTGTGATGTTGCTGAATCTGTTATAATATTCTGGTAGGCATCCAGAATATGAGCAGGGATTTTCTTCTTCTCTTTCACCATTGATAGAATATGATTGGGGACTTCAGTTGATTGAACGGGGATATACGTAAATTCCGTGCATGGAGTAGGTGAGTATTCCTGCTCCTGTCCTCCTTTTAATATTAGTGAATTTTGAAAATACTCATGTGTGGGTGCAGAGAGTTGAGTCTGCCTCCTGTTTGTCATTGCAGCTTTCCAATTGACTTCTCTGGGTGCTACCAAACGAGACTGTTTGTATGATAGATCAATACTAGTAGGTGTGTGTGCCTACTGATTGCACTCTGCTGAACGTGGTTGATGAACTTCCTTCAATACTAATAGACGAGGCTGCTGGCAGGATTGATGAGTGCAAGAAGGTGTATGTTCCTGTTTACTAGTTTTCAACACATTAGGTTTGTGGGCATCATCGTATGTAGTCAGACAAGCCTACTGACTAGATGATGATTTATAAACAGGTGTATCTTCCTATCTATATTACTCTTCTGGAATTGCCTGGAGGGATTTGCATGTTGTTGCTAGATGAGTCTGCTGGACATCAGAATTAAAACAGACTGGTGTATGTGCCCGCTTGTTTCTTTTCACCATGTTAGGTTGGTGGACTTCTCTGGAAATGGCAGAGATAAGAACATGCTCACTTTTGATCGGATTTCACCTCTGGCGGTTTGTCTTGCCTGCTCGGGTTTGAGAAACCAGAGCCAAACGCCTGGAGATGATACCCTCATCATGTTGATGGTGCACTTCCGCATGAGTCTAGCGGAGATTGTTGATGGGATCCCTCAGGAAGGACTCATGTCTCCTTGAATTAAGGCCTTCAGTGACCTTCTCATTCAACTCCCTAGAATATGGGAGTGACTGGTGATTATGTTCCGGGGATAATGACCCAGAATGGTTGGAGACGGTGGATGGCACCACTTTCTTCTTGATCGCTGGTTGTCGCTGTCCAGACAACCAGGGTGAATTATTGACTTGGAGGGCTTGTCGAGCGGCCTCCAGAGTCGGAATAGTACCATTTTGATGGTATTCTTTAACTAGCGCATTTGATACCCAGCGTTGAATTTGCTGAGTAGGTGATGTCGTCCTCAGAGCAGATGATGATCCAGCAGGAGTAGTAGTAGAGGCATTCACATCAGTGGTATTCACATGTGTGAACTTAAGATAAGCTATTTCTGTAATGTTGAAGATCTTTGAAAAGAGTTCCTATTTTATATAAAAGACGTAATCAAGATAAGTTCAGCCACTATATCTTTTGGATGAGCACATATGTTATGGACTGTTTTTTTGTCCCTCTCGTTGAGTTTAAATAGGGGCCTAACAAATATGTAAAACATCACTTTAATAATGTTAAGGATTCACATCGAGTTCACCATTTTTTGTTTCCTCTGGATTTGGGGATGAACTCATTTGTTTATGGTTCAAATATTCCAATCAGTTTCTAATGAGTCTGTTCGTAGAACCAGAAACATCCAATGATTCTATATCTATTTGGACTTACTTTCCAAAGGTAGGTTCTCATTAGTTATGAACCAATGAGGCTTAAGAATTTGCATTGGTCGAGAGGATGGGTGGTCGGCCTCATCACACCTTTTTGGGGGGAATTATTGTCTACACTGGGACTCTCTTTATAGATTTAAGTTATGTTCATGAATCCTTATTAAATTACCTACTATGAAAATGAGCTTTCCTTTAGATCTGACAATAAATGATTAATATGTATGAAATTTAGAGAATATTTTATATGTATTCAAGGTTCTTCATCGATAGAGAATCATCTATGTTTGTTAGAGATTCTTAGTCAATGGTACCCTTCAACACATTATATAGATATCTCTTGGTCATTATGATAACCATACTGGTTTTAAATCCACTCAGCAAGGCACTTGAAGTTTATTGTCATTCAGAAGGACATGAATAATTTCAGACTTAGGATCGTACCCACAGTTGGGCTACCTACGTATCATTGTTTAGAAGACGAATCAGAACCCACGTAGTTCAAGTAAGGGAGTATGAGGTTTATGCATGATTGATGGATCAAAGAAAGATGTCATAATTACTTTTACACTTTAAGCTCATGTGATTCATGCTCGTTGTGAGAAACAAGAGGTATTTGTAAAACCAGACAGTTGTGCCAGAAAAGATGCAATCATAAGAAATAATGTGGGGCTTATGTATGTATGGCTGCCTAGATAGATGAAGATTAGGATTTACATCAGGGAAGAAACCTAGGAACTAGGTCCATAAAGATATATGTTCTTTATGGAGATTTGGATACATAACATAGGACTTAATCCTGAGAAGGATGCCCAAATTAGAGGGGACTTATGATTGGGTTTTACTCCTTAGAAGGAAGCCCAAATCAAAAGTAAATTACGACTCGTTAAGAGAAATTATGACTGGGGTGTATTCCTGAGAAGGAGGCCCAGGTTAAAGGGAATGAGAACTGGGGCTTATTCCTGAGAAGGAGGCCCATGTTAAGGGGATTTATGATTGGGGATTACTCCTATAGAGGATGCCCATATTTGGGAACTTGGGGCTTATTCCTGAGAAGGAGGCCCAGATTAATTATCTTGGACTGGGGCTTACTCCTGAAATGGAGGCCCATATCAAAAGAAATTAAGACTGGTGCTTACTCTTGAGAAGGAGGCCCAGTGAATAGGGAACTTGGGGCTTACTCCTAAGGAGGATACCCAGATTTGGAAAATTATGATTGGGGATTACTCCTATGGAGGATGCCCAGATTTTAATATCTTCTCATCTTAAAGGATGAGGCTGAATTAATGAAATCTCTCACCTTAGTGACATGAAGACATGTAAATCACTAGGTTTTGAGAGATGTTCCATATAATTCCTTTCAGATATGGAAGACAGTCAAGGAATCATGCCATAAATGGATTTTAAGAGTGTCTTGAAGACTAAATCTTGAAGAGGAAAGGTAGATTTGAAGAAAACAAGTGAATAGGTAGGAGGGGCACCCTAAAAAGATAGAGGTGTGCAAGTCCAACATGGGCGTGCAAGTCCAGGTCGCGCATGTATACATGCACGACACATGGGTACTTGCGCGACGATCAACCCATGGGGTAGTACTTGGGCGAGACTTTGCTCAAGAACTTTGTATTATACCTAGGGGCTTCCAAAAGAGTGGCGCACAGGTTATGGTGAAGGGAAAAGGCGGTACACAGGTGTCTTTACTTCCCTTAAGGGTTTAGACACTTAGGCGTGCAGTTATTGATGAATTTCAACCCTTAGGCCTTGTTTCCCCTCTTTAGAGCTTCCATTCTAGATAAGAAATTACCTTAGAAGTGTTCGGATGACTTCTCGAAGAGACTAGGGCATCAGGAGCTAAATCTGGATTTTGGACTTTTTCGTCCTCAAATGGGGGCCCACAAGGGGTATTTATAGGCTGCTGAAGACCCCAGGCGAAAATCAAATAGGGCGTGCAAGTCACCTGCGTGATCATATGTGGCACGCAGGTAGACCTGCGTGACCATGATGAAACTTGTGTGGCCCAAGTGAAAACAAATCCTCTTTCATGCCTTTGTCAATTTTTGATGTTTCTTCAAAGGATGAATCAATTTGTGTTAAGGTATTTTCCATCTTCATTCGTTAGAATCTGTGATGGAAAGGAGTGTCAACATGTGGTTAATGAAATGTGAATGAAATAATATTAATTAATTTATAATGAATTAATTAACATAAATTGAAATGTTAAAGGTGAAACATTTAAATAAATAATGTATTCATAAATTATTTTGTTCTTATAGGATACCTAGTCCATAGTGTTGGAAATCTTGTGTCTGCGAGATGATAGTTGTAGTTCAACCTAATACTTGGATAATTCTGATAGTATACTTTATAGTGATAATATAGAATTTGGGATATGTGATTTCTACCATACCTCAACCATGTTAGAAGGGTGACTGGTTCCCATCATACTCGGGTAGTGTAACGTCCCGATCCTAGTTACCCAGAGTTGGTGAATTATTACATAACATTTACATGATACAAGGAAATAATGTCCTGAAAGACTGATCAGTTTAGTAGCCTTGGAAATACTAGATATATTCATAAGTTTTACATTAAATTATAAAATGAAAAACAACAACAACATATTCTCCATAGGCCACACTCATATCCCTTAGACCATCCGTGCAGGCCAGTCATGAAATACTTCTTCACGTCCTTGGAAAAATAAAACATAGAAATGGGTGAGCTCAGATGCTCAGTAAGGATAACAAAATAGAGGAAACATTCATAAATAAGAATAAACATTTAAGCCAATGTTTACGACTAAAAATGACTATTAAACTTGAACTTCAGCATAATATAGAAAAGATAAAATAAAATAATTCCATTTACTTATTCACATTGATATTCTATCAGTTGAATAACCATGTGCAATATCAATAGCCACTTTCATAATGATGGAATGCATAATGGCAGACTTCCTAATCACATAGTCAAGGCCTTGTGTCAAGACAACAAATAAGATTTTTTTCAAGGACTTGTTCTAAGACACAAGTTTTTCTCATGAGACCTACCGATGCATCAAGGAGCCATAGTGGGCTCCACCCATCCCTTACTATGTCCAATTCATTCCTCATATGAAAAATTTTAAACATAACAGAAACATTCATATTAAAAATATAATACGAAATGTCAATAGATTATCGATAAACCATGAACGGTGTAAAAATAATACATCCACAGTCAAACATATCTCAAAACCTTTAATATAATATGGATGTTTTTTATAATAAATCAACTTCAAACAAGCTTAAAATCCATCAAAGGATGTTCACATAGATGAAATCAAAAACATTTTATATAAATATCTCTTTTTATTTTGAAATCATTTAAAATTAATATAATTATAAAATAAACATTTGTTTTGGAAGATATTATTATAATCTTGTAAGGGAAGCTTCTACGATGTTATAACGATAGAAAATTACCCCACCTGCTGTATAAGTTAAAAAAATATTCTTACCTTAATTTTTTCAAAAAGGCCATAATGTACCTTGTTTGGAAAAGGATGGAAAATTTCATTAAAAATATATAAGGTCAAATAAGGGTATAAATGACATTAACCCATTGTCTAGTAAATAGTAAAAATGTTTTGAAATACATTTTTTTAAGAAACATGGATGTGGATGATAAAGATGTGCCAGTAGATAATCACTTATAAACAACCTCAGATAATGAAGAGATTGTGAAATTAACCCTTACCTTGTAATTTTCCTTGGTAAATGGATGTTTAACCTCCTTTATAATGGTGAAATTATTTTTTAAAATTATAAAAGAACCATATAAATTAATATGATATCATATAGGATCTTCTAATATTTCTTTGTTAATGATATTTCAGTAGTATCATCGTTTCAGGTGTTAACTGATTCATTTTCATTTATATGATTTATTACATAAGAAATGTTTTTTATAGATAGGATGTATATTATTCATATTCAGAATGATATTATGTCTTTAAACATTATTTTTAATCATTAAATAAAAAATTTTCTTGAATGGATACGATTGGGAATTAATCTCATCGCGTTCGCGGAGACAGTAATCCGTACGTATGTACGAGCAACAATATCATTCTTTTAATATTAAAATCGTATATAATTGGATGGTATATCATATATAAGGAATCATTATCATGTTATATTTATTATTTACATCATTTATAAACATTATTATACACATCCAAATGATGAAGTGTTTGAATGACCAACTACACCATGACGTGGAGATGGTAATCTATACGTACGCACGTATGGTGACTTTGTAATTTATAGGATGGATAGAATAATGAATAGGGTTGTACCATTTTTATAATAAAATCAAAATATATAGAATATACTGGAGTTATTATTATATAATGGAAACAACAGACAAAGAGGAAGTGGAAGAAGAAAAGAACTTGAAAGTGGTGATGAAATATTTACCTCTTCTTCTGGTTCTTCATTTTAATTTGATCAAAAGGGATCCTTAGGTTTTCTTAATGACTAAAGTAAAGCCTCTATGATGAAGTTAGAACAGTTTAAAGGATATTTGGGTAGGGTTTGGCCGAGCCAAATAGCTTTTACGGTGTGAATTTGAGAGTAGAGGAAGTGTACTTTTATAAGAGGGGTGAGGGGAACCTTAGGAGATGATTGAAATATTATTTTATAATAAAATTATTTTCGGTTTATAATGGCTCCAAAATAATTTATCTAGAATATAAGGTTGGTATTGTCTGAAAACCACTCAACCAATAGGTTTTATACAGGTTTGGGTCAATATATTACCCTTATATTTTAGATTTAACTCTTAGTTAAATAGTTTGACATTTACTATGTCTTTTTGTATTTTTAAATTATGTGGTTAATAAACATACTATAAAATTCCAAGAGAAACTAAAGTGGTTCATTAATAAAACATATAATATTATTTAATCCCTTTGGAAGAACCTCTTATTATTAGAAATAGAATATAAATTAATAAAATAAATTTTGTTTTAAAGACTCTTTTATGTCAAATTTGACACTATTTGGTATTTTGTTTTTGTTAAATTCATAACAGCATTATTTATTTGAAAAAAATAATTTAATCAACCCTAACATGTCATATTAACTTGGAAAATTAGTTTAATTCATTAAATCTCAAATTTGATTTATTTACATATTTATAATATCAATTATTTTAATCTTTTATTAATAAAGTAATTACAACACCATCATTGTTTCATAAATAAATTTATTTATTTAATGTAAAAAATTATAAATAAAATACCATTATGTAGGAAATCGTTTAGTATTTCTAATGAATATATATAGTCTAATTTATATTATGTATAACCCTATATTAATAATGGTTTTGTTATTAAAATTTGATTTTAACTCTTTTAACTCTTCTTTAAATAAAATAATAATAAATTTCCTAATCTAATACATGTGGACCTAAATGATCATATTTTATTTCTAAGGTTGTTTTGGTCGAATAAAACTTATCCAATAGAATTAGGACATGTGTTAGGGAAATAATAATATCATTTTTACCTTTAATTACCCTGTTCACTTTTATCTGTGGTAAATAAATGTAAAAAAGTTACTATTCACAAAAAAAATTATTTTTCATATTATTGAACCACATTTTACTTGATGATATCAACTATGTCTCTTGTATTTATGAAATAAAACTCACAAAAGTGCTAAAATTAAGTTTTAGGCAAATTTGAAATTGCTCCAAAGAGGTGCGTAAAAGAATGTAAAATGTTCAATAAAATTTTTATATATCTAAACATAATATAAAATGAATACAATGAATTAAACTGAAAATATATAGGTATAATGTATCTATATTGACCTAAAATAAATTTAAAAAAATAAATAATTATTTATATAAAAAGTTGGTTTTAACCAATAACTCGGTGTTTTTCACTATTCATCAAAAATTGAATGTTTTCAAAAAAAATACCAAAAATTCACTCTAATCTAATTTCGAAATTCCTAATTCAAAAATTATCTCCATTTTGAAAGATAAAATTTATCAAATTTCAAAAAGTGGGTATTACTATTCATAACGGTTAGTTTGATTGGTTGTGGTGTGTTTGAACTCGAAGTTGTGTACAACACAAGCTATTGTATTATTCAAAGGGAAACGTACTGTGGAAGCATGTGGTGTTACATTCTCCCCTCCTTCAAATAATATTTTCCTCTAAATTTCTCGAATATTACTGTATAAAAAGATTCTGGTGGTTCTTCATCATAATTTCCTTGGGTTCCCATGTTTCCTCTTCCATCTTATGATTTCTCCATGGAACTTTTACCAGACGAGTCGTCTGGTTTCTCAACACTTGTTCTCTTGTATCAATAATCTTGACAGACTCTTCACAATAAGAGAGATTGGGTTCCAGTTCTATTTCTTCATAGGTGAGTACATGCGTTGGGTCAGGCATGTATTTTCTCAATAGTGATACGTGGAACACATCATGAACTTTGAAGAGACTTGGCGGCATTTCCAAATGGTAAGCTATAGCCCCAATTCATTCTCGAATTTTGAAAGGTCCGATGTACCTGGGACTCAATTTACCCTTCTTACCGATATGTATAACACCCTTCCATGGATTTGCCTTCAAGAAAACATGACCTCCTACCTGAAAATCCAAATCCTTCGGTTATTGACATTTCTATTTTTCCTACATTTAGATTCTTTGATGTGGGTTTGGATTAACTTCACCTTTTCCATCGTTTCCAAAACATGTTCTTGGCCTACGACTTTTCTTTCACCAACATCATCCCAAGAGGTTTGTGTGCGATATCTTTTTTCGTATAACGCTTCATATGGTTCCATCTGAATATTTGAATGGAATCTATTATTATAGGAAAATTATATTAGAGGTAAATATTAATCCCACATAACTTGAAAGTATAGTGGGAAAGAACTCAACATGTCCTCTAAGGTTTGAATAGTCTGTTCTAATTGTCTATCAGTATGAGGGTGGTAGGCTATGCTCAAATGAAGTTCAGTATCCTGGGCTTTCTAAAGACTTTTCCAGAATCGTGAAGTAAAATGGGGATCACGGTCAGAAACAATCAATAACGGTACTCCATGAAGTCTTAAAACATCATTAATATATACTCTAGCTTGACTCTCAAGTGGTAAATCTTCTCTTATAGAAAGAAAATGTGCCGACATGGTAAGACACTCAACACTTACCCATATTGCATCATTCCTTATTGGAGACTTTGGTAGTCCCATGAAAAATTCCATCATAATATTATCCAATTTCCACTCAGGTATGGGAATAGGTTGCATGACTCCGACAGGTTGTTTCCTTCCGGCTTTCACTTCTTGAAAAACCATACATCTAGACACAAAATCAGCAATATCCCTCTTCATGTTGTCCCACAGATAATGTTCCTTCAAATATCTATACATCTTGGTGCTACTATGGTGTATAGTGAAATTAGAGCATTGAGAATCATATAACAATTCCCTTTTTAGATCAGGTATACCGAGAACACAAAGTCTCTTCCTAAATTTCAAAATTCCATCTTCATATACAAAGTTGATCATTATCCCATTATTCATAGAATTAATTTTCTTTTGAAATTCCTCATCATCAGTCTGAGAACATTTTATCCTTTCTAGTAAAGATGGTTTGGAAACCATTTGAAAAAGTATTGATGTTTCACCTTCCATGGCTATTCCCATATCCATCTTTACTAGATCCATGAAAATAGGATTCCTTTCAACTCACATCTTGTTCAAAACTCCATGATCCTTTCTTCTCAAAGCATCTTCCACCTTATTTGACTTCCCCAGGTGGTAGTGTATTGTGCAATCATAATCTTTGAGTAGTTCAAGCCATCTCCATTTCCTCATGTTGAGTTCTTTCTGTGAGAAAATATACATCAAACTCTTGTGATCGGTATATATCTCACATTTTTCACCATATAGATAATTTCTCCATATAATCAAATAAAATATTACAGTTTCTAACCCAAGATCATGAGTGGGATAGTTTTCTCATGATGTTTTACCTGATGTGATGCATAGGAAATAATATTATCATTCTGCATAAGGACACAACCAAGTCCTTTCATTGAAGCATCACTATAAATAAAAAACCCATCATTCCCTGATGGTAGAGTCAAGATAGGAGAATTGGATAATATTCTCTTTAGTTCTTCAAAACATTCTTCACAATATTTTTTCCAAACAAATTTAACCCCTTTATGTGTGAGCTCGGTTAATGTGTTAGCCAATCAGGCAAAATTCTGGATGAAATGTCGATAATAACCTGCTAAACCAATAAAACCGCATACCTCAGTTATAATCGTCAGTGATAGACATTCTTGTATTACTATTTTATTAGAAGGATCAATGTAGATTCTATCCTTATAGACAATATGGACAAGAAAATAAATCTCTTGAAGCCAGAATTCACACTTGAAAAACTTCCCGTATAATTCATTTATTATGAGGGTTTTAAGAATGGTGCACAAGTGATTTTCATGATCTTCATATCTTTTGGAGTATACCAGGATGTCATCAATAAATACCACTACAAAGTTATCAAGATATTCCGTGAAAACACTCTTCATTAGATCCCTGAAAACATAGGGTGCATTAGTCAGCCCAAAAAGCATTATTGTAAACTCGTAATGCCCGTACCTGGTTCAAAATGCTATTTTTGGGATTTCTTCCTTCTTCACACACAACTGATGATAACCAGATAAAAGGTCAATAATTGGAAAATATTGAGCTCCATGAAGTTAGTTGAATAAATCATCAATGTGAGGTAGGGGATACTTGTTCTTTATTGTTATAGCGTTGATCTCCCTGTAGTCAATGAACAACCTCATAGATCTGTCTTTCTTTTTAACAAAAAGGATAGGGGCTCCCCATGGAGAAACAATAGGGATAATAAATCCCTTATTACTCAATTATTCTATTTGTTTCTTTAGTTCCACTAATTCCACAGTGGTCGTTCTATTAGTGGTCTTAGATATGGGCCTTGAACCAGGAATTAAATCAATGGAAAACTCAATTTCTCGTTCTGGAGGATGTGTAGGTAAATCCTATGGAAACACATCTACATCCTGTATTTGAACATTGCTTTCTTCCCCCATAGTTATTTAATTCTCTTCCTCCCCAATAAATGAATTTAGTTGAGCTATTGTGGTGGATCTAGATAAGATTATGGTGGTGATGTTTCTCCTATAAAGATAAGGTAATCTTTATCATCATCGAGAATTGTAACCTCCTTCTTTTTAAAATAAATTTTCACCTAATGGTCCGAAATCCATTCTATACCGAGGATTATATCAAATTAAATCATGGGTATGAGGATGATATCAGCAGAAAAATAAATTTTATATGCCTTAATGGGAACTGATTTAAAAAACATTGTTGTAGTGATACTTCCCTTAGGAGTTTTGACTGAAAACTCCCTTGTTAAATCAAATTGTAAATATATAATTTTCTTAGCAAACTGGGAAGATATGAAACAATGCGAAGATCCATGATCAAATAAATCATTGGCTAAACTTGAGGAAACCATTAAATTACCTACCACCACATCTTTAGGAGCTTCAACCTCAGTATTAGTGATCGCATAAGCTTGGCCTTGTTCCCTTTTCCTTTTATGTGGTAAGTTTCTCTAACGCTTAGAACATTCATTTTCATAATGTCCCCTTTATCTACAATTGTATCATTTAACATTGAAAGCCTCTTTCTTCCCCTTGCAATAATGAGCTTGGTGGCCTTTTTCACCACACTTATAACAGACTCTCATTCCCTTCATGCAAGTACAAGGATGTTTCGTCCCACATTTACTACAAGATAGATATTCAAATTTTCCCTTATTCCCCTTATTTCCATTTGTAGATTTTTCAGCATTTCTCTTCTTCTCATTCTTTGCTTTAAAGTCATAATACTTAGAGAATTCCTTTGCTGTCTTGATAGCACTTGAGACAATATCTTTCTACAGCAAGAAGGATTGTGAGACTAATGCTTGATGGAGAAATGGTTTTAACCCATCAAAGAAATGATCAATCATACTTCTTTGGTTATGTATATAATATGCAACATGCTTTTATAACCTTGTAAAGTTAGCCTCATACTTTGCGACATTCTAATCCTCTTTTTGCCTCAGACGTAGAAATTGTATTTCTATATCCGCTCGATAGTCACGAGGAAGGTATTTTTCTAAGAAAATCTCTTTAAAATCCCTCCATTCCATATTTGATAATTCATCATCTTCCTTTATCTTTTGATTCAATGACCACCATTGATCTGCATCTCCTGTGAGGTGATAAACTACTATGATAACTTTTCCCTTTTTCTATTCCCCAAAGCGTGATATATTTTCACCAAGGGATTTGTCCATTGCTCAGGTACTAATAGATTTGTACTCCAATTGAATGTTGGTCATTGTTGCCTCATGAAGCGATCTAACATTGATCCTTCACGTTGTGTATTAGGGTGATCTATATGGGTAAGGTTATTATTCATAACCTGAGTGAGTTATCCAAGTATGGTGATAATATGATCAGCACCAGTTGCATCACCAGCTTCACAATAATTATCTTGAGTAGGAGGGAAATCCCTACATAGATTACGTGTGTTGATACGGTTTTCATTCCTTCCACTAGGTGCCATTTCTAATCAATTGAATGCACTAGATTAGTTTATGAATCACAATACATAATTAAATCTTGTAAAACACTTAACATAAATTGAACAGTTTATGGATATAATCCATAATCCTAAAAATGTTTTCTATGGGGATGTATATACTCATAAAACATTCATAATGGTTTGTAATGAAAATTAGAATTATCATAGGAATATCCCCCGGGAGTGTCGTAACCAAGAGTGCAGCAAGGCCCGTTGTCATGCCCCAGTTCCAGTTTGAGTCTAGCTAAAAGCGGTGTTTTCGAGTTTTACACCTAGGTACATCTATTCCAGAGCCGCATCTACCTTCTCGTATCCAGACAGCGATTTATTTCTTGGAAAACTCACAAAATATCTATAGTACCAAAACTTTACGAAATTAATCTATAATAATCCTCAAAGTCTATCTTAGGGAAATTTTCTCTAATCTGTGTTATTTTAATCTAGCATCCAAGGTTTGTACTAAACTTCCCCGGATACCAATTATAACACGCTGACCCTAGTTACCTAGAGTCAGTGCATTATCACGTAACATTAGCATGATACAAGGAAATCGTGTCTCGAAGGACCGATCAGTTTAGTAGCCTTGGAAATACTAGATACATTCATATGTTTTTCATTATATAATAAAATGAAAAACTACAACAACATAGTCTCCATAGGACACACTCATATCCCTTAGACTATCCATGTAGGTCAGTCATAATATACTTCTTCGCATCTTGGGAAAAATAAAACATAGAAAGGGGTGAGATCAGATGCTCAGTAAAGATAAAAATAGAGAGGAAACATTCATAAATAATCATAAACATTTAAGGAAATGTATAAGACTAAAAAAAGCCTTTTAAACCTGAACTTAAACATAATATGGCAAAGATAAAATCAAATAAATCTATTTACTTATTCACATGGATATTCTACTAGTCGAATAATCACATGCAATATCAATATCCACTTTCATAATGATGGAATGAATAATGCCAGACTTCATAACCACATAGTCAATGCCCTGTGCCTAGAATACAAATAATATTTTGTCAAGGCCTTGTGCCAAGACACTAGTTTGTCTCTTAAGACCTACCGATTCATCGATGAGCTATAGTTGGCTCCACCCATCACATACTATGTCCAATGCATTCCTCATATGAAAAGGTTTAAACATAATATAAACATTCGTATTAAGACTAGTATACAAAATGTCAATACTTTATCCATAAACCATGAATGGTGTAAAAATAATACATCCATAGTCAAACATATCAAAAAAACATTCAATACAATATGGAAGTTTTTTATAATAAATCAACTTTAAACAAGCATAAAATCCATCAAAGGATGTTGACATAGATGAAATCAAAACCTTTTTACAGAAATATCTCTTTATATTTTGAAATCAATTAAAAGTCATGAATTATAAAAGAAACAATTTGTTTTTGAAAATATTCTTATAATCAAGTAAGAGAATCTCCGATAATGTTATAATGATGGAAAATAACTGCACCCGCCATATAAGTTAAAAAAACATTCTTACCTTATTTTTTTCGAAAAGGTCATAAAGTACCTTGCTTAGAAAAGGATGGAAAGATTTCTTTCAAAACATATATGGTCAAATAAGGGTATAAATGACTTTAAACCATTTTCTAGTAAATAGTAAAAATTTATTGAAAAACATTTTTTACGAAAATGGATGTGGTTGATAAAGACGTCCCAGTAGATAATTACATATAAACAACCTCAGATAATGAAGAGATTGTGAAATTAACTCTTACATTGTACTTTTCCATGGTGTATGGTAGGTTAACCTCCTATATAATGGTGAAATCATTGTTATTAAATTATACAATAACTATATACATTAATATGATATCATATATGATCTTCTAATATTTCTTTGTTAATGATATTTCAGTAGAATCATCGTTTCGGGTGTTAACTGTTTCGTTTTCCTTTATATGCTTTGTTACGTAAGAAATTCTTTATATGGATAGGATGTATCCTATTAATGTTAAAAATGAAATTAAGTCTTTAAAAATTATTTTGAATCATTAAATGAAAATTAGTCTTTAATGGATACGATGGGGAATGAATCTCATCACCTTTTTGGAGACGGTAATCTGTACGTATGCACGAGCGACAATATCATTCTTTTGATAATAAAATCGTATATAAATGGATGGTATATCATATATACAGAATCATTATTATGTTATATTTATTATTTACATCATTTATACTCATTATTATACCCATCCAAATGATGAAGTGTTCGAATAACAAACTACACCACGACCTGGAGACAGTAACCCGTATGTACGCACGTATGGTGACTTTGCCATTTATATGATTGATAGAATAATGAATAGTGTTTTACCAGTTTTATAATAACATCACAGTATATAGAATATACTGGAGTCATTATTTTAGAATGTAAACAACAAATAAAGAGGAAGTGGAAGAAGAAAATAACTTAAAAGAGGTGATGAAATATTTACCTCTTCTTCGGGTTCTTCCATTTGATTTGATCAGAATGTCTCATTAGGTTTTATTTATGACTGAAGTAAGGCCTATAGGATGAAGCGAGGACAATTGAGAGGATATTTGGTCAGGTTTTGGCCGATCAAAATGGATTTTAAGGTGTGATTTTGAGAGAAGGGGAAGTGCCCTTTTCTAAGAGGGGTGAGGAGAACCTTAGGAAAAGATTGAAATATTATTTTATAATAAAATCATTTTCGGTTTATAATGGATCCAAAATGATTTATTTAGAGTATAAGGTGGGTATCGGTCTAAAAACACTAAAAAAAATAGGTTTTAGACAGGTTTGGGTCACTATATTAACCATATCTATTAGATTTAACTCTCAGTTAAATAGTTTGACAGTTACCATGTCTCTTTGTATTTTTCTATTATATTGTTAATAAAATTACTATAAACTTCCAAGAGAACCTAAAGTGGTTCATGAATGAAGTATATAATAATACTTAAGCCCTTTGGATGAACCTTGTATTTTTAAGAATAGAATATCAATTAATAATATAATATTTGTTTTAAAAACTATTTTATGTCAATTTTGACACTATTGGGTATTTTTTTTGTTAAATTCATAACATCATTATTACATAGAAAAAAATTCATTTAATCAACCCTACCATGTCATATTAACCGATAAAATTAGTGGAATTCATTAAAACTCTCAAATTAGATTTATTTGAATATTTATAATGTCAATTATTTTAATCATTCATTAATAAGGTAAAAACTGCATCATCAATGTGTCATAAATATATTGAATTTTTTATTGTCTAAAAATTACAAATAATATACCATTATATAGGAAATCGTTTTCGATTTCTAATGAATATTTATAATCTAATTTATCTTATGTATAACCCTATATTAAAAATGGTTTCGTTATTAAACATTGATTTTAACTCGTTTAACTCTTCTTTAAATAAAATAATAATAAATGTCCTAATGATGTAGCCTTTAAAACACATGTTGTGCCACATCTTCTTACTTAATTTTTAATGATTTAATTAATTATTTAATCACTTTATGTTAAATTTTTGTACTTTTGTATTTTTATAATTAAATTTGTCAAACATTCACTTTTTATAACATTTTATGTAATTTTGGACCTTAAAATAATTGATTTATTCATTATGTGTTTTTAATATAACTAATTTTCATTTTGTTTAATTAAATCCTTATTTTTTTATTTTATTTAATTTATTATTATTATTAATCATTGAGTTTGCTAATTAATTTAATTTTAATTTTTAAAGTTATATAAAAATTAGCTCGGCATGCCAGACTACCGGTAGCTTAGCTACCGATAGAACGTTACCGGTACACTCTATCGGTGACTCTGCCTCTATCGGTGACCCTTGCCACCGATACTCATTTCTATCGGTAAGCACATTAATTTTATAAGCAACGGTGAGTATTTAGTTAGGTTAATTTAATTTTTCTTAACTTTATAATAGTCAATATCTATTAAAAAAAATATTTAATCAACATAATTCTAATTAATTAACTTAGACTTTATTTTATTAATTAATCTTTCAAATAAGTTACATTAGAATTGGTTAATTTTATTATTTTATATGTTTAATCACCTGCTAGTTATTTAAGTAAATAATTTGTGTTTTTAATTTAATTTAATAGTTCGCTTCATAAATTTATGTTTTCAATTAGTAAATTAATTAATTAATATGAGTTATTAAGCATTAATTATATTATTTTATGTATGCAGATTAATTTTTAGTTTATTTAATCACTGTCTTAGTCTACCGGTGAGGTAATTTAAGAGCTTGCAGTGATTTATTTAGGTGACCGATGTTGTTATCTGGTGCTACTTTTTAATAAATTTATTTAGTTATTTTTAATTTTAAGTATTTTATTAAGTTAGTTTAAAATTTTATTCATCTTATAATTTGGGTGTTGCTAATTAATTATTTTAATAAGTTGAAAGTTTAATAAAAATTATTCTTTAAATTAATGATGTTTAGTTATCCTTTTAATTAATTATTTTCAATCCTTCTTTAAAAAAAATAACTAATGTTTTAATTTTTAAAGTTTCACCGTTAGCAAATTATACTGCTGACTTTATTTTTATCGGTATCTTCTTTTTGTCTAACGGTGACACTTTGATCTATCGGTGACCTTTCTTCTTTTAATTCTAACGGTGCCCCTGACCCTTTTTTTTAATTTCAATCGGTAACCTTCATTTAGTTTTATCGGTAGTTGCGGCCCTGCCCATCCCTTTTCATACCTCACCAATATTTTATTTTTTTCATCGGTTGCTTCACCTACGGATACCCATTCTTAACGGTATCACCTACTTTGCCGCTCATCCTCACCGTTACAGCCTTTCATCGTCACCGACACCACACTTTTTCCAATCGGTAGACTCAGCTACTGACACCCCCTCACTGTTACCCTTTTTTTTATTACCTCACCGTCATCCCTTTTCCCCCACAGATACATACCCAAACTAGACCGCTCCGCACCATTCGAATCAGAGACCGCCACTGGTCTGAAGCCGAGACCCCGGATTTGCGCCGCTGCTGGTCCGGCGCTGGAAGAACTCGAAGCCGCCATGCCACCATGGGATCCGCACCACCTACAGTACACCACGGCACCTGCCGGTTGTGCTGGAGAGGAGGCCGCGCTGCAGTTGCTTTGAAGAGACGTCGGGCCGAGCTGAAGAAGCTCCTGCTGTTCGCTGCTAGCTGTTGCTGCTGTCCGCCGCCATTGGATGCCGCCAGTGCTGATGGAGTCATGCCATCGCTTCAAGACATTGCGGTGAAGGAGAAGCTCGGGCCTCCATGCACGAACGCTAAAGATTCAATGGCTGGAGAAACCATGTTAAAGGACAATCACGAAGAGACTCAGTATCCACCCCGTGATAGGAGTTCGAGGTAGCCAATTGAAGCCAGTTGCAGAGGAGGATGTTGGCCAGCTCAGGGAGAAGAAGCATCGACTCAGTGCGGAGAAGGGGTAGGCACTGGAGAGGAGCTTCGAGATCAATAACAAGCCAGAGCCAGAAGAGTTTTGCGAGTTGATTGTCATGGTTGGAGGGTTTGTGAGTACAAGGGAGAGCCGCTGACGGAGTGGCCGCGAGGAGAAAGACTCGGGTCCCTCTGTCCGCAGCTGAGGAGAAGGATTCTGCGCTGTCGTTGGATTTGAAGCTGCAGTGGAGTCCGCGACGAAGAGGAGAAGCCGAGCTAGGACAACCGTCGTGGGTTCTTGCTGGGTAGCAGTTGTAAGAGCCGCCGCCCTGCAAGGAGGAGTATGCCGCGCCACGGGTTCTCCAGGAAGAAGATGAAACCCTCCCCTGCGCCAATTTGGGGGAGGGAGAAGATAATAATAACAAACAAAATAATAATAATAATAATAAATATAAAGTAATAATAATAAACGTAAGGTAAAAAGTAAGAGGAAAAAATAATTAAAGGAAAAGTTAAAGTTAAATTAGCTTTACAAAAAAATTACGTTAACTTAGTCAAGTCAATATTAAATAACTTATTAAATTTATCAATTTAAAACATTTATAATTTTATTAAATGGATGATTTATAAATTAAAATACAAAGCTTAATTAATAATAAATGTAAATAATAAATTAACTTACTATTTATTGTATAAATTATATAATTAATAATAATTCTAAATAAACTATAAAATATTTTTATTAATTTAAAATAATTAAAACATAAGTAGTAATTTTAATTACATAATTAAAATTGAAAAAATTAATTAATTAATCTAATGAATAAATTTCTTTTATAGTAATAATTAAATTATTAATTCAATTTAAATTATTTTCTTAATTATTTATTTATTTATGTTCTCAATTTTTAATAACTTAGTTAAAAATAATAAAATTAATAACTTAGTTAATTATATCTATTGACTTAATTTAATTAATAACTTGTTAATAACTTATGTTTTAGCGTAGTTAATAATTTAAAGGCTAATAATTATCAATTAACGTAAGTTAACTTGTTTCAAGTAATTTAACACTTAACCTAAAAAAATAACCATTTTTCATCCTTTATGTTTGTTTTTATTTATTTCTCTTTTCTAACTATGCAGGTTCAGCTTAGGGACTTAAATGAGTCTAGGTTCGTCCAACTAACTCTTCCGGAGTTAGTTACAAGTGAAAAATTCTCGCGACGTGCCTGTTGCGGGTTAAGCACACGTGTGTAGTGCGTGGGTGAAGAACTAAAAAAAGTCGGTGGAAGTTGTGGCGGTGACATGAAGCGAATGACAGAAGTTATTTAAGCAGATCAAGCAGCGTTCTTGAGGGAGAGAGGCAGATACGTGATTGATTGGAATGATATTTATTTTACCCAGAGGGACGATGCTGAGCAGTGCAGTCCCGGAACTTAGGAGCAGAGCATTCTTAGGGAGTTTCTTCTCCCTCACGATTTAAACTTTTGTACTCAGTTTCTGTAATGTTTCCTATTACTGCTGTGATAATGAATAGTATAGTTAGCTAAGTCTTTTAGTTCGGGGAGAGTTCTAGCTCTACTGGTATCTTTTTCATCCTTTTCACTTATCATTTTAATGTGATTAGAATTGACCGGCGATATTAGTTCTAATTATATATTCTTGTTGCGGACCACAAACACTACAATTTCAAAACTCTATAATAATTCGGCGAGTTTGGTTATGGAGTTATCTTTTTAGTAAACAAATCATAATGAAAACTTCAGTACTTATGGCGAGTTTGTACTGTTGTTCATTTTAAGACATCTTTCTGGAATTGTACTTCACGGAGTGGCGAACTCTAGTTGTACAATATCACAACTTAACTCCTGGCGAGGGAGCTAAGTCTCCTTTATTCAGTGGTACGAAGCAGTAATTTTACATGAAAAGGAAAAACAATTTAAACCAGTAGACTAGAATGAACCCCGAGCGATCTTTACTGTTGTCCTTTACCAGCATTTTATTTTCTTTGATGCACCTTGCTTCCAGCTGAACTCTATTTTAGTATAGATAGAACAATTTTACAATAGAAGTGTAGTTTCAATTTACAGTACAAAAAATCATAAAAAAATTAAAGGATATAAAAATATAAAAAGTGAAACTTAGAAAAAATCACTCCGCTGCTGACAACAGTGGAGTTTCCCAAGTTTTTTAGTTTAGCAGTGTCCAAATTTACATTCCCTGTGGGTTCGACCCTGCTTGCCACATATATAGTAGTTAGTAGGAATATAAATTTTAAACTTTGACTGACTTCAACGACAGTTTAGGTCAAGTTTTTGGTACTGTTTCCTGGGAGGGCACGAGCCATTGCTAAAAAAAACTAAAAAAAACACAAATATAAAAATCTTTAAATTTTTTTGAAAATTTTAAAAACTGTAAAAAAAAATTTGTCTTATCAACCTGAACTGTTGGTACCGTCTACTGTTTTTTTTTGTATGAGCACAAGACACTCTGCTATTAGATTAGATCCCTTAAACCTTGAATTAGAAAAACATTTAGCTGCTCTAAGAAAGAAGAACAAAACTGAAATAGAAAACATAGATAATAGTGTTCCTGAGCATAATAATTTCCATAACCAACCAGAAATGATAGATGAAAATGAAATTCCTAGGATGAGGGAGTTTCAACTCCCTCAAGTTTCAAGCAACCCGTCATCCATTAAATTAATTCCTAGAGCCAGAAATTATGAGCTGAAAAAATCACACATTTCTCTGCTGCCTGCATTAAATGGGCTCTCTAATGAGGACTCTTTAGCCTTCATTAGAGACTTCTATAACACTATGCAACAACTACCACTTTTAGGACTCACTGAGAATGAGCTTAGGATGAGAGTTTTTCCCTTTTTCCATAAAGGGAATGCGAGAAATTGGTTTTTGAGCTTAGATGAGAATATTTTTGAAAATTGGGATCAAGTGTATAACTCATTCATTGTGAAATTTTATCCCCAATGATTAAAATGTGAATTGTGAACTAAAATCACTAGTTTTTATCAAGAGGATGGAGAAGCTTTTCAGGAAGCCTGGGATAGATTTAGGGACCTGCTTAGGCAGTGTCCTCATCATCAACTCCCATCACATCTCCTCATGGACACCTTCTATGAAGGGCTTTCCTCCTTTGGTCAGAACATAGTGGATCAAGCTTCTGGGGTTAATTACAATGATAAGACTAATGAGGAGTTGAGACAAATTTTCAATAATCTGGCCCTTAATTCTCAACATAAAAATTCATGAAGAAAAAGAGTTAATAGAACTGTCAATTCAAATACTGGTTCAATGAATGAAACTCAAGCTCAACTAGCTGAAAGCACTAACCAACTTCAAACATTAATGAACCAGAATTCAAAACAAACTGTTAACCAAGTTGAAAACCAAAATCAGTATCAATCTCTTAGGCAACAGTGCACTCAATGTGGTATGTTTGGGCACTCTGAAAGTATTTGTCTTAATTTTGATCTATCTGACCAACAAACTGAAAATTTAAACTTTGTCAATTACGGTCCTAGGATGCCTAAAAAAGATGATCCATTTTCTAATAATTACAATCAAGGCTATAGGAACCATCCAAATCCGTCATTGAAGGATCAAGGTATTATTAAGCAACAAACTGCCCCTAATTATCAGAACCAACCAAGAACAAACTTTCAAAATCAACAAAGGAAAGAGTCTTCAAATGTTCAAGGATGTAATGATAATCAACTGTCTTCTAAATTGGATCAGATATTGAATAAAATAAACTCACAAGAGGAATGGTACATGATTCAACTTAATAAACAAGAAAAGTCAATATGAGTCAGACATGATGCAAAATGATGTGAGAATGCAGAACATGGAAACACAGTTAGGACAATTAGCTAGAGATTTGACTTCTAGGGATAAAGGTAGGTTGCCTAGTACCACTGAACTTAACCCTGGGGAGAATGCTATGGCTGTTGTAACTAGAAGTGGTCTGAATACTCAAAATATTGCTGAAAAAACTGTAAAAAATGCTCAAAATAAGAAACTGTTTGAATCTGGAAATGAAAATCTGCTTTGTTCACAATCTGGAAATTCACAAAAAGATGTTGAAAATTATGAGAATCTGAATTTGTCACCTGAAAATCAAGATGAAAACTATTCTAAAAATCAAAAAAATAAAGGAAAAGAAAAAGTTGTGGAAGTGGTGAGGGACATGCCTACTGTTCTGAAAAATTTGGCCCTACCCATCCCTTTCCCTGAAAAATTGAAACCTCAAAGTAACACCAAGGCTGAACTTCTTCAGTTTCTTGGCCTTCTTTCTAAGCTTCAAGTGAACATACCTTTTATACAAGCCTTAATTCAAATCCCATCCTATCTGAAATCCTTAAAGAAAATTGTTTCAAATAAAAAGACCCTTAAAGAATTTGATACTTACAGCCTCACCGAAGAGCGCAGTGCTGTTCTTCAAAAGAAAATCCCACCTAAATTGAAAGACCCAGGTAGTTTTGTCATCCCTTGTACTCTAGGAAATCTTGGCCAGCTGAACTGTTTGTGTGATCTAGGTGCCAGCATTAATCTGCTCCCATACTCACTGTTTCGACAGTTGAGGTTGGGTGAACTTCAACCCACCATGGTCATACTACAGTTAGCTGATAGATCATTCACTCATCCTGTGGTTAGAGTAGATGACTTACTAGTTGGAGTTGGGAAGTTATTCTTGCCTGCTGATTTTCTTGTTCTTGATATGGAGTGTGATCAAGAGGTACCTATCATCTTGGGTATGCCCTTCTTGGCCACAGGTGGTGCTGTCATTGATGTTTCTAAGGTTCAACTGATCTTCAAAATTGGTGAACAAGAAGAAGAGTTCAATGTTTTTAAAAATATTAAGGAACCAACTTACTCTGAAAACTATTCAAAAATTGAGTCTCTTGAAGCTGAATGTTCTTATAAAAATCAACTTGAACTCATTGAAAAATATAAAAATCATTCCTCTGTTGAAGAAAATATTTGTGAATCTGTTCTAGAAGCTGAAAATTCTGCTGTGACAACCAAACTGGTAAATCTTCCAGAAATGGACAACTTTCTAGTTTCTGCTGTAGGAGAGTCCCCTATTTCTGAACTTAGGAACTTTCTGAGTGAAATTGAGGGTATTTCTGTTAACACTGACCTTGTGGATCACTTTGATGATATTAATGGAGAACTTATTAGACAACTTAATGATTATTCTTTGATAAACTTGCTGAATTCTGATCTAGAAAATCTGGACAGTGTACTGCCTTCCTTGGATAGTAGCACTGTTATTTCTGAATCCGAACTGGAAATTAAAAATCATTCATCTTTTAATACTCCTTATAAGAAATATATTGAAGATCTTGGGCCTCCCAGGCCTAAGAGTCTTCCATCTAGTGTTGAACCACCTGATCTTGAGCTGAAGCCCATCCCTGCCCATCTTAAATATTCATTTTTAGGTGAGAACTCTACTTTACCTGTAATAATCTCTACTGAACTTAATGAAAACCAAGAAGAAAAATTGTTGGGAGTTTTGAAAATGTTTAAATCTTCCATAGGCTGGACCATAGATGATATCAAGGGTATTAGTCCATCATTCTGTATGCACAAGATTCCTATGGAGCCTGATCATAAGCCTAGGGTTGAATGTCAAGTAAGATTAAATCCAAACATGAATGAAGTTGTGAGAGAGGAAGTAATCAAGCTGTTGGACACAGGAATGATATATCCTATCTCTGATAGTGCTTGGGTTAGCCCTGTCCAAGTTGTTCCCAAGAAGGGAGGTTTTACTGTTGTTAAAAATGAAAAAAATGAATAAGTCCAAGTTAGGAAAGCCACAAAATGGAGAGCCTGTATTGATTATAGGAAGCTTAATGCAGCCACTAGGAAGGACCATTTTCCTATGCCCTTCCTTGATCAAATTCTTGAGAGGCTAGCTGGAAATGAATTTTTCTATTTTTTGGATGGGTATTCTGGTTACATCCAAATACCCGTTGCTCCAGAGGATTAGGAGAAGACCACTTTCACATGCCCCTTAGGAACATTTGCCTACCGGTGAATGCCCTTTGGGTTGTGTGGAGCTCCAGCCACCTTTCAAAGGTGTATGATGGCTATCTTTTCTGATATGATTGAGAGAATCATTGAAGTTTTCATGGATGACTTTTCTATAGTGGGGAGTACTTTTGAGACTTGTTTAGGAAATTTTGAGTTAGTTTTGGAGAGATGTATTGAAACCAACCTTATGCTAAATTGGGAGAAATGACAATTCATGGTTACTGAAGGTATTTTCCTTGGTCATAAAGTGTCAAAGAGAGGTTTAGAAGTTGATACTACGAAGATAGAAGTTATTCAAAAATTGCCACCTCCTGTTAATGTAAAAGGTGTTAGAAGTTTTTTAGGGCATGCTGGTTTTTACCGAAGGTTCATAAAGGATTTTTCTAAAATAACTAATCCCTGGTGTTCATTGCTGGTAAAGGATGCACCATTTAACTTTGATGAAAACTGTTTGAAATCATTTAATCTTCTTAAGGAGAAACTCACTACATCACCTATCATCACTACACCTAATTGGAAATTACCTTTTAAACTTATGTGTGATGCTAGTGACATGGCTGTAGGTGATGTCCTTGGACAGAGGAGGGATAAGAGGTTTCATGTGGTATACTATGCTAGTAGACTGCTAGATGATGCTCAAAAGAATTATACCACCACTTAAAAAGAGTTGTTAACTATTGTTTTTGCTCTGGAAAAGTTTAGACAGTACTTGTTAGGATCAAAAGTCATAATATTCATTGATCATTCTGCTTTAAAATACTTTTTGTCTAAAAAAGAAACTAAACCCAGGCTGATTAGATGGATCTTATTGTTACAAGAGTTTGACTTAGAGATTAGGGATAAGCAGGGAGCTGAAAACTTAGTTGCTAATCACTTATCTAGGCTTCCTGTTACTCAACTTGAATCTGAAAATCCTTGGGAGATTAACTCTTCTTTCCTTGATGAAAAACTGATCACTGTCTCAGTCAAGCAATTTGCTTGGTTTGCAGATTTTGCCAACTTCCCGGCAGTAGGTGTCATTCCCAAAAATCTGTCTAATAATCAAAGAATGAAATTCATTTCTGAGCTTAAATATTATCTGTGGGATGATCCCTTGCTTTTTAGGATGTGTGCTGATGGTATTATTAGGAGATGTGTACCTGAGGAAGAGATGTTGTCTATTATTTAAAGTTGTCATTCTTCACCTTGGGCAGGTCACCATGGGGGTGAGAGGACTGCTCAAAAAGTCCTGTAGTCTGGTTTTTATTGTCCTACAATCTTTAAGGATTCTAGGAGCTTTTTGGTTGGTTGTGATAGGTGTCAGAGGCTGGGAAATGTGGGTAGGAAACAAGAGTTACCCCAGAAGGGTACTTTGGAGGTAGAAATCTTTGATGTTTGGGGTTTAGATTTCATGGGTCCATTTCCATCATCTCAAGGGAATGAGTATATTCTTATTACTGTGGATTATGTGTCAATGTGGGTTGAGGCAGTAGCTCTGCCCAACAATCAGGCAAATAGTGTGATAAAATTTATAAAAAAGAATATCTTTACAAGATAAGGAGTCCCAAGAGCTTTTATTACTGATAATGGAACAAATTTTAAGAATTACAAATTTAAATCTTTAATGGAAAAATATGGTTGTGTTCACAAAACTGGAACTCCATATCATCCACAGTCCAGTGGACAAGTGGAAATTTCTAACAGAGAACTAAAACAAATTCTTTAGAAAACTGTGTCAAACTCTAGGAAAGACTGGTCTCTTAAACTGGATTAAGCTTTATGGGCTTACAGAACTGCTTTCAAGACCCCAATAGGTATGTCTCCTTACAGGCTCTTGTTTGGGAAATGCTGTCATTTACCTGTGGAGTTGCAACATAAGTCATATTGTGTAGTTAAGGCTCTGAACTTTGACTTTAAGAGTGCTGGTGAGAGGAGATTTCTTGAGTTGAGTGAACTTGATGAGATTAGAAGAGAGAGTTATGATAATTCAAGAATTTATAAAGAGAGGACTAAGATATTTCATGATTCTATCATTCAAACCAAAGGGTTCAAATTTGGACAGATTGTTCTCCTCTTTAATTCTAGACTTAAACATTTTCCTGGGAATTTGAAGTCCAAGTGGTCTGGACCGTTTACTGTAGTAAGATTACTGAAGAATGGATCTGTGGAAATAGTAGATGAAGAGAATAAACCCATGTTGGTTAATGGTCAAAGACTGAAACTTTAATTTGAGGGGCAGCCAAAGGGTTTGGCTGCCTTCACTGTTCTTGAAAATTGTTCTTGAATAAAGTCTGGTTGGGGACTGTAAACCTAGCGCTACATGGGAGGCAACCCATGTTCTTTGTATTGTTAATAAATAAAAACTTTGTAATTAAATAAAGTCTGACTGAAGACTTTAAATTCAGTTCTTTATGGGAGGCAACCCATGGCCTTTGTGTTTACTTTTGTTCTGTTCTTATTTTACTTTGAATAAAGTGTTGTTTTGCATGCTTACATATGCTCTATTTTTGCTCGATACTTGTTCCTGGTTTATATGCTCTGTGTTTCTAGGATGATGATGCTTCTGTCATTTAAGGAGTGGAATTCCCACACTAGTGCAAAAAACATTGTTTACGTCGGTTATTTTTCATTATTTACGTCGGTTTTTAGGCGACGTTAATACGGACGACGTTATAAATAACGTTTTTTACGTCGGTTATTTAAAACCCGACGTAACATCCCTTCCCCGGGCCTATTATCACGTCGGTTTCTTAAATAACCGACGTGATAAAAAGGCCTGGGAAACGTTTTAGCACGTCGGTTATCCAATAACCGACGTGGTAAATCGATTCCCAGGCCTTTTAGCACGTCGGTTATATTAAGAACCGACGTGCTAAAAGGCCCGGGAACGGTTTATTACGTCGGTTCTCGAAACAAACGACGTGATAAACCCCTACCGATTTATTTACCACGTCGGTTATAAAATAACCGACGTGAAAGCGATATTTTTTTTAAAATAATTGCACTGCTCTCACCAAAAAGCAACCAGAAACCAAACAACAAAAATAACCATGCCAGCCCTCCCCCAAGCCCCAACTGAACCCCACCCTCATCTATACCCACCTAACAACCTGGCCAGCCCTCCCCCACCACATTGGAGCCCCACCACAACCCTTGGACACCCCCCACCCCTTGGACAGCCCCCCACCCTCATTTACACCCCCACGACCCCTAGTACAGCCTCAAACACCCATTGGACACCCCTCCCATATCCCTTGGACACCCCCCACCCCTTGGACACCCCCCCACCCCTTGGACAGCCCCCCCACCCTCATTTACACCCCCACGACCCCTAGTACAGCCTCAAACACCCATTGGACACCCCTCCCATATCCCTTGGACACCCCCCACCCCTTGGACAGCCCCCCCCCACCCTCATTTACACCCCCAAGACCCCTAGTACATCCTCAAACACCCATTGGACACCCCCCCACACCTTGACAGCCCTCCCAGACCCCTTGGACACCCCCCCCCCCCGACCCCTGGACACCCCCCCGAGCCCTTGGACAGCCTCAAACACCCCTTGGACACCCCTCCCATATCCCTTGGACCCCCCCACCCCTTGGACAGCCCCCCACCCTCATTTACACCCAACCGGCCCCTTGGACAGAACTCCCAGACACCTTGGACACCACTTCCATATCCCTTGGACACCCCCCACCCCTTCGACAGCCCCCCACCCTCATTTACACCCCCCGAACACTAGGACAGCCCCAAACACCCCTTGGAAACCCCTCCCATATCCCTTGGACACCCCCCCCACCCCTTGGACACCCCCACCCCTTGGACAGCCCCCCCACCCCCTGGACACCCCCCGGCCCCTTGGAAACCCCCCCGACCCCTTGGAAACCCCCCCATCCCCTTGGACATCCCCAAACACCCCTTGGACACCCCTCCTATATCCCTTGGACACCCCCCCACCACTTGGACACCCCCCACCCCTTGGACAGCCCCCCCCCCCCCCCACCCTCATTTACACCCAACCGACCCCTTGGACAGCCCCAAACACACCTTGGACACCCCTCCCATATCCCTTGGATCACCACCGGCCGGCCGCTGGATCACCACCGGCCGGCCGGTGGACCAGACAGAGAGCCTTCCTCTCTGTCTGGACCACCGGCCGGCCGCTGGCTCATCACCGGCCGACCGGTGGACCAGACAGAGCTTTGCTGTCTGGCCCACCGGCCGACCGGTGATCCACCACCGGCCAGCCGGTGCGCCCAGGACAGCCCCCCCACCCACCCGGACAACCCCAACCCTCTGGACAGCCCCCCCCCCCCACCCGGACAACCCCAAATACCCTCTAGAGAGGCCACCACCCACTTGGACAGCCCCCCACACCCATCCACCCCCTTGGACACCCCCCTGGACACCCCACCGACCCCTCTGGACAGGCCGCCACCCCCTTGGACAGCCCCCCACACCCACCCATCCCCTTGGACACCACCCTGGACACCCCCCGACCCCTCTGGACAGCCCCCCACCCCTCATAAACACCACCCCCACCCCCTACCCCCTTGGACACCCCCCTGGACACCCCCCAACACCCACCCACACCCTTGGACAGCCCCCCACACCCACCCACCCCCTTGTAAACCCCCCTGGACACCCCCCGACCCCTCTGGACAGCCCCCCACCCCTCCTGGACACCACCCCCCACCCCCTACCCCCTTGGACACCCCCTGGACATCCCCCAACCCTCTGGGCAGCCCCCCACCCACCCGGACAACCCCAAATACCCTCTGGAGAGGCCGCCACCCACTTGGACAGCCCCCCACACCCATCCACCCCCTTGGACACCCCCTGGACACCCCACCGACCCCTCTGGACAGGCCGCCACCCCCTTGGACAGCCCCCCACACCCACCCATCCCCTTGGACACCACCCTGGACACCCCCCGACCCCTCTGGACAGCCCCCGACCCCTCTAGAAAGCACCCCCACCCCTCCTGGACACAACCCCCCACCCCCGACCTGCTTGGACACCCCCTGGACACCCCCCAACCCTCTGGACAGCCCCCCCACCCCTCCTAAACACCACCCCCCACCCCCTACCCCCTTGGACACCCCCCTGGACACCCCCCAACACCCACCCACACCCTTGGACAGCCCCCCCACACCCACCCACCCCCTTGTAAACCCCCCTGGACACCCCCCGACCCCTCTGGACAGCCCCCCGCCCCTCCTGGACACCACCCCCACCCCCTACCCCCTTGGACACCCCCCTGGACATCCCCCAACCCTCTGGACAGCCCCCCACCCACCCGGACAACCCCAAATACCCTCTGGAGAGGCCACCACCCACTTGGACAGCCCCCCACACCCATCCAACCCCTTGGACACCCCCCTGGACACCCCACCGACCCCTCTGGACAGGCCGCCACCCCCTTGGACAGCCCCCCACACCCACCCATCCCCTTGGACACCACCCTGGACACCCCCCGACCCCTCTGGACAGCCCCCGACCCCTCTAGAAAGCACCCCCACCCCTCCTGGACACAACCCCCACCCCCGACCTGCTTGGACACCCCCCTGGACACCCCCCAACCCTCTGGACAGCCCCCCCACCCCTCCTAAACACCACCCCCACCCCCTACCCCCTTGGACACCCCCTGGACACCCCCCAACACCCACCCACACCCTTGGACAGCCCCCCACACCCACCCACCCCCTTGTAAACCCCCCTGGACACCCCCCGACCCCTCTGGACAGCCCCCCACCCCTCCTGGACACCACCCCCCACACCCTACCCCCTTGGACACCCCCCTGGACACCCCCCAACCCTCTTGATATCCCTCCCACCCCCCTGGAATCACTGAAAATTTACCATAACAAGAAGTTGGGCCATTCAAAGAATGTTTTTAGGTGTGGAGGAAGAACTGAGTTTCAATAGATAGAGAAAGAACTCGACATTAGGTTGTCTATTCCAGGTGTGGATTTGAAGGAGTTAATGTTTGTTCAGTGACCCAAGAGATTGAATCAGAAATTCAGATGTTGTGCCATTTTCTCATGATGAGGATGAATAATTGGTGGGGTTTGACTTTTAAATGGAGAGCTTAGCAGACCATCATATTTTCTATAGATCAGTAAAGGATGTTAGCATCGAACATAAGGCTTAAGGGATGCTTTCAGATCCAAATATGTATGTTGATGGATGCAATGGATCTAGTAGAGGTTCTAGAAAGAATGTTGGTTTTATTTGTTTAGGATAAGTAGTGAAGAAAAAACTAGTTAATTTTTTACTTGCTGAAAAGAGGGTATCTAAAATTTTTAACATGCCGAGGGGAAATCTGGCAAGTCCTCCTCGTGAAACTTTGTTTGCAGGGGGTGAAAATGGTGATGTGATCCCAAATCCATGCACCTATGCCATGGTTGTGTGTGAATAAAGTAGTAACAACTGTAAAAGGGCAACCCATCCAAATGGACACGCCCCAACCCTCTCGGGGATTTATAGAAAACGATGAAAAATTAGTGAAATCATAAAATTAGTCAATATTGCAAGTCGAACTAATAGATCTAGGGATGATAAATAAGATTATGGTGCCAAAACGAGTTAAAAGGGTTCGCAATCGAAGAATCTTAGCTAGTTTCAACAAAAAAATCACAACACATATATATATACTATCCGCAAAAAAAAACGAACGAGTGGGAGGATTACCTGAGTGCTGCGAGTTTAGATGATTGATCCGAGGAGATTAAATATGAGAAACGATGATCTCAAAACGAATCTAAACCAACGAAATGGACGAGCCGATTCGGGTTTACGCGCGAGAGAGACGAGTCGTGACTGTCGAAGGTAAACTCGCGAATGACAATCCACGGGTGTGGGTAAATTTTTAAATGAGTTATCACGTCGGTTATTCAATAACCGACGTAAAAACCTTCCTCCGATTCTTTTTTTACGTCGGTTATAAAATAACCGACGTTATAAAGGGCTCAAAAACCGCGTTTTTTACGTCGGTTATTGAATAACCGACGTAATAACTCGTACATATGTCGATTTGTTACGTTGGTTATTGAATAACCGACGTAACAAACACCCCCCGCTTCTGTTTTTTACGGCGGTTAATGTATAACCGACGTAAAAAATGAAGCCGCGCGATTAATAACGTCGGTTATAAAAATAACCGACGTTAAAGGTGTACTAAACACAGGTTTTTACGTCGGTTATTAAATAACCGACGTAAAAAACCTCGTTTTACATATTATGACGTCGGTTTTATATAACCGACGTAAAAAATGGTGACGTAAAAAACGTTTTCTGCACTAGTGCCATGGTCATTTTTGGACAAGAGCTTAGTCAGAGAAGTATTTCAACTTGTTGCACTTATTTTTCTGCTCCTGTTTTTTAAAATATAATTCTTCTTGCTTAAAATTCTGCTTGTATTATAAAATTATGCTACATGTCGTGTAACTAATGAATTAAAAATCTTCATGAGCTTCCTTGCTTTAAAAAACTGAATTTCATTGTGATAAAACATTTTCACTGCATGAAACTATGTGTGGGGGGAGTACATGCTGCAGATCATTTGAATCTTCTTGTTTCGTTGAGGTGTTTAGCATGAACTTTGTCTACTGTATTAAACATATTATTGAACTTAGTGTTTAAAATGCTTTCACCCAGTTAATTGTACACCCACACCTTATATGCTATGTTTGAACTTTAATAAAAATCTTTTCCACTGGACATCAATGTTAATGGGTATACTTGTCAATGAACCTGCTGTTAATTTAACCTTTGTGGAAAACAACACTATCTTTGAACTCCATTAAGACACTTTATACATGTCATATATCTACTTAATTGAAAATCTATTTTTAACCTTAATTGATTAATTTTTCTTCTCCATATTTAGAAGTCATATTTGGGGAAAAAGTTGGGTTTTAAGTGTGGGGGAGGGGGTCAATTCTTGACTGTGATCAACTGTGCTTAAATGAAGCCCATCAATACCCACTACAAATTCAAATTTCTTGTAAAAAATGGATAAATATTTTCAAAATTCTTGCATAATTTTAGGTTTTTCATTGTACTCAACTAGGTCTTTCCTTAGGAAAAGTTTCTTACGGGTAGTTGGGAGTTTCATTGACTCAGAAATTAATGGGTTTGGATGATTGCTGAGTGGTTTAGTTTAGTGATTTAATGGAGATTTTGTTTAGGAACTACTTCTGAAAGTGATGTGGGTCACATGTTTATGGAATTATGATCATACCATTGGAACTTGTAATTTGATTTCGATTCTAGGGGCCTCATTCATCTTTTAAATTATTAAAAGTAATTGCTTTAGTGAGCCAATGTAATGATTTTATATAAATCTTTTGGAACTGGAGTAATCTGGGCATCTGGGATCCCACGGTGAGTCTCTGAGACCTTAGATGTTGGGTGCGTTTCTGTTAACTAAAAGCCCTCTATACACTCTGAATAAGTGCATTGCACAGTGCTTAGCACAATGATACACAGCTTGGGAAAAATAAATAAAGTGTCTAGGGTCAAAAATGAGCTCATTAAGGTGAGGGGAAGGATGAACGCCAGATGAAGAAGTGATCAGTTTGTTTATATGAAAATCATTTAGATTGTATCATTGAGGTGATTCAAAAAAAAACTATCTATTTTTGGAACCTAGGAGAATAAGTCAAAGTACAAAGTTCTTTGGTTAAGGTCTTAATTCCATTGAAATTTTATCCCCTGTCATTCTTAGACTTAGAACCTGAGACTATATTGAAGTGAGTCACTAAGTTGTATCACATATGAGGCATGCCATCCTCTTTAATGGATGGTCTTTGTGTTCTTAATTACCTTTGAGTATTTGTTTTGAGCAAGATTCATTTGAGTAGATCATTTTCTTTAAGCCTATTGTTATGTATTGTCCTCTGTTTTGAGTGCTGAACATGTTACAGTGTGATCTTTATCATAAATATATTTTAATATTTTTCAAAGATAATAAAGCATGGGATTGTTTGAGGACAAACAATGCTTAAGTGTGGGGGAATTTGATGTAGCCTTTAAAACACATGTTTTGCCACATCTTCTTACTTAATTTTTAATGATTTAATTAATTATTTAATCACTTTATGTTAAATTTTTGTACTTTTGTATTTTTATAATTAAATTTGTCAAACATTCATTTTTATAACATTTTATGTAATTTTGGACCTTAAAATAATTGATTTATTCTTTATGTGTTTTTAATATAACTAATTTTCAATTTGTTTAATTAAATCCTTATTTGTTTATTTAATTTAATTTATTATTATTATTAATCATTGAGTTTGCTAATTAATTTAATTTTAATTTTTAAAGTTATATAAAACTTAGCTCAGCATGCCAGACTACCGGTAGCTTAGCTACCGATAGAAGGTTACCGATACACTCTATCAGTGACTCTGCCTCTATCGGTGACCCTTACCACCGATACTCATTACTATCGGTAAGAACATTAATTTTATAAGCAACAGTGAGTATTTAGTTAGGTTAATTTAATTCTTCTTAACATTATAATAGTGAATATCTATTAAAAAAATTATTTAATCAACATAATTCTAATTAAATAACATAGACTTTATTTTATTAATTAATCTTTCAATTAAGTTACATTAGAATTGTTTAATTTTATTATTTTATGTGTTTAATCACCACCTAGTTATTTAAGTAAATAATTTGTGTTTTTAATTTAATTTAATAGTTCGCTTCTTAAATTTATGTTTTCAATTAGTAAATTAATTAATTAATATGAGTTATTAAGCATTAATTATATTATTTTATGTATGCAGAATAATTTTTAGTTTATTTAATCATTGTCTTAGTCTACCAGTAATTTAAGAGCTTGCAGTGATTTATTTAGGTGACCGATGTTGTTATCTGCTGCTACTTTTTAATAAATTTATTTAGTTATTTTTAATTTTAAGTATTTTATTAAGTTAGTTTAAAAATTTATTCATCTTATAATTTTGGTGTTGCTAATTAATTATTTTAATAAGTTGAAAGTTTAATAAAAATTATTCTTTAAATTAATGATGTTTAGTTATCTTTTTAATTAATTATTTTCAATCCTTCTTTAAAAAAAAATAACTTATTTTTTAATTTTTAAAGTTTCACCGTTAGCAAATTATACAGCTGACTTTATTTTAATCGGTAGCTTCTTTTTGTCTAACGGTAACACTTTGATCTATCGGTGACCTTTCTTCTTTTAATTCTACCCTTGGCCCTTTTTTTTAATTTCAATCGGTGACATTCATTTAGTTTTATCGGTAGCTAAAGCCCTGCCCGTCCCTTTTCATACCTCACCGATATTTTATTTTTTCCATCGGTAGATTCAGCTACTGATACCCATTCTTAACCGTAGCAGCTGATTTGCCTCTCATCCTCACCGTTACAGCAACTTTCATCCTCACCGTTACACCAACTTTCATCCTCTCGTTACCACACTTTTTCCGATCGATAGACTCAGCTACCGATACCCCTCACTGTCACCTTTTTTTTATTACCTCACCGTCACCCCTTTTTCCCCACCCATACATACCCAAACCAGACCGCTCCGCCCCATTCCAATCAGAGACCACCACTGGTCTGAAGCCGAGACCCCGGCTTTGCGCCGCTGCTGGTCCGACACTGGAAGAACTCGAAGCCGCCGTGCCACCAAGGGAGCCGCACCACCTACAGTACACCACGACACCTGCTGGTTGTGCTGGAGAGGAGGCCGCACTGCAGTTGCTTTGAAGAGACGCCGGGCTGAGCTGAAGAAGCTCCTGCTGTTCGCCGCTGGCTGTTGCTGCTGTCCGCCGCCATTGGATGCCGCCAGTGCTGATGGAGTCGTGCCATCGCTTCAAGCCATTGCGGTGAAGGAGAAGCTCGGGCCTCCATGCACGAACGCTGAAGATTCAATGGCTGGAGAAACCTCGTTAAAGGACAATCACGAAGAGACTCAGCATCCACCCCGTGACAGGAGTTTGAGGTAGCCAATTGATGCCGGTTGCAGATGAGGATGTTGGCCAGCTCAGGGAGAAGAAGCATCGACTCAGCGCGGAGAAGGTGTAGGCACTGGAGAGGAGCTTCGAGATCAATAACAAGCTAGAGCCAGAAGAGTTTTGCGAGCTGATTTTCATGGTTGGAGGGGTTGTGAGTACAAGGGTGAGCCGCTAACGGAGTGGCCGCGAGGAGAAAAACTCGGGTCCCTCTGTCCGCAGCCGAGGAGAAGGATTCTACGCTGTCGTTGGATTTGAAGCTGTAGTGGAGTCCGCGACGAAGAGGAGAAGCCGAGCTAGGATAGCCGTCGTGGGTTCTTGCTGGGTTGCAGTTGTAAGAGCCGCCGCCCTGCAAGGAGGAGGATGCCGCGCCACGGGTTCTCCAGGAAGAAGATGAAACCCTCCCCTGCGCCAATTTGGGGGAGGGAGGAGATAATAATAACAAACAAAATAATAATAATAATAATAAATATAATGTAATAATAATAAAATTAAGGTAAAAAGTAAGAGGAAAAAAATAATTACAGGAAAAGTTAAAGTTAAATTAGCTTTACAAAAAAATTACTTTAACTTAGTCAAGTCAATATTAAATAACTTATTAAATTTATCAATTTAAAACATTTATAATTTTATTAAAAGGATGATTTATAAATTAAAATACAAAGCTTAATTAATAATAAATGTAAATAATAAATTAACTTACTGTTTATTGAATAAATTATATAATTAATAATAATTCTAAATAAACTATAAAATATATTTATTAATTTAAAATACTTAAAACATAAGTAGTAATTTTAATTACTTAATTAAAATTAACTAATTAATTAATTAATCTAATGAATAAATTTATTTTATAGTAATAATTAAATTATTAATTCAATCTAAATTATTTTCTTAATTATTTATTTATTTATGTTCTCAATTTTTAATAACTTAGTTAAAAATAATAAAATTAATAACTTATTAATTATATCTATTGACTTAATTTAATTAATAACTTGTTAATAACTTATGTTTTAGCGTAGTTAATAATTTAAAGGCTAATAATTATCAATTAACTTAAGTTAACTTGTTTCAAGTAATTTAACACTTAACCTAAAAAAATAACCATTTTCATCCTTTATGCTCGTTTTTATTTATTTCTCTTTTCTAACTATGCAGGTTCATCTTAGGGACTTAAATGAGTCCAGGTTCATCCAACAAACTCTTCCGGAGTTAGTTACAAGGGAAAAATTCGCGCGACGTGCTTGTTGCGGGTTAAGCACACGTGTGCAGTGCGTGGGTGATGAACTAAAAAAAGTCGGTGGAAGTTGTGGCGGTGACATGCAGCGAATGATAGAAGTTATTTAAGCAGAGCAAGCAGCGTTCCTGAGGGAGAGAGGGAGATACGCGATTGATTGGAAGGCGATTTATTTTACCCGGAGGGACGATGGTGAGCAGTGTAGTCCAAGAACTTAGGAGCATAGCATTCTTAGGGAGTTTCTTCTCCCTAACGATTTAAACTGTTGTACTCTGTTTCTGTAATGTTTCCTATTACTGATGTGATAATAAATATTATAGTTAGCTAAGTCTTTTAGTTTGGGGAGAGTTCTAGCTCTATTGGTATCTTTTTCATCCTTTTCACTTATCATTTTAATGTGATTAGAATTGATCAGCGAGATTAGTTCTAATTATATATTCTTCCTGCGAACCACAATTACTGCAATTTCAAAACTCTATAATCATTCGACGAGTTTGGTTATAGAGTTATCTTTTTAGTAAACAAATCATAATGAAAACTTCAGTACTTATGGCGAGTTTGTACTGTTGTTCATTTTAAGACATCTTTCTGGAATTGTACTTCTCGGAGTGGCGAACTCTAGTTGTACAATATCACGACTTAACTCCTGGCGAGGGAGATAAGTCTCCCTTATTCAGTGGTACGAAGTAGTAGTTTTACATGAAAAAGAAAAACAATTTAAACCAGTAGATTAGAATGAACCCCGAGCGATCTTTACTGTTGTCCTTTACCAGCATTTTATTTTCTTTGATGCACCTTGCTTCTAGTTGAACTCTATTTTAGTATAGATAGAACAATTTTACAATAGAAGTGTAGTTTCAAGTTATAGTACGAAAAATCATAAAAAAATTAAAGGATATAAAAATATAAAAAGTGAAACTTAGAAAAAATCACTCCACCGCTGACAATAGTGGAGCTTTCCATGTTTTTTAGTTTAGCAGTGGCCAAATTTACCTTCCCTGTGGGTTCGACCCTGCTTGCCACATATACAGTAGTTAGTAGGAATATAAAATTTAAACTTTGACCGACTTCAACGAAATTTTAGGTCACCTAATTTAATACAAGTGGACCTAAAGGATCTTATTTTATTTATAAGGTTGTTTTTGGTTGAATAACTTTTATCCAATAGAATTAGGGCATGTGTTAGGGTAATAATAATATCATTTTTACCTTTAATTACCCTATTCACTTTTTTCCGTGGTAAATAAAGGTAAAAAGGTAACTATTCACAAGAAAAAAATTATTTTCATATTATTGAACCACATTTTACTTGATGATATCAAATGTTTCTCTTGGATTTCTGAAATACAACTCAGAGAAGCGGAAAAATTAAGTTTTTTGCAAATTTGCAAATGCTACAAAGAGGTGGGTAAAAGACTGTAAAAAGTTCAATACAATTTTTATATATCTAAACTTAATATAAAATGAATCCAATGAATTACATTGAACATGTATAGGTATAATTTATCTATATTGACCTAAAATAAATTTAAATAAAAATTCGGTTTTAACCAATAACTCAGTATATTTCACTGTTCCTCAAAAAATTGAATGTTTTCAGAAAAATACCAAAAATTCATCCTAAGCTAATTTTGATATTCCGAATTCAAAAATGAAGTCCATTTTGAAAGATAAAATTTATAAAATTTCAAAAAGTGGGTATTACTATTCATAACAGATAGTTTGATTGGATGTGGTGTGTTTGAACTCGAAGTTACATACAACATAATCTATTGTATTATTTAAAAGGAAACGTACTGTGGAAGCTTGGGGTGATACATTCTCCATTCCTTAAAAATAATTTCCTCAAAAATTCTAGAATATTACTGTATAAAAATATTCGAGAGGTTATTCATCATAAGTTCCGTGGGTTCCCATGTTGCCTATTCCATCTTATGATTTCTCCATATAACTTTTACCAGATGAGTTGTCTGGTTTCTCAAAACTTGTTCTATTTTATCAAGAATCTTGATAGGATCTTCACATTTAGAAAGATCAAGTTCCAGTTCTATTTCTTCATTGTTGAGTACATGCATTGGGTTAGGCATGTATTTTCTCAATAGTGATACGTGGAAAACATCATGAACTTTGGAGAGACTTGGCGGAATTTCCAAACGGTAAGCTACAGCCCCAATTCATTCTATAATTTCGAAAGGTACGATGTACGTGGGACTCAATTTACCCTTCTTACCAAAACGTATCACAACATTCCATGGAGATGCCTTCAAGAAAACATTATCTCCTACCTGAAATTCCAAATCATTCGGTTATCGGCATAGCTCTTTTGCATACTTTGACATTATTTGATGTGGGTTTGGATTACATTCACCTTTTCCATCATTTCCTCAACAAGTTCTAGGCCTATGAGTTTTCTTTCAGCAACATCATCACAACAGGTTGGTGTGCAATATCTCTTTCCATATAACGCTTCATATGGTGCCATCTATATACTTGAATGCAAACTATTGTTATAAGAAAAATCTATCAGTGGTAAATATTGATCCCACATACCTTGAATGTCAAGTGAGAATGATATCAACATCCCATCTAAGGATTGAATAGTCTATTCTGATTGTCCATCAGTTTGAGGGTGGTATGCAGTTCTCATACGAAGTTTAGTATCCAGGCCTTTCTGAAAACATTTCAAGAATCTTGATGTAAAATGGGGATCACGGTCAGAAAAAATCGATAAAGGTACTCCATAAAGTCTTACAAATTCCTTAATATATAGTCTTGTTAGACGTTCAAGTGGTAAATCATCTCTTATAGCAATAAAATGTGCTGACATGGTAAGACGATCAACAATGACCCATATTTCATCATTCCTTCTAGGAGTCTTTTGTAGTCCCATGACAAAGTCCATCGTTCACAACTTTAATTTTCTTTTGAAATTCCTCATCATCAGTCTGAGAAATTTTTATCATTTTTAGTAAAGATGGTTTGGAAACCATTTGAAAAAGCATTTATGTTTCTCCTTATATGGTTATTCCCATATCCATCATTACAAGATCCATTAAAATAGGATCCCTTTAAACTGTCATCTTGTTCAAAACTCCATGATCCTTTCTTCCGAAATTATCTTCCACCTTATTTTCCTTCCATGGGTGGTATTGTATTATGAAATCATAATCCTTGAGTAGTTCAAGCCACCTCCTTTTCCTCATGTTGAGTTCTTTCTGTGAGAAAAAATATACTTCAAACTCTTGTGATAGATATATATCTCACATTTTTTCACCATAGATAAACTGTCTCCATATCTTCAAAGAAAAGTTTACAACTTCTAACTCAAGATCATCAGTTTGATAGTTTTGCTCATGAATTTTTAGCTGTCGTGATGCAGAAGAAATAACCCTATCATTCTGCATAAGGACACAACCAAGTCATTTCTTTAAATCATCACTATAAATAAAAAACCCATAATTCCCTGATGGTAGAGTCAATATAAGAGTATTGAATAATATTCTCTTCAATTATTAAAATTATTCTTCACACTATTTTGTCCTAACAAATTTTACCCATTTACCTGTGAGCTTGGTTAATGTGTTAGCCAATCGAGAAAAAATTCTGGACAAAATGCCAATAATAACTTGATAAACTAATAAAAATGCGTACCTTATTTATACTCATAGGTGCTGGACATTCATGGATTAATATTGTCCTAGAAGGATCAACAGATATTCCATTCTTAGAAAAAATATGGCAATGAAAAGAAATTTCCTCAAGACATAATTCCCACTTTCTAAACTTCATGTATAATTAATTTCTTATGACGGGTTTTAGAATGGTGCGCATGTGATTTTCATGATCTTCATATCTTTTGGAGTATACCAGGTTATCATCAAAAAAACACTTAAAAGTCATCATGATATTCCTTGAAAACTCTTTTCCTTAGATCCCTAAAAACAGAGGGTGCATTAGTCAGGACAAAAGTCTTTTCTGAACCTTGTAATACCCGTACCTAGTTCGAAATGTTGTTTTAGGAATGTCTTCCTTTTTCACACACAACTGATGATATCCAGATTGAAATTAAATCATTGAAAATATTGAGCTCCATGAAGCTTTTAGAATAAATCATCAATGCGAGGTAGGGGATACTTGTTCATTATTATTATAACATTTATCTCCCTGTAGTCAATGCACATCCTCGTAGATCCTTCATTCATTTTAACAAAAAGGACAGTGGATCCCCATGGAGAAAAACATGGGAGAATAAATCCATTATTACTCAATTACTCTAGTTGAATATTTAGTTCCACTAATTCCATAGTCTACATTCAATAAGGGGTCTTAGATATGGGCCTTGAACCAGGAATTAAATCAATGGAAAACTCAATTTCTCATTCTTGAGGATGTGCAGGTAAATCCTCTGGAAACACATCAAAATATTCTTGTACAATAGGTATTTCCTCTATTTGAACATTCCATTCCTCACCCATAGTTAATTAAAATATCTTCATCCCCAATAAATGGATTTAGTTGAGCTACTGGTGGTGGTTCTAGATAAGAATATGGTGGTGATGTTTCTTCTCTAATGATATGGTACTCTTTATCATCATCGAGAATTGTAACATCCTTCTTCCTAAAATAAATTTTCACATCATGGTCTGAAATACAATACATACAGAGGATTATATCAAATTCAATAAGGGGTATGACGATTAGATCAGCAGATCAATAATGTTTATATTCCATACTGGGAACTGATTCACAAAACATTGTTACAATGATACTTCCCTTAGGAGTTTTGACTAACAACTCCCTTGTTAAATCAATTTGTAAATATCTAATTTTCTTATCAAACTAGGAAGATATGAAATAATGCGATGATCTAGAATCAAATATAGCATTGGATAAACTTGAGGAAACCATTAAATTACATGCCACCACATCTTTTAGAGCTTCAACGTCAGTATTAGTGATCACATAAGCTTGGCCTTTCTCCCTTTTCCTTTTCTATGGTAAGTTTCCCAGACTCTTAAGAAATTCATTTTCATAATTCCCCTTATCTCTACAATTGTATCATTCAACATTTATAACTTATTTCTTCCCCTTGCAATCACGAGCTTTGTATCCTTTCTCACCACACTTATAACATACCCCCATTCCCTTCAGGCAAGTTACAGGGTGTTTCTTCCCACATTTACTATAGGATTGACATTCATCTTTTTCCTTCTTCCCCTTATTTTCATTTCCAGAGTGTTCAATATATCTCTTCATCTATTTCTTTGCTTTAAAGTTGTAATACATAGAGAATTCATTTTCTGTCTTGATAGAACATGATACAATATCTTCGTACAATGAGAAGGATTGTGAGACTAATGCTCGACGGAGAAATGGTTTTACCCCATCAAAGAAATCATCAATATTACTGCTTGGGTTACGTATATAATCTACAACATGTCTTTCTAACCTTGTATTGTTAGCCTCATACTTTGCGACATTCTCGTCCTCTTTTTGCCTCAGATTGTCTTTCCAAAGCCGATCTATAGTCACGAGGAAAATATTTTTCTTACAAAATCTCTTTAAACTCCCTCCATTCAATATTTGATACTTCATAATCTTCCATTGTGTTTTGAATCAATGACGACCATTTATTTGCATCTCTCGTGAGGTGATAAACTACTATGAAAACTTTTTCCCTTTTGATAATCCCCAAAGCGTGAAATATTTTCTCTATGGAATTTATCCATTGCTCAGCTACTAATGGATTTTTACTCCCGTTTAATGTTGATGTTTTCACCTCATGAAGTGGTCTGACATTGATCCTCCGCATTATGGATCACGGTGCTGCATAAGGGTAAGGTTATTATTCATAACCTGAGTGAGTTTTCCCAGTATGGTGATAAGCTGATCAACACTAGTTGCATCACCATCTCCACTACAATTATCTTGAGTAGGAGGGAAATCTCTAAACAGATTTTTGGCATTGATATGGTTTTAATTCCATCCACTAGGCGCTATTTCAAAAAAATGTCATACACTAGATTAATTTATGAATTGCAATACATAATTCCAATCTTGTAAAAAACATAATATAAATTGAACATATTATGGATATAATCCATAATCATAAAAAATATTCTTTGGGGAATTATATACTCAGAAACCCTTCACAATGGTTTGTAAAGAAAATGATAATTATCCTAAGCATATCCCCCGGGAGTGTCGTAACCAAGAGTTTAGAAAGGCTCGTTGTCGTGCACCAGTTCTCATTCGAGTCTAGCTCAAAGAGGTGTTTTCAGGTTTTACCCCCAGGTACTCTGTACCGGAGCTAAATCAACCTACTCGTATCCATTCATGGATGTGTTTCTTGGAAAACTCAAAAAATCTATACATAACCAAAATTCAAGGAAGTTATTCTATACTAATCCTCAAAATCTATCTTATGGTAATGTTCTCTAATCAGACTTATTCTAAATCTAGAATCCAAGGTTTGTACTAAAATTCCTCTGATACTAACTATAATTCCCCGACCTTAGTTACCCAGAGTCGGTGCATTATTACATAAAATTGGCATGATACAAGGAAAAAATGTCCCGAAATACCGATCAGTTTAGTAGCCTGGGAAATACTAGGTGTATTCATATGTTTTAAATTACATTATAAAATGAAAAAATACAACAACATTGTCTCCATAGGACACACTCATCTCCCTTAGACAATGTGTTTCCGACACATTCTGCTGGGGCGCGTGTGCACATCCATCACGCAGAGGACGTGCGGCTTTGTTTCCCCACATTCCCACTTACCAAAGGCGGGCGACATCTGTTCCTTGTTTAGGTATGTCTGCTCCTTGATCGAAACGGGATGATGGGATGTCGTGTATTCCTTCCATGGATTCATCCTTGGATCTCGTCACCTAGTTCGGGTCTCCCTCATAGATTTAATACATTTGTCGTGATTCTGTTCCCGGTGCCATATCTTCATGGACACCCGTTAATTACGCCGCTTCTATCCGGACCTTTTAAGGGGTCTAGTCAAGGCAGAAACCTTCGGTTAGGAGAGTAGTCACATTGAGGCATCACTGTTGGGTCTTAACACTGGGATTCTTGCATGTCTGTCTTCTGTCCCTTATTATAGGGCTCCTCGAGGGCGCAGAAGCACGAGGCATCCCACATCGAACATGGGGAATCTTATTCCATTGGCATGTATCTGAGGTTTTCCTCAGCTTCCCATGTTTAAAACTGGGAATTCCACAAGTTTAACGTCCAGCAGAGATGGATCAGACTTATCAGAACACTGATTAGAGTGGATCAAAATGAGTATCCCCCAGGGGGGACACCGATGTTGGAGCTAGCACATGGGCATCTTATCAAATGATGTGGAGGGGAACGAAGTGGCATGATCCCACCGAGATGTGGCGGCCTGGTTAAGGATCAAGATGGGTGATGAAAGGTTTTGGAATTGATCCTGGAAGAGACTTCCTACGTATCCACATCACGGGGAATCAAAGTCCATGTAGTTCGATGGGGTGATGGGACACCATGTGAGGCGACCCGTGAGGATGGACGCATGGAGGGGACCCAGAAGGAGTGGAACCTACAGGTTAGTGCATGAGCCTCTAGAGACACGTTGGATCAAGGGAGATATCAGGATGAGACATGAGGGTCTTGAACCTCGTGGAGGCTTCTTATGTATCCCCATTGCATGGAATCCAAGACCACGTAGTTTATGTGAATGCGTTTTAACGTATTGTGGGATGGGGGTGAACTGACGTGAAGATGGTCGAAATGACTAGGTGCTAGGCTTGAACCTCTTGGAGGCTTCCTATGTACCTTGCCTTAGCACAGATCAATGTCCGCGTAGTTCAGGTCGGGTTGGAACTTACGCTCTGGCACGACCCAAAGTGGTATGGGGCTTATACCCTAAGACGGCCCATGGTGTTGGTGAACTGCCGTGAAGGAGTTCGGGACGACCAGGTGGTGGGCTTGAACCACGTGGAGGCTTCCTACGTACCTCGCCTTAGCAGGGATCAAAGTCCATGTAGTTTGGGATGAGTAGTTTAACGTCATGCAGGACGAAAGGGTAGTGCAGTTTAACGTCATGCATGACGGAAGGGGCATGCAGTTTAACGTCATGAAAGACTAAAAGGGGGGGTGTATTTTAATGTCATCTGGACGAATATTACATGTTCAATAGCCACTCTAATCCCACGTGAGTCATGATCGGTGTGAGAAAAAAGAGGTTGCAAGGACCCGTCTATCACGTCACGAACGGTTCGTCCATGGGAAGTGGAACAGGGCTTAGGCTCAAGGCTGCCCAGAGAGGAAACAGGGGCTTACGCTTTGGTTCGCGGTCCATGGAGACAACGATGGGAGGACCACCATTCCTCATCATGCCCATGGGCAGTTTTGATGTCGAGGGGGTGAGAAGGAACATAGGTGCTAACTCCTATGAGATGGGTTTAGGGGATTACACCAGGGTGGCTGTCCAAAGAGGAAATAGGGGCTTACGCATTGGTTCGCGGCCCAAGGAGATGAAAATTGGGACTTACTCCAGGGTGGAGGCCCAACGGCGACAAAGCCCAAAGGGATAGGAACGGGTGAGAAATCCCATGTATCCCTCTCACCTCTTGGTCCTTTGCACCGGGGGAAGTAAGGAGGAACATGGGTGCTACCATCCACAAGAATGGCTAGGGGCTTATGCCGAGGTGGCTGCCCTTCCCCCACTAAAAAATTCCGCTCCAACAAGGAGGATATCATCCCCTGTGAGGGGTGATCCCATCCCCATAGAGACCAACGGGTGTAGAGAATGCCTGAGCCGGGGGACCCCGCATAGGATGCGTTGGGACCATGTCACAGTTTAAGGTCATGTGTTGAGGACGAGGGTGCCCGACAGTTTATCATCCTGCAGCTCGGACGAGGTGGGATCACTCCACACCCATCGGACTTACATAACCGATACCCTCTACACCTTGGTGAAGGGAGGGCACCGACAATTCCGTTGTTGGGGGGTGTTGTGGAGTGATCCATTTGGGGGTCCATGTTAGCGTGGCTATGCGAAGAAGCAATAGCAGTTAGTGTGACTATGCGAAGAAGCATGAGAAAAAACAATGCAATAGGAAAAAAATTCTCAATGGACCTTGAGGTTACTCTGTACGAGCCTGGAAGGTCATACGGGAAAACACCGCATGGTGTGTATTCCCGGTGTGTATGTCCAGGGCATCCACAAGGAGGAAATCAGGCTCCTACGTAGGGAGGCACCCGGGGAACACCAAGGTGAGGGGTCCTAGAGATTGCACACATAGGAATGGCTGGAGCGCAAATTCACCAGGATGGAGCGTAATTGGGGCAGAGGGAGCAGTAGGAATGCACGCAATGGATGTGAATTGTGCGCAAGGGGAAAAGGTCGTTCGCAAAGGTAAGGGCGCACCCAATGAAGGGGAAGGCGCATAATTGGACTCTTTTGCGCACAATGAAATGAATTGAGTGCAAGGGAGGCACCGTGAAGGGGTTGAAGTTCTTGTTTAAGCTAGTGGGATCACGCGCAAAGGCGGATCCTAGGGCGAGGTGGCACGAAAAATATCAATACCTGAAGGCCATCTTGCGCGGGCGGAAGTCCAATTTCACGCACGAGAGACTGTTCTAATTCCAAAAACATGAAATTGAAAGGGTATCCTTATATTTATAGTAATTCGGCGACACATAATTCAGGGCAGCACAAAAAATTTGCGGGCCAGGGACGACGGCATGAAATGTCAACCGCGTGGGGTGCGGGCGTGCAATTATTTCGCGCCTGTGTTAGGGACCCTTTGCGAATCCCGGAACTTTTCCGTGTGGGATTATTTTTTTGTGCACATACCCCTTTTTTCCACGCAACACTTTTGGGCCCTCCGGACCAAGCCTCTGGGTCCGAATATGACTTTGCTTTGTCATTTCGAAACTTCCATTAGTAAGTACGAACTTTTAGGCATATAAAAATCCCCCCTCAGAATCGGATCGACGAGGGGTCGCAACGATCAGATTCTGAGGGAAACATCGAAACGCTGAAGTGTTGGGATTCGGGGGCCCCCTCCGCGCAAAAAATGGTGTGGCGCACAAAAACGTCAGCTGGCCCGGAATCAGCTATCCGCCCGGCGCGGAACCCCAGACATTGACTATAAAAGGGGCCATGGGTCCCATGTTCCATACACAACTTTCTCCCATGACAAGCATTGATCTATCGTGCGTGAATTTGCTTCTGCACCTACGTGGAAAACCCACATTGGCAGCACGCAATTTGTTCCGAGTTTTGGCTACATTTACGTGCAAACCCGGGATATTCCATGCCGAATTCTCAGATTTCGCGCCAAGCTTCCGACTTCCATGTGACACATCCAGATTCCGCGCAGCACTTCCAGATTCTACGCAACACTTCCAGATTCCATGCAATAGTTCTGAAGCACTCAACTAGAAGAAGATGGACGAAATCCAAGTAGATGAGGGGGAATTCGCCGCTCGTAGAGCTGAAATGGAGGTGAACGAGGAGGTTTATGGTGCCACAGTGGTTGTCTCCACAACCAAACTCTATTGAACCTACTAACCCCCACCCAAAAAGAGTATCCCCCATCCTAAAACCTTTATTATTTGGAAATTCGGCATTTTGGAGGAGGTTCTACTGCCGGGCTTCTCGGTTGACACACCGCGGTCATGGGTGACCCAGGAGGATGACCTGACCCGATACAATATCACCAAAAACGGTCATCCTGCCAATAAAACCAGGCACACAGATGTATATGTCCTGAACCCATGGACTAGGACCTTTGCTGGGGTGATCCTACTGTGGAGAGTTCCCCATGCCTCTACGCATGTACTTTCTGTCAGAGAATCACAGACGATACTAGAGGCTGGCTTCATGATTGGGATCTATGGTCCGGAGGCAACATTACCAGAGAGTGGGAATGGGTGTACTGGGTTTTCCATATGTGTGACCAATTCGGGGACGAGCTACGACACATTGGTCTGTTCGAGGCAGTGTGGACATTGTAGTTCCACTTCAACTGACATCCTGAGATCGGGCCGGAGTTATTCACCCGGTGGTCCCCTGACACCAACATATTCCATCTTCACCACGGGGAAGTTTTTATCAGTCTCTAAGATGTCCACTGCATTGGAGGTATCCCACTGGAGGTCTATCAGTACGACGAGTTCCTTCCCTCGATGAACACCTGGGAGGATAGATCGCATACTCCCATGCTGACGTGTCATTTGCTGGAGCAGGCCAAAGAGAGGATAGGGGTCAAGGAATTCCCGAAGGACATCGCCTACAAGGACTGGTTCAACCTATTCCTAGAGAAGGATCCGAAGATCAAGAAGCCCGGGCGTGGAAAACAGAGCCCAACCGCAGCTCAGAGGACCAAGAACGGATCGTACTGAAGGATCCTGGAGGCAGGGCAATATCAAACATGGGGATATAGCATTATTGAGGCCAAGGACCTAAATGTCCGATATGTCGGGTTCCTCACCACCTTCCTGAGCTATTGGCTCCAATCGTTGTGGGACGCAAGGATGGGCTTCCGCCCAACAACTCTGGTGATGGCAGGAACCATGGCCGCCAACAAAAGGTTTAATCTGGGGGTCCCTAGGCTGGCTAGGTTGTACGCCATCCTGGGACGCATCTCAAGAGGGGGGTCACCTCAGAGGGTATGTGGCCCCTTCCAGGTCTTCCATGGATGGGTGGCGGCTCATCTGGGTGGGTACACCTTCCCGAACGTCGTTCCTGCTTCGGGAAACGGTCTGCGACCATCTCTGCTGAACATTGCCGGGGTTGTGCCAATGACCCTCAATGAGGAGTGAGTATGGAACAGAATTAATAACCATACCAATTTTACCTTCATCCCATTCCCCACTCTGACCGACCAAATGGCAGACAATGGGTAGGGCTCACTAGAGTAGCAGGAATACTTCAGAGAATCCAAGGCGGGGTTCTTGTGGCTCAGATTAACGGGAAGATCATCTGTGAGCCTTAAGTGCCATCCCGATTCACCAGGCAGTTTGGGTGCCACTAGCGAATGCCAAAGAGGGTATTCACGGACATCCAGAAGGAGGGGAATCCCTGCGTCCTTCACCATATGTGGTTAATATTCACAACTTATGGCTCTATCGATGTCATCACCCTTCCTCCCACCGGGGCCGACGCTGGCCTATCAACTGAGTATATCGAACACTGGGCCATCACATACCCTAAGGGGATTTTGCGCAAGAGAGCTCGGCTACTTGAGACTACCCGTGCGGAACCCGGGAGACGAGAGAGCAGGAAAGGTTCCGACAAAAGGGGGAGATCAGGGGCGTGCCGGGCAGCGAGACCTGCGTAGGCCGAGACCTCAGTAGCGGGAGCAACACATGGCGGGACAAATGAACTTCCCGAGAAGCAGATAAGCTACCTGCTTCAACCTTCCCAGGATACAATCATCCCAGCACTCTGGTCAGCCTGGTTAACCCTTCGGCGGTCAGTGAGCACCGAATCCCTCTTTCCAAAGATAGTGCGGGAAGGAATCCAGCTGCCAGAAGTCGGGCTTGTCCGGATTTCTGACAGAGTACACTTCCACTGGCGGCATGCATATTTAACAGCCATGGACACATACGCACGCCAATAGGGTCAGTGCATGGACACCCCTTTCCCTGTGAAAGTGATGCTCATCCAAGAGCATGATCCAGAAATAATGCCGCCGGGAGAAGGTGACAGTGACGAGTCGGAGGACAATGAGACCTGAGAGGAAGAGGAAGTGGAAGAGGAAGGTGAAAGAGAAGATGAAGGAGAAGGTGATGGAGATGGATAAGGAGGACCTGAAGGCTAGGGGTCGCCGGGGGCGCCCCACCAAAGGAGTCTCCAACAGAGCGGCAAGATTTTGGGCTCTGATATAGACATAACCGAGATACTCGGGGTACGCTCCCACCCTCATCCATCCTTGTACTATCTTCTCATTGAAACCCTTAACCCATATTCCATATCTTACTCAGGAGAACATCTGCGCAAATCAAGCGTCTTCAGTTGAAGGAGGGGAGGAAGCATCGATAGAGCTAGGCGGGGCACCGACACACATTATCGAACTCACGAGCGCCAAGGGATCTCTAGCAGCAACAACTCCTGTAGCGGCCAAAGCACCAGAGGATTACGACTTAGATTCCTGTAAGTCCCTTGCTTCGATGCCGATAATCAGTGTTGAAAACTTAACTAACCAGGGTACTTCCTGTTTGTGAAGTGATCACGGCATTGGGGGCACGCCGTGCTGCTGAGCTTGTACCATCCACGGGCATGCCGATGACAAGCGCACTGCCCTGACCAGAACATGCCTCCCTAATGGAGTTTTCTCTGGCTACCGGCGAATAGGGAGTGACAGAAATTGGTGGTGATGCTGCTGGGGTAGGTCCATAGGTTGATAAGGGCGCCACCATGATCGAGGATATAGAAGAAGGTCACCCTGGTGCTGATGAGCATGCGGCCTTGGATGGAATTCCTGAGGAGGACCCTGTCGCTGCCCTGCTGGATGTCTTTCATGTCTACCGGCCCACTGACCCTGAAGAAATCTATGATTCTGACTCGGAAGATGCCGAGGAGAGCCGGATGATGCGACACAAGGTATGGAAGTGTATTCGGCATTTTCTCAATCAGCCTAAGACCGAATGGTTGAAGAGGATGGGATCCAAACTTGGTTGCAACTTCCTGTGCGCTGGATGAGTAGATGCTCAACGCCTTCATCTGACTGTCTGAGACTACATGGCTAAGATGATGCGAGAGAGTTTCTAGCGTTCCAGTATCATCCGGTGCCAGGAGGAGTCAGAAAGCACCTGAGCACTCCGGCGGGTGGAGCAAGAGGTGCAACGCCTTGAGTAGTAGGTGACAAAACAAGAGATATTCATCGCAAAGTAATCTGAGCTCGTGGAGCAGTTGAGGGCATAGTTAGAAGATGCCCAAGATCAACTCCTAGAAGAAAGTCACCAGATTACCGATCTCCAAGTTGAATAGGTGCAGGCACAGGCTAGGGTCGGTGAACTACTGCCCGCGACCACCGATGAGGAGAGGATCCTCAGGGGTCGGGAGGCAGTCCTAGAGGCCACCAGCTAGAAGGTAGAAGCTTTGGAAAGATCTATCCAAAACTCTGATCCTTAAGGGCACTATTTTGGCCAAACCCATGAACTTATCTCTCTCTACTGCTTCTTTCTTTTATCTTTTTATGTATGGGAAAATTTCGTTTACTTTCCCCTTTGCTTTACATACTTGTCACTTTGGTTTAACATGCTCGACCACAATTCCAAAATAAATAGCAATCCATCCCTAAGCTCACATGGGCCACAAGAAACAAAAGAGGCTCGTACTATTACTTCGTTCGATCGTAGGAGCGTCAAACAAGATTCGGGTATATCGAAATTCGAACCCAGATTACTGAGGAGAAGAGGGAGGTCCTAACAAAAGGGGAGAGGGCCTTAGACCAATTGATGTAACGTCTTCTCAATATGCTCTAGCGCACAAGCGGGGCAATTCCAGGGGCATTGGAATCAGTTCGAACATAGGGAAATGAATAAGATGTGAATTACGTTACCCAAATTCGGAACACTATTATGGAGGTGTGATAATAAGGTAAAACTGTTGACTATGGAGGAAACACAACATCTCTACTGCGTTAGCCAGAAATGGGGGCAACAAATGAGGGTCGGCGCTGACCATGTTCGCAACACGGGACCTATCTCAAATGTAGCCCATAAGTTCTCCGGAACGTTGGCCCATAAAAGCAGGTGGAACATAGGTGAATCATCCATATTGTTAGAGTAGGCAGACCATAGGTCAATAATCCATACTGTTACAGCAGGCGGACCACGGGTTAATCATCCATACTACTACAGCAGGCAGACCACAGGTCAATCACCCATACTGTTACAGCAGGCAGACCGTAGGTCAATCACCCTTAATGTTACTGTAGCCCGACCATAGGTCAATCAACCATACTGTAAGGGGGTCCCTTCTAATGTGAATGAAAATGAGGATCCGAATAAATAGTCTTGCGAAGCGTGGTAATAGAAGTGGTGGTTTGTTCGCACAGAATCCAACTCTCCATAAATTACGCCATTGTGGATGAAACACATTAGGCGGGGGCATTAATCCGATCATGGATCATTCCCACTTTTTAAGACATGACCTCTCTGGTGAGGGAACTTCCACTTCCCAATGTCATCATGGGGCATCGTGAAATTGTTCGGGGAAAATGTTGCAGTCACACAACACCTCAAGGGGTTAAGAAAAGGGGCCGATAGTTGGGAAACAGATGGGATTTAGGATTTTCTGGGCTGGAATCGCAATGGAATGTCCGAGCGCTCCTATGTATCTCATATGGATGAGAATCAAGCCACACGTAGTTCTCGAAAGACAGTTTAACGTCATGTGGGACGGTGAGAAGCGGTGCTAGTGCGCACCCTGCCAAAACTACTATGCCCGTCTGAGTCATACTCAATATAGGAAGAAAAAAGTAGCGGCTGAGATTTATCAACATAGGAAAGAACATTCTAGGGAAAAGGGGAGCTCGGAAGACGTCGGCCCAACGATGTCAACCCGTTCATGTAGCGCATTCGTATGAGCAAAGAGGTAGAGCCGAGTATGTCAGAATTCCACTTGAAAATGAGGGAGTGGAAATATGTGAACCATGATGTTCGAAATCTGTATCTCAACTACAATGGTGTGGCGATGGAGGATAAATACTGACTGTGGTGGAAAGAAGTATCCACATCGCGATAGCCTGTAATGGAGACAGATAAATGAGGGTCGACCACTGACCATATTCGCAACATGGGACCTATCCCAAAATATCATCTACTAGTTTTCTGGAACGTTGGTCCAGGATAGCAGGTAGACCATAGGTCAATCATCAATATTGTTACAACAGGCGGACCGTAGGTCAACCATCCACATTATTACAATAGGAGGACCATAGGTCAATCATCCATATTGTTACAATAGGAGGACCATAAGTCAATCATCCATATTCTTACAATAGGTGGACCATAGGTCAATCATCCATACTTTTATGACATTCCTTTAAACATGATCGATGATGAGGATCCATGCAGCGAGATCACGAAGCTTGGACATGGATCTAGGGGAATGTCTATATGAAAATCCCGCACCTTTGGATCTTTGTCAAAATGCATCTTAATACCACAACGCGACGGGTCATATAGAGGGAGACACGTGGTGGGGTAACTCATGATACCTGGTGCAAACGGGGATGAGACCCATACAAACAAGTGTTCCCCGGGGGGTTTTCAGGTCGAGGGACAAAAAATGCGGGTTGAGCTAGACCCGTGGCAAAGTGCACAGGAATTCCTACGTACCCCATGAGGATGAGGATCAAGATACACGTAGTTATTGAAAGGATATTAGTTTAAGGTATTAGTGCTCGGACCAGAAAGACCACGGGAGACGAATGGTAAGGTGTTTACGAAATCCGATGGGAATGAATGAATAAGTCCTAATTACGATGTGTTCCTGGGGAAAGTGTTCAGGTCAAGGGACCGAACACGTAAGTTAAGCTGGGCCTGTGACAAAGTGCACAGGCATTCCTACGTACCCCATGAGGATGAGGATCATGTTTCACGTAGTTCTAAGGGGGGACATGGTATGGTACCATTTCCAGGAACGAAAGGAGTCATGCGGGTCTAGCATTCGCAGAAAAAAGAAGTGTCATTTGATGTATCTCATTTTTCCTTGAAGGTGAATGGGGTTTTTCTTTGTGAAGAAACAAGACTAGGGTAGAAATCCCGGGCACCGCCATAATAATCAAGCCGTATACAAGAGTTGAAAAATGGTATGGAAAATGACCGATACCAAACGTGATGTCCCGTATAATGAGTTCACCACAATGCAGTGCCATTTTTCGTCGTGCGGCTAGGGCGATAAATGTCACAGTTTATGGTCATGTGGTAGGACCAAACGACACAGTTTATGGTCATATGGTTTGGACCAATCAGCACAGTTTAAGGTCATATGGTTTGGACTAATCAGCCCAGTTTAAGGTCATATGGTTTGGACCAATCCACACAGTTTATGGTCATATGGTTTGGACCAATCAGCACGGTTTAAGGTTATATGGTTTGGACCAATCAAAATATACAAAGGTCATATGGTTTGGACCAAGGGGGAATGCGCGACAAAACATACCTGATGTGAGTATGGACAAGGTCCAAATCATCTTCGTGCGCACCTCTAGGAAAAGTGTTTCGGGCCAAGAGGCCAGCAAGGGTCTGGGGGTAAGGGATAGGAGAAATGAACTCCCAACTGAGCTGGACTCAGAAGAATGATGTCCGAGTGATCCCACATATCCCATAGGGATGAGGATCTAGCCGCACATAGCCCTTAATGAGGATCTTAGTTTATGGTCTTAGAGCTTGGACTGGGGAAGCCCTGAAGGACACCGTATTGCAGTCTTGTCCCCCTGACGTGCGGAAGTGCACTGAGGGATAGTTCCAGGAGTATCGGTATTCCACCCGGACACGATGGGGCGGAGCATGATGTGAATCGTGAAACCAGCATTGAAGGCCCGACGGGGTGGGCGTGGTGATGGAAGATTACTGCTGAACATGTTCGCAACACAACATCCCATCGCGTCAGCCTTCCGTTGGGGACAAAAAAAATGAGCATCGACTGCTGACCATGTTTGAAACATGGGATTCGTATCAACTTGTTGTCTGAAACCCTCAGGGGCATTGGCTGGTAATGGTAGGATATCCCTTAGGAGTTGTATCCATACCACTTTCTAGGGGTACCTTTGAGTGTAAGTGATAACGAAGGCCCAAATGAAGGGGATCACGAATCTTTCCATGTGGGTGAAAACTTTCCCAGGTTGAATCCGACACTCTAGGTCCTAGACCAGAGTACTCTTAAACACATCGGAAAACCGCTGTAATGGGGTCAAGGGTGGCTCAACCTGAGAGGGGCCAATTTGAAAATAGGGGCATATAACAGGGAACATGAGACTCTCCGGAGGAAGTAAATGGAGTGGTGCTGAAGAACCCGTCGTGGACGAGGGCGTAGCCCCGTACCGCACTATATATTCCGCTCCCTGAAGGAAAGGGCAGGACAAAGGGCCCAGATAACAGAGAGATCCCTAAGAGATGGTGATGGACCTAAAATACTAAGTGTTCAGGCGATCCTATGTATCCCATAAGGATGGGAATCATGCCGCACATAGTTATGCAGGATACAGTTTAACGTCGTGCAGGACGATAGGGCAGTTTAAGGTCGTGCGGGACCGATGTCCAGTTTAAGGTCATAGAGGACCCACATGCAGTTTAGGGTCATGAAAGACCGGCAGTTTAAGGTCATATAGGACTAGAAGTTTAAGGTCGGGCAGGACCATAGATGCCTTAGGCAAAGTATCGCTTGAGGAATTTGGCATTGCTGGGAGGAGTTATATGCTCACCATCCATGGTCACTAGGGAGTACACCCCATTGGGATAAACTTTTTGAACAACAAAAGGTCCTTCCCATTTGGGCTCCATGTTAGGTGGTTTCCTGCCAGAGATCATTGGTGCCTTGAGGGCCAGCACCAAGTCGCCTTTCAGGAAGGAGTGGAGGTGAACATTCTTATTGAAATCTCGATCCATCCTACTCTGATGCCTTTCTAGGTTGTGCAGATCACAAAGCCTATTCTCGTACAGTGCTTCTAATTCAGCTAGATGGATTTTAGCAATTCTATCTGGCGCTTGATAGTCGTAGAACGCTGTACGCAATGAGAGAAACTGAATCTCGATGGGCAGGATGACCACAGATCCGTACACCAGGGAATACGGGGTCACCTGGGTGGAATTACGAGTCGTCGTCCGATAAGCCCAGAGGGTGTTGGGGAGTTTATCCTACCAACTCTTCTTGTTACGAAAAACAATCTTTTTCAGAATGCTAGATAGGGTTTTGTTAAATGCCTTGATCTATCCATTTTCTTGCTCATGATAGCAGGAGGAATGGTTGGAGTGAATGTTGTACTTAGCGTACAATTTCATCATCTCGGCCACTCGGAATTTGGTACTATTATCATTGAGGATAGCGGGAGGTATTCCAAATCTACAGATGATATTGTAACCCATGAAGTTGACGATAGAACGATCCTTGACTTCATTGAGAGGAATTGCCTCTGCCCACTTGGAAAAGAAATCCGTAGCTATCAGAATGAACCGGCATTGGCGATATGTCACCGGTGGGTAAGGTCCTACAACATCCAACCCCCATACTGGAAAGGGCCAACAATACCTGGTAGTGTAGAGAGGCTCTGGTGGCCGATGCACAAAGTTAGCATGATCTTTTCACACATGGAACATCTTGGTAAACACAATGCAATCGTGGATCATGGAGGGCCAAAAATACCCTAACCTTCAAATATGGTGAGACTGTTTCGACCCAGCCTGATGGGTACCACAGGAACTGGCGTGAACCTCTAGAATGACTTCTGGAATCTCAATTACCTAAATAAAACAGATGATAATGCCATCAAATCCATGTTTATAGAGGATCTGCTAAGGTCTGGGACCGTCTTGGAGGGTGAACTATAGCACACGGTGTCAGATTCACTCACACTCGGCCAGGTACGGCGTAAGATTACCGTGTTGAAAATATTCAATCAAGGGTGTCCTCTAATCGTGAATTATCTTGATCACTACACCCGGGGGACCTGAGGGTACCGATGTAGAGGAGCCGGTGGCAAGATGGCTTACCTGCGGGCCGTCATTGTCATCTGGGATAACATGAGATATGAATCTCTGGTGGGCCACATGGATAATTAACTCATCCTGTCCGGGCTCTGCAAGTGATGCAGCCAAACTGACCAAAGCATCTGCTCGACCGTTCTGTGACGGAGGAACATAAGTAACCTCCGGCCGAAAAGGTAACCGAGCCATTAGCCAGAGAGTATGCTCTAACAATGGCGTGAGCTCTAGTTTCTTGATGACATAGTCACCATTGACCTGCTTGATGACCAACTTGGATTCCCCTTTCACATGAAAATGGGGCACGTCGATCTCGAGGGCCAGCTCGTGGCCAGTAATGAGAGCCTGATAATCTGATTCATTATTGGTGCAACCTTCCGACAGTAGATACGAATATGGAAGGATGGCTTATGCCGGGGTAATGAAGGCGACACCCAGGCCTACCCTGTTGAGCATGTGGTCATTGAGTCTCCTACCAGTGGGGCACCAGGAGGTGACATCAAAGTGCATTTTCCAACATAGGATGGCATGATCGACTGAGAGGATTGCCTCATCAGGAAAATCCATGTCCAGGGATTGATCCGTGGAGGTTGGATGGGCAGCTATAAATTCTTCCAATTCATGTCCTTTGATAGACTTATGAGGCACAAAACTGATGTGAAACTGCTGGAGGATTACCACCCACCACGCTAGGCAGTCAATCAACATAGGCCGGCACAGGATGTACTTCAACAGGTCTACCCGAGAGACCAGCTGTACCTCATGGTGCTATAATTAGTGCCACGATTTTTTTATGGAAAATACGAGCACCAGAAAGATCTTCTCGATGGGAGAATATCTGATTTCTGTATCAAGGATCATGCGGTTGAGGTAGTAGAGGTTTTTCTCTGTTCTCTCGTTGTTCTTATGAGCGAGAAGGGCGCCATGGGACCATTCCAGGGATGTCATGTAAAGTACCAGTGGATTCTTGGAGATAGCTGGCATCAAGACAGGAGGATGGAGTAGATACTGCTTGATTTCCTCAATGGCGGCCTGGCACTCCTCATCCCATTCATAGGCGACGCCTTTCTTTATGATCTGGGAAAAGGGCTTACACTTGTCAGCCATATTCATAATGAATCGGCATATGTAGGCTAAGTGGCCTTGGAAACCTCAATGCTCCCAAATATTGCTCGGCGGAGACATCTGGCTGATGGACTTGATCTTTTCTGGGTCTATCTCAATGCCTCAGTACCTGACAACAAATCCAAGGAACTTACCAGAGGTGACCCCGAAAGCGCACTTCAACTGGATCATCTTTAGGTGGCGGGAATGAAGGAAGCCAAACACTTTCTCAAGATCCTTGAGATGGTCCTGGAACAGTTGATACATGACCACTAAATCATCCACATAGAATTCCACCAATGTTCCGAGGATCGACTTGAATATGTGATATATGGCCCGCTGATATGTGGCACCCGCATTCTTCAGGACGAAGGGCATAACCTGGTAATAGAATGTACCTTGGGGTGCCCTGAAAGCTATGGATTCTTCATCATTGGGGGAAATCCGAATATGGTTATACCCAGAGTACCCATCCATGAAACATAGGGCTTGGAACCCATCCATAGAATCAATCAACAACTATGTCACTGGAAGGGGAAAATCATCCTTCGGACAATGGAGATTGAGGTTGCGGAAGTCAACACAGACCCAGATCTGTCTGTTCTTCTTCCTAACTGGCACAATGTTGACAATCCACTTTGGGTATGGGACCTCACTAATGAAGTTATCTTTGAAGACATTTTCAACATCGTCCTCGACCATGGCGCCATGAGAACGGTGCATCTTTCTGGGAGGCTGCTTGAATCCGCGATGATTTTCCGGGAGACCGAGACGGTGAACGACTACCTGAGGATCCAATCCTAGAATCTCGTTGTTACTCAAGGAAAACAAATCACTGTGCTGTTTGAGGAATTTCACGTACCACTGCTGCTCCTCAGGGGGCATGGCGGCACTGACCAATGTGGGCCTCGGGTCTGCCTCACTACTGAGGTTCACCTGTACTAACTCGTCGACCGTAGTGGAGACGCCTTCCTCAAAAGCAGGGGGGAATCTTCCATGCCTTCTTCTCCATTTATAGAGGGATTTTCCATGAGGGAACCTGCTTCTGAACTACCATGTTCTGATGGGAGGCTGCTAACAACTTGTGCGGTAGTTGTCATCGCATCGGGGAACTCCGACACCGCTGAGACCGAAGCAACGAAGGCTGTCGACCCGATCCCATCCGGTCTCCGGCCAAGGGGGACACACTTGACGATATCAAAGAAATGGTGGTGCATCGGTTGAAGTCAACTTATTTCGGCATGGAAAAATAGACAAGTATGAAGTACTTCCATTTCCATGATCCGGACATCCCAATACCTGATAGTGGTGGGAGGCTCCGGGATCACTGGAGCCTAGATCGTATAAGAGTAGGAAGTGATCTCCGGCGCTATCAGGAGTTGGGTGGATGGTTGCTCCTTGTCCCGGAAATAATGAAACATTTCCCCATGTCAGGGGTTGTGGCATCCAACCAATGGATTGGGAAGACGTAAGCGTCATTCAAACCTGCCCAATAGTTGTTCATGGTGGCGACCGACTCAACTTCAATTTCCTGGACTTGTTTATCTTTGCTCTTGTAATACTCATCATCCAAGTAGTGAGATTCACAGGAGGAGAAAGGAGATTCGTCACCTTAGAGGACACCCACTCGACCATTAAGGGATTATTTGTTTCATTGGTGATACAATGAGGGGACCACCACATGTAGGTGGAGCCATGGTCTTCCCATCAATGAATTGTACGCAGTTTTCTGGGAGACAACCATGAACTCGGTGCTGGCTACCAGGACACCGAACTGGGTCTTCAAGTGGATCTTGCTGACCGAGGTCTGCTCAGTCTTGTCGTATCCCTATATTCTTAAATCATATGGATTCAGTTCATCCTCAGATAACCCTTGCTTCCGCAGTGTCTGTGTCGGGATAAGGTTGATCCCGGAGCCTGTATCAACCAGGCAGCGGCGGATTTCTACATCATTGAACTAGCCGGTAATATACAACGGGTAGATGTGACCATGTAAAAGGGATCCATCATCCTCCCTATAAAACAAAATGACGGCTTGAAATTCTGCATCCTCAAATGCTTCAGCGTGAAAAGCCTCTGCGGCTGTTATCTTTGTCTCGAACTAGAGAGGGCTTCTTAAATCCTCAACGAGTGCATCACGCATATTTGGGGATAGAAGAAGGGATTCAAGGATGGAAAGCATTTCTGGGATACCAGTGAGGTGCTTAAAAACATCGTTCTTCCGTGCCATGCGTGAACCTCTGCATACAGGAAGCTTCTCTATGACAGGAGGCATAGAAGGCCTTGCCTGCTGGACCGGCAGCTGACTGGTACATGGCATATCTCGCTGTTCACCAGTCGAAGCCTGGAGAGTGGCTGCCGGATGAGTACCGAAAGGCTGGGATTGGCTGGTGGAAATGAAAATCTGGTCGCAACATGACCAATTTGGTTCCTCCTAATCCAGTAACACAAACGGTGGTGGAGGCGGACCTTTCGACACCGGATGAAGGAGCCACATGTACTGAGCTCTATGATGGTCCTGCTATCTAGTCTCAGCTATGTGCACAGCCTGGCTGGAGGTTCCAACTGACGTGCCCTGACGATCCACGTAACCACGGCTCCGATGATGTTGGCGATGGATTGGGACATTCGGAAGTTCTGTCGGGCATTTCCCATCGTCAGAAGTCATATAGGGATTTACTAACTCTACGCTGTTAACCGAAGCGTACCCCGAGAAATCACTTGATGAATCATCCACTACTGGGAAGATCCTGGGGGGAATTCCCATCATAGGGAGCATGAATTCACCTAGAGTGTGGGAAAATAATGGCACTGGCAGGACATGCTACTTCTTCTTTTGCTGCCGACCCTTTCTCTTATGGGAAGAGGTCGGCTGAGGTGATGATGAATAAGAGGAGGCTACAGCTTTTGAGGGCTCCAGCTGATTTAGGATTGCACAGATGATTCAATGGGTGCGGGTGACCACCCTGTGAGCCATCCAATCATTATACTTCTGGGACCCACAGTCAAAAACTTGCTACCACTCACCCTAGTCATCATTACTGCTATCTGGTCTCACAAAGACACCCGCTAACTGTGTTGGGGCTGGGCCCAACCTGACCACATTGTTGTCGATCTGTTCTTGGAGCCAGTCCTTGAACACGTAACATCGCTTTACGGTGTTCCCTAGGATCCGATGATAAGGGAAGTCACTAGGGTGATCAGTGAGATGTGCTTCTTCCGGCCTCCAGCATTCAGGTCATCGTATGATTCTCCACTCTAAGGAGATGTGGAAGTAACTGGGGACATGGGCCTCATCGTATGAGTAGGTCCGATTCCTTCTGTCTGGAAAGGGGGATCTAGGAGCCTGACCATGTCGGGGGGCCGAAGGAGCCTGCTGAGGAGGCGGGACCTATTTATCTCGCAGCTGCGGTGGCAGTGCATTGCGCAGGGGAACCTACCGATTCTGAGGCAGGCGCTGCTGAACTGGAGGTTGTGCCCATGGTGGTGGACCTCTGCGCTACTACAGAGCTGGCTCCATGTGTAGCAGTTCCAATTGCATGGGGGCCTCAATCTGGGCCACCACAGTGGGCTCAGCTCTGGCGGCCCTCCTTGCTGGGATCACAGGGGGCAATAGACGTGCCTGACTGGCCTGTCGCAGGGATTCTTCAAGGCACTGGGCCTTATCTTAGAAGTCCCGGAACCCTCCAGGATAATTCTGGGTTATTAGGGAGGGGTCCAACACTGCCTTAACATTCCCCATGCACATCATCAGTAACTGATCCTGAGTCAGCGGCATGTAAAGGGAGTACGTGAGTCCTTTCCACGGGGTGATGATGTCCGCAACTCTCTCATTAGTCCTTTGCATGAACTTGAAGAGGGATGCGATGTTCATCTTCCGAGTGGTAGAACTGAACTGGTAGAGGAAAAACCTACGAAGGTCCTCCCAGTTGGTCACAGATCCAACATGGATCTGGCTGTACCAAATAAAAGCCAGGCCTCCAGAGTCTGAACAAAGCAAAGGATCTTGGCAGCCTCCTGCTGCACTGGGGATCCTAGCATGGGTCCACATCTCTAGTTGAAGTGGTCCAGGTGCTTCAGTGGGTCCCCCGTCCCGTTGAAGGGGGATAAGGTGGGGTTTCTGAATCCTTGGGGTGCAATCATATCGTCCACCCATGCCGAGTATGGCTTTCCATCTGGTGGGATAGCCACCTACCACGTTTCTAAATCATATAGGCGGGAAATGAGTGTCGCCAATGGATCATCTGGGCATGGTCCCCTGTCTTGATGGGGATCCCTAACCACGAGCACATTTCTGGGTTCTTCAACATGATATACTGGATCAGCAGCTCGTGGAGCGGCTGGTGGAGAAAACCTTGGGGCGGCCGGAGGAGCCAGAATGGGGTTTCTTGGATCATCATGCCTTTCAGAAGGGTTTGGTGAGACATATCGCGCCCTCTTGCATGGGCCCCAGCCTCCGTTCTGTCTGCGGGAGTAGCATGATCAGGGTTTCTTGGAGGCAGCTCGCCAAAGAGAAACTGGTCTTTCCCCAGATGTCTCAGCCTAGGTTCACCATGGTCCAGCCGTCGCTCTGCGATGCGTTCAGACAAAATATCATCGACCAACATCTTTTTCTCAGCATGATGTTGGCGCAACATGACTTTCTCGGGGTCCTCTTCCATTTTCTGCACTGAGGCGGATGGGTCAGAGTGCCTGGAAACTCTGACATGCTTCTTGCCTTTACCGATGTTTCGGCTGAGTACCAACACCTCAGCGCTCAAGGGGAGACCTAAGAGGTTCCCCTGCTGATGAGTGATCCTACCCGCGTGGTCAAGTAGTGGTTGTACACCATCAGGGGGTAGGTCTCCATCGAGAATCTCCATACCATCCTCCTCATTCACTATACTGGCCATGTTGACCATGACCCTTCCTGGGGGAACGTCCTCGATATCACATAGCGAGTCGAGAGGTGCCGCCGAATAGGACTGAAAATGAGGGTAGCATACTGCCCCCATCCACAGATCTGCACATGGGATTGACCTCTCTTACAATTCTGTGGAGTACCTTGATACTCTGAACGCACAGCTGCTGAAGGGCATCACAACGACCTGGCGACTCGGGGTGCTGGACTACAGAGAGCACAACCATGTTGACCATACGGCGTTGCTCGCTAATGTCTTCGAAATGCGCTTGGCTACATAGATAGACTGGGTGATGGTGTCAAAGGATAAATTCCGTCACCCAGAGGGTGTAGCGGAAACACTCAACTTTTTCAGGGGTGTGGGATTCAGGTATGTGGAAATCCCGCGCTACCACGGGCCAAAACTCCTCAGGGAAGTGGTCCGCTATGAGAATGCTCCAGAAGCTTCTCAGCTCAAATTCAGGGTTCATCCCTTGGATTCCCCACTTGTCAATTAGAGGTGGCTGAGGAACTGGTAGTGGTACCGAAGCAGACCTCGGAGATGGCTGATTGGCCAATGAAGAACAGGGCGAGCGAACTGACTGGCTGTCGGTTCTCTAGCTGTTCTCCGAAGAGTGTAGCGACCTGGCGGCAACATCGCGATAGGAGGGGTTGACACCTGCCACTCTCGACTCAAGGTCCAGGGTTACTGGTGGTGGTTTTCACTATTTCCCACCCACCATCGATCCCCATAATTGCTCTCTCTGATCTCTTGTAGAGGTAGAGAGTGCTTCCGGCGACGATGGTGGTAACTGCGCGACCACAACCTGCGGTGTCTCCAGAATTTCATCTTCCTGGATATACCTTTAGAGGGAGGCGGGGATCCTATAGACCTCAAATTCTGGAAGCACTAGGCTGATTCGCCTCATTCCTTCCCCGGATCTTGACTTAGATGAGCGAGGGGAGGGTTCCTGTGCCGAGTCGTGTTCTACCTCAGAGTCTGAGAAGCGGACCAGTTTTATCTCTGTCTGAACCTTCTCTGAATTTCTCTTGCAGCGGCGACAACCCGCCTTCCGGACTTAGGTGGATCCTCTTGACAGGGTTGATTTCAGACACAATGTCCTTTAGCCTCACTAGTTCTAGGGAGGAGAGGGATTCCACCTGAGAAAGCCGAGGTACGGGGAGTTCCGGGAAAAATGTCAAAAGGTACATGGGGAGAACCTCCACGGATGGCACATGAGCAATAAAAACCCCTGATGGGACCTACAGTAGCATGGGGAGGACCTCCATGCTTGGTGCTAGTGGAGCGAGGCTGGCCTTCGCCCCTCTGGTTTCCAGGGTGAGGAGGACCTTCACCGATCGCAGAGAGAACGTAGGGAGGATCCCCACGTTTTAAGGAGAGCGGATGGGAAATGTCCCTGACCCAGCAGTCTGGGGCGGGGGAAATGACTCTATACCCAGTGTAATGGTCATTGGAGAGGTTTCTATGCTAGGCACTGCCATCGTGGGGCAGAACTTGATTCGGACCGAGAGTGGCACGGGGTGGCCCTTCAAGCTGGGCCTCGAAGTGGGGCAGGTCCATGCTTTGTGCAATGGTGGTATGGTGAGGACCTCTATTCTGGGTGGCGTCACTGCGGGCGGGTCTGGGGCGGTCTCCATCTGTGCCGGCGACCACAAGATTCATCCCAGCCTGCCCATGGGGCGGTTGGGGCCTCGATCCTAGTCGGGTGTAGAGGTGCCCCTGCTCAGTTCATGCAGGGTCATGATGACGTGCATCGGTAGGGGTTTGGAACACGGTAGATAGTGACGTCGATGCTGCTTGGCGGGAATCCTCCTTAGCTAGCGCCCGACGCTGGCGTCGGGTCGGACGAGCTGGGGTGGGTGGTGCAGGTGCATGGCTTACCTTCTCCACCTCTAGCAAGACCGGGCGGCGGCGCTGACGTGGCCAGGTAAGAGCGCTTTCTAAGAACCCATGGATTGGGACTTTGATCAAGCTGGGCTAGATGTTTCCCACCTCGTCTGCGTAGGGAAGGGAGTCATCAAGGAGCTCTGGGGATAGGCTCCCAAAGAGATTGTATGTCGGGGTGGGGAGTAGTGGCTCCCTGCGCGGCCCTCGGGGGCGTCGGTGATGTCATGGCGCGGATGACTCCAAACCTAGGCAGGCCATATCCTTAGTCGGTATAATTCCCTCCTCCTCGTAGCGTCACATGAGGTCATTGATGATCCTTCACTGAATCATTTCTGATGGGGAGATGGGGCATGTGCGCCAAATAGTCATGGCAGTCGGAGTAGTTATTGAAGAGGTGGAACCCTGTGAGGTGGCCGCGTTGGTACTGACCCTGCCCCTGCGTCGGTGGGCAGGTGGTGATCGAGCTCCAGATGCAGCAATCTGATTCATGAAAGTAGGGAGATGAACTCATTAATGCTGACAGACAAAAAGAAATCGACAACCAGTTCCCCAGTTCCATTCCGTCTTCCAGGGACGGTAAGAGGGATCCTCACAAACAATGTCGCAGAACGGAATGCTCAACATCCCGACTACCCCAACTTCTGGTGAGCTTCACACTAGGTCTGTTTGTGAGACCCCATACCCGATGACGTGGTCAGACGACATGATTTTCCACTAATGCCCCAAATGCTACTAGTCCCCATTTTAAAGATAAGATCTTCACGTCGGGTTCACCATTTCTGTTTCCGACGTTTTCCGTCGGGGCGCGCACGCACATCCTTCAGGCAGAGGATGTGTGGCTTTATTTCCCCGCATTCCCGCATTCCAAATGTGGGTGGAATCCATTCCATGTTTAGAGATGTATTCTCCTTGATCAAAACGGGATGATGGGATGTCAGTTATTCCTTCCATGGATTCCTCCTCGGAGCTCATCACCTAGTCTGGGTCTCCCTCATTGATTTAAAACGTTGTTCATGAATCTCTTCCTGGTGCCATATCTTCATGGACACCAGTTAATTACGCCACTTCCATCCGGACCTTCCAAGGGGTCCAGTAAAGACATCAAACATTGATTAAGAGAGTATTCATGTTGAGGAATCACTGGCGTGTCTTGATGTTGGGATTCTGGCATGTATGTCTTCTGTCCCTTATTATAGGGCTTCTCGAAGGTTTGGAAGCCCTAGGCATCCCACATCAAATGTGTGGAATCTTATGACATTAGCATGTATCTGAGGTTTTCCTCAGCTTTCCATCTTTAACATAGGGCATGCCGCAAGTTTAACGTCCAGCGAAGACGGATCAGACTGATCGGAACACTGATTAGAGTGGATCAGAATGAGTAACCCCCTGGGGGGGAACACTAATGTTGGAGCCAGCACATGGGCATCTTCCAAAATTCTGTGGAGGGGAACGAAGTAGCCTGATCCCACCGAGTTGTGGCGGCCCGATTAAGGATCAGGATGGGCCATGAAATTTTTTGGACTTGAGCTTGGAAGAGACTTCCTACGTATCCCCGTCTCGGGGAATCAAAGTCCGTGTAGTTCTATGGGGGTGATGGGACACCTAGTGATGCAACCTGTGAGGATGGACGCATGGATGGGACCTAGAAGGAGTGGAACCTCCGAGTTGGGGCATGAGCCTCCCGAGACACATAGGCTCGAGGGAGAGATCCGGATGAGAGATGAGGGGCTTGAACCTAATGGAGGCTTCCTACGTATCCCCGTGGCGGGGAATCAAAGACCATGTAGTTAAGGTGAATGCGGTTTAACGTCTTGCAGGATGGGGGTGAATCGACGTGAAGACAGTCAGAACGGCCGAGTGCTGGGCATGAACCTCATGGAGGCTTCCTACGTACCATTCCTTAGCACATATCAAATTCCACATAGTTTGGGTCGGGTTGGGACTTACGCTCTGGCACGACCCAATGTGGTATGGGGCTTATACCCTGAGACGGCCCATGGTGTTGTTTAACCGACGTGAAGGAGGTCGGAACAACCGAACGGTGGGCTTGAACCTCGTTGAGGCTTCCTACGTACCGTGCCTTAGAAAGGATCAGAGTCCACGTAGTTCGGGATGAGAATTTTAACGTCATGCAGGACGAAAGGGCAGTGCAATTTAAAGTCATGCATGACGGAAGGGGCATGTAGTTTAATGTCGTGTGGGATGAAAAGGGGGGTGTAGTTTAATGTCATGTTGGAAGAATATTCCATGGTCATTGCTCGCTCTAAGCCCATGTGAGTCATGCTCGGTGTGAGAAACAATAGGTTTCGAGGACCCTAAGATCATGTCGCGAAAGGTGTGTCCGTGGGAAGTTGAACGAGTCTTAGGTTCAAGTATACCCAGAGAGGAAACATGGTCTTATGCGTTGTTTTGTGGCCCTTGGAGATGAAGATAGGAGGAGCACCATTCCTCATCACGCCCCTGGCCGGTTTTGATGTCAAGGGGGTGAGGAGGAATTGAGGTGCTGACTCTTATGAGAAGGGCTAAGGGGATTACACTAGGGTGGCTGCCCAAAGAGGAAACAAGGGCATATGTGTTGGTTCGCGGCCCAGGGAGTTGAAAATTGGGACTTACTCTAGGGTGGATTCCCAACGGAGATAAAGCTGAAAGGGAGAGGAACGGGTGAGAAATCCCCTGTAGCCCTCTCAACTCTTGGTCCTTTGCACTGGGGAAGTACAGAGGTTCATGGGTGCTACCTTGCACAAGAATGGATAGGGGCTTATGCTGAGGTGGCTTTCCTTCCACCACAGACAAATGCCGCTCCAACAAGGAGGATATCATCCCCTGTGAGTGGTGATCCCATCCCAGTAGAGACCAGTGGGCGTAGAGAATGCCCGAGTCAAGGGACCTCGCATAGGATGCATGGGGGCCATGTCACAGTTTAACATCATGTGTTGAGGACGAGGGTGCTTGGAAGTTTAACGTCCTATAAATCAAATGAGGTTGGATCCCTCCACACCCCTAGGACATACATAACTGGTACCCTCTTCCCCTTGGTAAAGGGAGGGCGTCGACAATGCCGTTGTGGGGGGGTGCTGTGGAGTGATCCATTTGGGGGTCCACGTTGGCATGGATATGCGAATAAGAAATAGCCATTAGGGTGCCTATGCGAAGAAGCATGAGGCGAAGCAATGCAATGGGAAAAATTTCCCAAGGGACATTGAGGTTACTCCGTACGTGCCTAAAAGGTCGTACGGGAAAACACTGCATGGTGTGTATGCCTGGTGTGTATGTCCGGGGCATCCACAAGGAGGACATTAGGCACCTATGCAGGGATGCACCCAGGGAGCACCCAAGTGAGGGGTCTGGGGGATTGCGCACAATGGAATGGATGGCGCACAAAATCACCGGGATGGTGCGTAATCGTGGTAGAGGGACCAGTAGGATTGCGCGCAAAGGATGTGAATTGCGCGCAAGGGGCAGAGGTCGTGAAAAAAGGTAAGGGCATACCCAATGAAAGGGATGGTGCGTAATTGGACCATTTTGTGCACAATGAAAGGGATTTCATGCAAGGGAGGCACCTTTAAGGGTTTGGAATTCTTGTTTAAGCCAGTGGGATCGCATGCAAAGGTGGATCCCGGGGTAAGGTGGTGCGAAAAAGATCAATACCTGAAGGTCATCTTGCATGCACGGAAGTCCGATTTCGCACATGAGAGATGGTTTAAATTCCTATACCCTGAAATGGAAGGGGTATCCTTCTATTTATAGGCATTCGACAACGCGGAATTCAGGTCGGCACGCAATATTTGCGCACTAGGGACGACGGTGTTAAATTTCAACCGCACGGGGCGTGGGTGCCAAATTATTTCTCACCTGCGCCAGGGACCCTTCCTGAATCCCGGACCCTTTCCGCACAGGACTATTTTTTTGTGTGCATACACATTTTTTCTGCGCAACACTTCTGGGCCCTCCAGACTAAGCCTCCGAGTCTGAATATGACTTCACTTTGTCGTTTCGAAACTTCCTTTAGTAAGTACGAACATTTCAGCAACTACACTATCCCTGTAGGTCAGTAATTATATACTTATTCACATCCTCAGAAAAGTAAAACATAGAAAGAGGTGAGATCATATGCTCATTAAGGATAAAAATATAGCGAAAACTTTTATAAATAAGTATAAACATATAAGTAAATGTATATGACTAAAACAAAAGCATTTTTAACTTGAAGTTCAGCATAACATGGAAAAGATAAAATCAAATAATTCCATTCACTTATTCACATGTATTTTATACTAGTCTAATAATCACATGCAATATCAATAGCCACTTTCATAATGATGGAATGCATAATGCCAGAATTCATATCCACATATTCAAGGCTTTGTGCCAAGACATCAAATAAGATTTTTTCAACGTCTTGTGCCAAGACACAAGTTTATCTCATGAGACCTACCGATGCATCAAGGAGCTATAGCAGGCTCCACCCGTCACTTAATAAGTCCAATTCATTCTTCATATGAAAAGGTTTAAAAATAACATAAACATTTTTATTAAAATTAGCATATGAAATGTCAATACATTATCTATAAACCATGAATGGTGTAAAAATAATAAATCAAGAGTCAAACATATCACAAAACCTTCTATACAATATGGATGTTTTGTATTATAAATCAACTTCAAACATGCTTAAAATCCATCAAAGGATGTTAACATAGATAAAATCAAAACCTTTTT